>OY829914.1:30271036-30880348 GCA_963691935.1 Nephrotoma guestfalica | reverse complement strand
AGTCTGAACACTGTATTAATTAAGACTTTCCTGCTTTCCGTTTTGCTGTAACCAGTTCCCTAACTTACAGACGATAAATAGCATTTCGGCGCATTTCCTTTGAACTTGAGGGGTACTATTCCACAGCACTTCTTGTATACTATTGTTGAGTTGTTCTAGTTCTTCTTCTAGCTGCGTCGGGTTTTTAATTGGCACCTGAAGATCAATATTATCCTCAACAAGTTTCTGGAATTTCTCCCAGCAGGTGTTTTTGTTAGTTAGCGAAGGTGTACTAGTTTTTTACAATCGTTGCATGATTGTCATAATAACACGAGTGTCATCCGACATAATCCTCTCGCTGCTTTCAAGGTATATGTAGTTTTCGTCTATACCTTTGGTGATAAAGAAGTCAATGATATCGGGTATTTTGTTTTTATCCGTAGGCCAATAAGTTGGTTGATCTCCAGCATGAAAATCGCAATTGCATATAGTCTTCCTGCTGCAAACAGCTCTCGTCCTTTTTTAGAGGTTACTCTTGATCCCCAGTAGGTGTTTTTTGCATTAAAATCACCTCCGATTATGAAACTTGATCCAAGTGATTTAAATAACGTGCAATAGTCTTGTTTAATTAAATTATATCTTGGGGGGCAATATATTCTTTGTTGTTATTTATAAATACTTTTAAGGTGACTACTTGCAAAAATTCCTCTTCAATTTTAAGATCTATAAAGTGTGGTAACAATTGTATCCATATATTTTAAGATATGAAGTTAAGAAATAAAATTGATATGTTTAATAAAATAAGTAAACAGAATTAAACGAAAGATGATTTTAAAAAACGCCGAAGACTCACAGAATGCAGATATATTTTAAAAATTTCGAAAAAAAATTCTTAGAAATAACGAATATAACAAGAATACAACATATAAAACCATTACAATTGAAAATACAAAATATAAATTCTTACACTACACATTCTTACACAAAATATAAATTCTTACTTGGGAAGTAATTCGCTAGTACTACAAATATGTACCAATGTAAGTAAGATGGGAGACCGATGTTTTAAAATCAATAATCTCATCTGTTCGAAACTGATTGTTGTGATCCCTACAGAATTTCCATCAATACATAGCAGAGTCAAAAACTCAAATAAAATATACAAAATATGTAAAATATACAAAATATACAAAGTATAGAAAACATACAAAATATAAAAAATATACATAATTTATAAAATATACAAAACAAAATTAAAATATACAAAATACACAAAATACACAAAATATATCAAATATACAAATCATACAAAATGTGCAAAATATTGTTCGATACGGCATTCCACACGGATCGATACATGGCAGGACCCTTTTCTGTATAATAATTGTTTAAAGCGTGCAACATTGAATTAACCTCCTCCTGCGTTGATAATTTGCCAATTTCCTTAATGTGGCATCACCTTTATCGCTCTCAGACGTGCAACCAATCGGTGTTATTTGAGTCGAGATCTTTAATTCATCTATAACCGACTGGATATTTGCGCCCTGTTGTGGATCCTCGCACACGCATAAATTATCGTCAATCGACAAATAGGCTTCATTGTTGGAACGATGTAAACTAGATGGTTCCAATATTATTATTTCGACATATGAGTGATCCAAATCATTATCGTTGTCTAAATCACACTCAAACACGCCCAACCCCCAACTGCTTAAAACAATTGACCACCGTTTGCTTCTAACCTGATCCCAAGCTAAACTTATCCACTGAATTGCATCTAGCTCTTTAATTTTTTTGTGAATTCTGAGAAATCTACGATAATCGTTTCCGCCACAAATGATTTGACCAAGTACGATTTATAGTCATGTTTAAAACTTTTAATAATTCTTAATAAACACATTAAAACACTGTTTATTATTTCGCACAAAACTTTGTTTTTTTTTTTTTCAAAATTGATTAAGAATTAAATTAATAATAAAAATTTAGTTATATATAGTAGAAATAAGCAAAATAAAATCAAAGAAGGAGGGACAAAAAATAGGCAATAAAAATTAATCTATTGATCGTTCCAACCATCTGTTGTTTACACGGAAAAATTACAAATAAAAAGGGGGGGGGGGGGGGGTGGAATCGTTGATATATATTGATCGTTCCAACCATCTGTTGTTTACACGGAAAAATTACAAATAAAAAGGGGGGGGGGGGTGGAATAGCAGGTAAGCGATTAGTTATCGGTTGAGTAACAAAATTCAAGGTATATTGAAGTGCATTTAATTACCCGACGTATTAGTCATATTATTAAGAGCGTGGAATAAAACAGGGCGGGATCTGTAATTGGTGAGAAACGGATTTCTCTCTGTTCGTTAAGGATATCTTGGTTAAGGAATATGAATTTTCGAATTTCGTAAGATTCTAAGGTATCTAAACGTCTGCTTTTAGGTTGTATATGTAATATGTATAAATTGTTTAAGCTAGCTGTATGATTTTCTAAAGTTAAATGATTATGAAACGTTGATTGATTGCAACCAGATAAATGTTCTTTAGCTCTAACTCCAAAATTGCACCCAGTCTGTCCAATATATGAAAAACTACAATCATTGCAATTAATCCTATAAACACCAGACTTGAAAAGGCGATCAACTCTAGGTTTATTGTTAAAAACCATTTTCTTTATTGTGTTATTATTATAAAAAGCAAAACTAATATTGGTATAATCGGACATGATGTTGCTAATCCGTTCGCTAGTTTTTCCTATATACTCTAAGCGACGCCAATTTTCCTGCGTTGGATTATCCGGTGGATAAATACCAGTCAGAGCTTTGCGCTTTAGCTTTTTGTTTAATAACTTTAATATAGTCTTAGTTGCATATCCGTTATTCGTTGCTATTTGTAGAATTATATTAAGCTCTATGTCGTAATTTGAATTTGTCAAAGGGATGTTTGTTAGTCTGTCTATAAGTGAGTGGAAAGCTGACATTTTAATATTATGGGGATGGTTTGAAGAACTAGTGATAATAGCGTCTGTATACGTAGGTTTCCGATAAATTTTGAAGTCTAAGGAAGAATTAATCCTGGTTATTGTTATATCTAGAAAATTAATACATTTATTTTCTTCTTTTACCAACGTAAACTCAAAGGTGGGATATTGAGAATTTAACCAAGTAAGGAATGAGTTAAACAGTCTATCAGTTCCATTCCATAGACATACGAGGGCGGATTGAAAATGAAGCTACCTAAGTAGGAAAACAAAATTTTTGTGCCATAAACCATTTATTTCTCAACATAGTCTCCATTTAGTTCGACACACTTAGTAAGACGATATTCCAACTTTTTTATACGATCTGAATAATACGATTTCGGGAACCCCTCAAAATACGCGTTAGTTTCGATAATCACTTCTTCGTCTGAGATGAATCTTTGTCCTGCGAGCCATTTTTTCAAGTTTGGAAACAGGAAAAAGTCACTAGGAGCTAAATCTGGACTATAAGGTGGATGATCAACCAATTCGAAGTGTATTTCACGTAATTTTAGCATCGTATCTAACGCTGTGTGAAGTGGTCTGTCGAACTCGTTTTTGTTCGACACTGAGCAAACGCGGCACCCATCTTGCCGATAGCTTTTTCATATGCAAATGTTCATGCAAAATGTTGAACACACGTTCATATGATATGTTTACCATTTCAACAATTTCACGCACCTCTTTTGGCCTTCCTGTTGATGGTATTATTGCAGTGCTTCTTCGGCCGCGTTTAAATTCAGCAATCCAATATTTTACCATGTAATCTGACGGAGCAGACTCACCGTAATGTTTATCGAGATTTTCTTTTGTCTCTTTCGCCGTTTTCCCTTTCAAACAATAGTGTTTAATCACTGCACGGAATTTGTTTTTTTCCATTTTTCAAGAAACACAAAAGTTGCTTACTTCAAACGACTACAACAAATAAACTAATCGATGAATTTGGGTGAAATTTTAACAGCTGACGTTTGACAGATTTCTAAAAAACAAAAAAAAATTGTGTTTGTGCTGCCATCTAGCGCTAGGTAGTTTCATTTTCAATCCGCCCTCGTAGTATGTCATTAACATATCTATACCAAAAGATTATATGACGCAAATAAGGATTGTTGTTTGATAAAATCGTTTGTTCGAAGAAGAAGTTCATGAAAATTTCAGCTAACAAAGGTGACAGAGGGGAGCCCATGGGTAGACCATCAGCGAATTTGAAATATGTATTATCAAAGCAGAAATAGTTTTGTTTAATACAAGTCTCAAAGACCAACTTCAGCTCACGACGTAGGCCCTCATCTACAACATCCCTATCTAAGTAATTACAAACTATTTGAGATAAAGTTTTAATTGGAATTGAAGTGAAAAGACTGACAACGTCAAACGAAACTAGTTTTGAATGTAGTGGAATGTCGACGTCTTGAATTTTGCTAATCAAAAGATAATCTCGCAAGAGCGAGAGAAGCAGCAGAAGAAGAGTTAGAAGAAGAAGAAGAGTTATCAATACCTTTCTTTATTTGTAGTGCACATACTGATTTTAGTTGGGTCGGCTGGTCAAATAAGGCAGTTTCAGCATCTACAGCAAGACTCTCGAATGACTGAAGGCTGATTTTATTTGGCGTAGGAGCAAAATTAACTCCATTACTCAGCATTTGAATCTCTGCGCTACTGAAACCGACTGCGGATAAGTTTTTAAAACGTGGATGAAATTGGAAACCAGATGAACCACTATTACCTCTACGGTTAAATGGATAAGCCTTATCTCGCAACACATCCAGCTTAGCTTTTTGTTTCACATATTGAATATGTGAAATTTCGGATACCTCTGTACGAAATTTTTTGTCCAGCCAATCGAACTCAATAGAGTGCAAACGAAACGATAACTCAGTGCGAACAACTTTAAGATGGAGATATAAGTTGTTCCTGGTAGCATACCCTTTATGTAGCTCGTTATTCCTCCAACTACAACGGGCTAGATTGATAGCTCTTCTTCCCTCTAAAGATTTACTATTGCATTTAATATTAGTATAGTTAGGAAGCAAATTCAATTACAACTACTATTAAACCATATTTGATTATTATTATAATAACTAATTCTTTTTAAGTGTTAATGTGTTTCGCCAAGTACCAACGGCGCATAGTGTTAAAACTTTTAATAATTCCCAGGTCTAAAGGCCGAATAACATAGGTTGTATTAGGAGGCAGAAATTTTAAAGTTACATTTGACATATTATCCACTCGAGGATGGGCTAGACAATTGTCAATAAAATGTGTCGGTTTAGTCGCTTCCTTTTTAAAATGATATACGTACATACCTCCATATTATCGGCAAATTTACAATTTTCTTATTTCTTAAGGCTTGTCGTTTCGCTTTATCTATAACACCCAGCTTAAATTTTTCTCCCTTCGCACTTGTGCATAAAAGTATGGTTAAACATTCCTTTACAAAATTCCCCTTTAAAATCGTAACTTTTATTTGGCATAGCTTTAAAAAAAAGACAGCACTCATCCGCATTAAGAACATCTCGAGCGATAAAACCTCATGAAAGCTTTTGGTCACATTACAGAGTAAAACTTCTCTATTCAGATCATTTTGTTCTGTAAATGTTGGTCATAAAACAGAATACAGCACCTCAATATAGATACTGACAGGACACTGCCTTTTTGGGGAACATGCGAGAAGGCTGGATCTACAGACGAATGACTTTTGTAGAAGTTGTATGGACGAAGAGGAGGAAGAGTCTTTAGAACACTTCCTATGCTCGTGTCCAGCTCTATCATACAGAAGGCATAAATACTTAGGTGTGTACGGGATGAACAGCCTTTCGGAACTCGCGAACTGTGGAGTGCGAGATATTTTACGCTACATAAGAAGCTCTGGATGGTGTTAACGGGGGTAAAGGGAAAATAGGATCCTGTGGTATCACAATGGGCCGCTATTGGCCTAAGTGTGCGAAAGCAGCCACTCTAACCTAACCTAATCTAACCTCAATATAGAGAATAATTTTTACGTACGGTTAAGAAAAAAATAATTCTGTACTAATAAATAGTGGTAAATGTATGGAGGTGGTCACAATGTGGAGGGGTCACTATTGGGAGGTAAGACTGTATAAAATAACTTAATATTTTAAATATACAACATTTAAATGATAAAATGTAGAAATGTAGAATTGTACAATAGAAATGTAGAAATGTAGAGATGTAGAAATTTAGAAATGTAGAAATGAAATGTAGAATTGTACAATAGAAATATAGAAATATAGAAATGAAGAAATGTAGAAATGTAGAAATGTGGAAATTTAGAAATGTAGAATTGTGGAAATGTAGAAATGCAGAAATGTAGAAATGTAGGAATGTAGAAATGTAGAAATGTAGAAATGCAGAAATGTAGAAATGTAGGAATGCAGAAATATAGAAATTTAGAAATGTAGAAATATAGAAATGTAGAATTGTAAAAATATAAAAATGTAGAAATATAGAATTGTAGAAATGTAGAAATATAGAAATCTAGAGATGTAGAAATGTAGAAATGTAAAAATGTAGAAATGTATAGCAATGTAGAAATGCATAAATGTAAAAATTTGTTAATTTAGAAATGTATAATTCTAGAGTTGTAAGAATATATAAATGTAGAAATGTTGAAATGTAAAAATCTACATAACCTTTTTAAATTTTTCACACCATACGTAAAATTTTAAATTCGCAATAAATTTCTAAAACAAATTCAATTAATTTGAATACATGATCACGTACTAGTATAATCGTACCACATAAATTTATCTGCCACAACAAAACCGCGCAATAAAAACATAAAAATCATAAGACGAAGCACAGAAACAGAAGAAACTACAATAAAACACAACAGCAACAATAAAATTTTCATTTTTATTTATTAATTTTCCAATTGTGGCAAATTTTAATATAGAAAGAACTAGTATCCTATAAAACACTGAGGGGAGAAAGGAAAATTGTCTTATAATTTATCTAACCCAATAATTTATCCAATAAAAAATAAACAAAAACGATTCATACGAAATGTAAGTGTATAAACACAACAACATAAACACTTTATAGCGACAGTAAGACGTTGAGAAAATAACTTTACACATACAAGCCAGCTACCTCGGCAAGATGCTTTTCTATATTTGGTATCGCGCAAACTGTAAAAAAAGTATACATCTTTTGCTCTTAATACCGAGTTGGCTACAAAAGCAAACATTTCGAATACACTTGAGCATAAGACAAGGTCAAAGGAATGTGATATACATTCTCTTCAGGATTTTATAAAAGCAGCAGCAACAATACTGAAATGAGGAAAGCTCATGATTAAACATTTTTTTTTGTTTCATTATTTCTTCGTTTGAGCTTTTTATTGTGTATTCCAATTTTGCTCTCTGCGGTGTATGTCGGTTTGTTTATTTGTATATTCCAAGTTTTTTTTTTTTTAAATTAAATTTCCCTCGCTTGATGGGTACACAACAATAGTACAATAATGTCTTAAAGTGCTTACTTAATTGGTTGTTGCATCAACATTTTCAAAAGGATAAACGTGTACTGTATATTTCATTATGAGTACAATTTTTTTGTACAAACATAAATTGTTTTCTTGTTTAATATATTTTTATGGTATACACGGTATGCGAATATTATTTAAAATCACAACATGAAAAATCGTAAAATTGTATGCTCGAAAAATATGTAAATCGTTTTTTGTTGTTGTCGTTGTTGGGATTCATGCTAAGAATACAATTGGCAGTTCAAAAGAATTATCTGTCATAAGATTTTATTTTCATTCGTTCACCTTATTTCTAGAAAACTAGAGGGTCGTCGTCTATGTGCGACTCAGGAAAGACCTAAATCGAATGCCCATATATTTTGAAAATACTCAGCGCTCACATCTTAATTAGGCTGAAGTTAGAAAATATTTTAAGATTTGATCTGATTGAAATACTCAAGCACATAATATTATGAAATCCTGCTGAGTAGTCTTGTTGAGCTTTACAATGAAATGCTCTTATTAAAATGTATTTGATGATTACGAATATATTTTGAAAAATGGCGTTTTATAATATTTATCTTCCAGTGGTTTTAAAAGTCTTTCACATTTATAGCCAAAAGTTGACCAATTTTCAAAATCTTTAAAGACATGTTAGATAGCCGCATAAAAACCATAAGAGAGTTTAATAAGCTCATTTATGGCATCGCAATGGACTACTGGTGGATTCATAATGTAACGTTGATTTTTGCGAGTGCAAGCATTTCCGACATATCCCGTTTAAAAGACAAGTGATTGTATTCCGGGATGCACAGTTACTCTAACTAAGGCGACCCCTAATATGTTTGAGTGTAGAGAGCCTTGCGAAATATTTGCCACCTCGGCGAGAAGTAGAATCGACTGAAAAGGTTGGTTAATAGCTGTACATCGAATGTTGCAATTCGTGTTTTGCTAGGAGTTTGATCATTTTATTGATAAACCTTACACGATATTTGGTGACTAGTAAAAATTTAACGTATGAGCTTTAATGTTGTATGAGGTCACCGATGATATTATAATTGGATTACTTTGAATCATTGCTTATATCTGTGATAGATTTCTTGATCTTGCCTTCAGCAACGAAATTGACACTTTCAAACTGTTTGGACCAGCCTCGTCATTTATCAGAAATAAAAACAAGATTTTGTTTTAGAGTACTGTATGATGAATATTCAAATCTCTATTACATTTTCACGCTCTGTAACTCTATTTGTGTGTTCGGAAGTTTCTTCCAGTGTCTTCATACCATTATCTTTATTAGAGAGACGACTGTTGACATAATTGCTCGGACTACTTCGTATTCAAATGGCAACGCCAATTCTTCTTTCTAGGGTAGATCTCTTGCGTTGGTCATCATATTTGTTAGTGCCTTACCACTTTGGTTTCTAAGCATTAAAGACCAGTTGCACAAGTTGCGTTATATGAAATAGTCGATTGTTATGGAGCAAAACATAGTAAAATTCTTTCTTAATGCTTGATCTAATCCGGTTCCGTTCATGTTACGAGAAATAACAAAAAGACGCCCACTATATTTGGGGGGGGGGGGTGGGCGCTTCATTTGTTAACATTTGTTTCCGAAAATCTAAAGAAAGTTGTTTGTTTATTCCACCTTGAAGTGTTTCAACAAATAATGGCAAGTTTATCATAAATATATCCCAACATACGTATTTCTAGCCATTAATTTTATTGCGAGTAAATCGATGGTCATTTCTCACAATGGAGGCCTCTAACTTAAAATGAAGTATACAAAAACGCAAACACAATAAGTCACAACAACATTAAATGTGATGCAAGATGATGGTGCAACATCCCGCAAGAATCTTGCAACATTATTTATTATGTAGCAACATCACGCAACATAGTGCAAAATCATTCAACATAACGGGCCCACCAACTCACCAACTTTTATCAAAATCATTCCAAACCACTCAAAAAAGAAACCTGGCCGGCTATCATCGAAAAACCATGACCGTAAGTAGTTGCTGGCACTCGAAAACTCCGTCTCAACAATTTTTATCAAAGTCGCTTGAACTAAGAAACTAGAAATAAAAAATGAAGCCAGGCCCTACTTGAGTATCCCAACACGAATTTTCCCGGAATCGATTCCTGATAACGAAACCGTCCTTTTAGTCATTTTCATAATAATCATTTGAGCCATTTACGAAACCCTGCATGCAAACATAAATATAAAATACCTGTGAGCTCTCGGTTTTTCTTTCAGTTTTGTTCTGAATGGATTTCGAGCACAATCGATTTCAATGGCTCTTGATTTCGAAAAGGTCAATGTTTTGAAATTTGGTGAAAGGGTTTTCGAGTGCTATCACCAGGTACACGGTACCTGGTTGCAATCCCTCTCATCTCATTTTATCAAGTTGTGTACTACTGGATCAAGAATTTTTCGTTCATTTAATGCCGGGTGTTATGTTGAATCAGGTTACTTCATGTTTTGCCATGTTGTTTATGTTGCCAGGTTATTTTAATTTAATCGAGTTTTTTCGGAAATGATGGTTTTTGTAATACATTTTTTTCGAATTATTCATTACCAAATTAATGATTTTTTCAGTCATTTATAAATTATTATATTTAAACGCCATAAAATTGCAGTTTTTGTGTCAAAGGTTTCGGACTTTTATTTCCAAGTGCCAAGAATTGATTGCGTTGAGTCATTTAACAAAGAAATCGGCTCTAAAGATTTTAGGTAGAAAATTTTGAGTGAGAATATTCGGGTGTGAAGAGACGATTGTAATGGATCATATTATCAGGGAATTTAGGTAGCAACCCTCTAAGCCATTTTTCAATCGATGGAGATATGTCAAACGAATATTATTGAACAATACAAATTTGATTGGAATACTATCTATTGAAATTTTTTTAAATGTGACGAGAAACATTGATCTTTTTAAATTGCTACAGCATCTGAGAATCCGGACAGATTTTGTTTATAAGACTTTATTTGAACAACTACACCCCGCTAGGCCAACATCAAGTATACACTAAAACTCATACAACTAACGGATTCAAATGAAAGCATTTGGTTCAAAATTGCAACTGATAAGAGTCTCTCGTTCGTATTAAAACTGATTAAAAGGCAGATATTTGATAGTATACATGGATTATCCCACCAGGGGATTCGCCCAACTCGGAAATTAATTGTAACTAAATATTTCTGACTCAACCTCAACGCAGACTGCCATGAGTGATCGAAACCATCGTAAGCTGAATTAGTTTATTTTGAACAATTAAAAGTACCAGAGAATTTTTTACACCAGCTTCCCCGAATTATTAATAAACGCATTCGAAACATAAAGCCTTCTGAACTCCGGAAATCAGGGTTGATAAAATAAAAACAAACCTTCATCCGCCTTTTGAAGTAAAAATTTCTCCTGCCGACACGTCTGTCATTTAGGTCTGAATTCACCAAGTCGTCACAAACTCGCGTTCAAATAGACTAATATATTCCGCAAACGTGTTCTAATTAAACGTTTCACTAGAAGGGGAGTGATGTTGAGTCATGATCAATCGCATTAAGAACCTCTCTATTTGTATAGAAAGATTGTTGTTTGTATAAATCGTTATGTACCAAAATCTTATGTACATGCAACAAGAAAAATATTGAAAATGGATACCGTACACATGCAATTGTATACGAACACTGTATTATGTAAAATTATTCGAGCAGACAAAAATATATAATCGGTCGCTCGCAATCTGTTGTTTAATATTAATTATGATTAAATAAATAAATTAATATTTATAAATTAATATTTATAGAACAGAAAGCATCTTGGTGTTTGTTCGCTATATACAGTTCTAATCCGTTCAACCGATCTGAACCAAATATGGCACAATTGTTGATTTGTCTTAATTCGAATCTAAGCGGATATATTTGATTTCTATTTGTATTAAGTTATCGTGTGACTTTCGAACAAAACATAATTTTTGTGTGAATTTTTTTTTAGAATTCTTTATCCACACCACATTACCATACAGCGTGGCAGCTGCAGTAACAGATTGAGGTCGAATTGTACAGCGACCAGCATATTTTTTTTTTGGGGTTTTTCGAAATTAATTTAATTGGTGCAAATCAAAATAACAATTTTACTTTAAAATTTCACTTTTACGTGCTTTAAGCTTAGACTGGTAACCCCAAAACTAATGATTTATTCCAAACTCACGAAAAGTTTTAATATGTAAATAAAAGTGATATACTAGTACAGTTAAATTAGTTTTTATTTGGTTGAAAAAGTAAACGTAACACCAAATAATTTTTCCTTGTGAATCAGGTTAGCCTCAAAACGCACTCATCTACATTTCTTATAAAAGAAAAAGTAAGTTTATATGCACCAATACTTCTTCAAATTTAGGATTACCGATTCTATGTTTAAAAATTTTGTTTACGTATTATAACAAGGTCCCTAAAATCAGCCCCTTTGTTGCAAAATATTCATCCATTCAATCAAGCTTTTCAAATGACCGCATTTAGAGCCAATACAAGTTTTGAATGAAAATGTCGACCAACGTTCAAGCGCAAGATCAAACAACAAGGAACCAAAATATATTCAGATGTATTTTCTTGGACACAGCAAAATTGTTCTAATTAAAAACAGAGACAATTCCCTGCAATTTATATACAAGGTAAGTTTTTTAATAAATGCCAGGCTTTTAACGTGCAAGGTTTCTGCGATATAAGCAAACAGGTTTCTATAAGTTTTAACACTGTTTCGTATTAACAGGAGACAAAAATAAATAAAATCAGATCTAAGAATGAAACCGTGTTCGAATCTAGAGAAAATTGATTCGCTGTAACGCCGCTTAATTGGTGCCATATCTCTGAAATCAAACAATTTTCACCAATAAGAATATATTTGCAGGGCGACAAATAAAGATGTCATCAATAATGATGTAATCGTACAAGCAGTAAGCACCTTGGCAAACAAATAATATAACCAGGACACCAAGAAGTTATATTTATGGTCATGTCACGTTATTATATGAATCAACGTTTGGCTACTCTCATTGCCTTATCAGAAAATCATGTCAATATACCCCACCTCTATTAACATATTGATTTTCCGGGATCGTGCAGCCCAATACGTTCTTACAAAGAAAAAATATTTTACAAATAATTTGTATTATTCAAAAAGCAATTGAAAAATATGTTTCATGTTCTAATTACTGATTTTATATGCTTTAAAACTGCTTTGCATTGTACCCGTTTCGGGGGCTAAATGGTTTACCACACCATAAAACAAGTAATGCGAGATTGTAAAGTACCTTTTCATCTGTATTTTTGTTAATAAATCTGTCAAATCACCTGTATACGTATATGTATATGAACCTACATATATATGAATTTCACCTACATGACATTTTAATTTATAGAAAATCTCGCACAAAAAGTAAATTTTTGGAAAAGTCATTAACAAACGGTAAATAAAAATACACCATTTCAATTGCCTTTGACGAATTTTTGCGTTGGAAATATGAGGATTATACTGTACGAGTATCATGAAAAATTAATCTGGGAATTTGATGAGGGGTTGAAAATGCTTTAAATGTACCAGAATCGATTTGAGAATATATTTGTATTATACACGTTCAATTTCTCAGAAATTCCGATATACGAGTATATCTATAGGATTATGATTGCTGATTGGACTTGAAATTGAAGGACGTGTTTTTGATGGTATTGAACGTAGGATTATATTAACAATTTAATGTATATCGAAAATGACAAATACGAGGGTGGATGTATAAATGTTTAGAACAACGCCATCTATGCGTCAACAGTAACAACTTCTTTTGTCTGTCGTAAAGCATGTTCAGTGAGCATGCACCTTCAAATGCAACCGTTCATAATTTTGTAAATGAATTTAAATCTAAATTATGGTTCGGTTACAAAAATACCTACCTTGGGAAGTTAAATCGCTATGATTAGCTAGATATGGTTATTATCATCAAGGTACTTACACCACCCGAAAGATTTTTATCGTCTTCTAAGATACAGGTTGACGGTGAGATGTTTGATGATATGTCATTAGAACCACATACGTAATTTGCATTAAACGTTGATCGTAACGTCATTGGTGATACTTGTCACGAAGGTTTATTGCTAACTTTGGGTTGAACTATCTGATTATTATGTAATTCTTGCGTGCGGCTCGGAAATGATCTATCTGATGTTTTTTAACCGAACTATATGAATCGTTTAACTGAGATGTTCGTGGTGCTGATGGTGGAATCACTGCGGATCAATTTTCGCGATAGCTTGAGTTCGTTTAACGTGCCAATTGGTGGCATCAGCGCATTCCTCCGCTGATCTTGCGCGTCATCAATAATTCCCAGTAGCACTCTGGTTTCGTGGGACACTACGACTAATTTGTTTAATTCATTATCTGCTTCTCGCAGAGTAATATCGTGCCGTATTATGAACGACACATTAGCCCTTAAATTATTCCATGTTTGTTTCATCTTATCAATTATACCGTCGAATATTACAGAATTAGAACTACGTTCGATTCGACCTAAAACATGAAGAAGTTTGGTGTAAAAAACTGGTTTCACCTCGTCTACAGTTAAACCACCCCATATTCGAGTTCTCAGGAATTTATGAATGTACCCCAACTTCTTCAAGAAGGACCGCTCTATGTGCAAATAGCGGGGCACAATGAAAGCCTCCTCGCTCCCATTTAAGGGCTTCTTCCAGAACAATTATCGCTTGTAGACGATCTTCATAGCGAATTCCCCTTATGTCACATTCTACCATGAGTTTGTATGTATACAATAGTTTCAGCTCCATTATTACTTAAATAAATTTCTTATCCTAAAAGAACTAAACTAAATTTAAAAAAAAATGATTTTAAATTTAAATAAAACAAAAACAACCACAGTTGCTGTGGGGCACCCACTGCTTGGGTCAAACAAGGATAGGAAAAGAGAAAATTAAATTGATTTGGATGACACACGAAATGCCAACACAACCAGCAATGGCATCCATAACTTCGATTTCTCGCAAGTGAGGCACATTGCCTTGGTGAAGCCATTCGGTATTTTATTACTTTACCTAGTTGACTGAAATAATCCCCTTTCCCTCATATCTCACAGTCATCGTTCAAAATCCCCTTGGATGAGTATGGCTGTGCGAGTGGCAGGCCGAATCGTTCACTCAAATAGGGTCAACAACACGAAGGTTTATGTTGTGAATTTCCATTACTTTGCGATACCAACTCAACTGATTTATGGCCAACTTGTATTTGATCCACATCCACCTTAGTATGACCAACCAATCAAGTTGTATCCTGGATGCAACTATTACCTAAACGAATAGACTGGGGACCCCATCCCGAGGCATGGTAAATTAAAATTTTTAATAAACAGAAGTGGAAAGTACGCGAAATCGTTTAGTTATATGAAGTAATAAATTGGGAATTCCATTTTTATCTAATTTGAAAATGGCAAAACTTAACCTGAGATAAATTCGTCGCTTGGCAGAAAAGGGATATGTTCATTACTTCAGGGATCGCATCACTCACCTTTGCCAGTGTAGAATTGCAAAATTGTACGTTTTACAAGGTACACGAAAACCGCACAACATTTTTGTTGGTGCATAGAATGAATCATTGTAAAAAGAATGAATCGCCGGGTTCCATATACCACCGCCACAAATACCAGTTCACCCCCCGGAGTGCGGGTTAGGACTTGCCACAGGCGAACTGAATATTCGGAGATCCGGAACAGGAACACGACAATTTAAAAAACTCATCTGTGTGTGTACGACCCACCCAGTATTAGGCCAGGCACACCGAAAAGGCATCACCGCAGCCATACTCACACAACACAAATCTCTTATTCTCCTCACTAAGCATTCATTACACTGTTTATCACTTAAATCACTTTTTTCACATAAAAAGACTTAATTTGGCCGAATTCCGGCCACACTTAAAACTGTCTTGAAATTGTTAAATTGGATTCAAACATTTTTTTTCTCAAAAAAAATTTAAATTACTGAATTTAAATGTTGAATTATTGGGCTGCTGCCGAATTTTGGGTGCCACTTATTTTGGGCGCCAAAAAGTGGTGCCTACATATATTAATATTTTCATATATAAATATTTTTGGGCGCCACTTGAAACGTGGTTAAACTTTAGCTACCGCTAAAGCCAACCAGTTTCACAGAATTGCCATTATCTACCTGGTACCCCATGCGGCGCTGGTTCCCGCAGCACAGTCTGGTAGAAAGGAACGGTGTGGGTTTTGGGGCGGCCAGATAATAGCCTAGTTTACCGTATTAAGAACTAAATTACAAAAAGAAATAAGGAAGGATTGAAGGAGGCATCGGACACCAAAATAGTGGACCAACCTATCAACCCATCGTTTGGGCAAAACCTGACTGTGGTTGTACGTAACTGTAAAATGTTTATATCAACACAACACACATATCTAACTTAAATTGACTCTTAGGCCCTAATGGGGGAATAGGTCCTAATTGGGGAATTTATTAATAACGCCTTCCACTTCTTTACTTACCAAATTTAAAAAAATCTGCACGCAAAAAAAGACAAAATCAAAAATCCAAAAAAAAGAAAAACAACAAACACGGTCATTACACATTAATACACAATACAAACACTATTTTGATTTAAACCCTGTCTGACTAGTCTGTCTTGTCATTGTAAGGTATCGACAAGCCGCTGCTGCTCTCACATTATTGGAACACTATTTGCGTAGGAGGACTACACAATCCACTTTAGATATCAAATAAGATCGTGCACATCGACTATAAATAAATGAAATCAGGGAAGGAAAAGAGAAATAATCCAACGAAAGTTACCGAAACCAAATATGTCCATTTTATATAGACTACTATGTTCGGGCGATTGATGTGTTGATACGGCTGGACCAGAATGCTCTCTGACCTAATAATTTTGTTCGAGTTTTTTTGCAAGTTTTACAGGAAATTACAGTTTACAGCCCTTGGTCAAGGTGAAAGATTAGTAAATAAACCACCTGTCATTCAACAACAACCATCTTTATCGACTGCACCTAGTGGTAAATATTTTAAGGCCAGTTTTCTTATCTATGTGCTAACCAACATTATTTTCAGTTCCCATTGTACTCGGCGAAGTTATAGTGCTGCGAACTATGTCCAGCGTATGTCCAGATCGTCATGCTGGTGCAGACTTTGTAGGTGTTTTGTTGCATGATGCTTGATTTCATCCGCGACTAGTTCGACCTTTAGATCTCGATGGACGTTGTCGTTTCGAATGTACCACTGTGCATCGCTGGATTTTATTTTGAACTGTTTGTATGATTTTGATATTTGTCTTCTTGGCACAAGGCCAGAGTTGGCTATCATATGTCCACACAGGTTTTAGGATTTGTTTGTATAACAGTAGTTTGTTATGGATCGCTAGTTCAGATTGTCTCCTTAATAGCCATTGCATTTTTCTAAATTTTATGCTTAGCTTGTTTCTCTTCTATGTGTTCCTTCCATCTAAGTTTAGCATCTAAAGTCATGCCGAGATATTTAGCAGTGTTTGCATGCGGCACTACTACTATAACTTTTAGATTTGTAAAGTTCACTTGGATTGATTTTGCTTCATTTAATTGTATTCGCCATTTCTTTGTCCAATTACATATCAGGTTAGTAGCCGTCTGTAATTTACAAGTGGAGTCATTGATGTTCTTTGCTGTTGCAAGTATAGCCGTATCATCGGCAAAAGTCGCCATAGCTTCTGTAATTGGTATATCTCTAGTATATAGGAGATAAATGTTTGGGACAAGAATACTCCCTTGTGGTACTCCTGCTGTTATTCTTTTTAGCTGAAAGTATTCATTCTCATTCTTTACTCGGAAGTGCCTCTCTGATATGTACGATTTAATAAAATTTGAAAAACTTGCTCCGGAAGACCTCGATGATGTTTGAATTTTAACCCCTGGTGCCATAGTTTGTCGAATGCTTGCGCTACATCAAGGAATATAGTTGAGCATGTTTGTTTGCTTTCTAGTGATTTCTCGATTTCATGAGTAATTCGATGTACTCGTTCTATGGTAGAATGTTTTTCCCTAAATCCAAAGTGATGTGTGGGGATAAGATCCCTTTCTTCGACAATTGGTTTTAGTCTTTTAAGAAGCACCTTTTCAAATAGTTTCGATAATGTTATATGAAGCTTTATCATTCGGAGGTTTGTTAGGCTTAATAATCATAATTACTTCTGAAACTTTCCATTGTCTTGGTACATATCTTAGTCGGAATGATGCATTAATTATATGCACTAGTTTCCTCAACGCTTTCTCCGGTAACACTTTTATTATCTGATCCGTTATAAGATCAAATCCTGGAGCCTTATACGCATTCAGATTATTCTTGATTTATTTACAGGTGTAATTTTAATTTCATCCTGTTTATTTATCGGGGTGATATTTTCCTCTTTCGTTTGTTTTGGGTAAGGTTGGAATGTTTCTTCAAGGTGATCTGCAAACAAATCTGCTTTTTGTTTAGCATTTCGAGCCCAATTTTCTTTATTTTTAATTGAAGGAACCTGGAGTTTGGGTCTCTTATTTTCCGGGTTCGATGTTCTTGCCATTTCTTCCGTGAAAAATGAATTAGCTATTCTAGTTCGTCTTCTATTTGGGCTAGTCCCTGTATTGGATTCTGCAGACTAATTCTTCCTGTAAAATGTGTTTGGAAGAGATCTTAATTGGTTTTGGAGCTCGTAAATTTCGGGTTGCTCTCTTTCATAATCATTGTTTGGCTAAGTATCATAATAACTGGTGAATGATCTGACGATAGACTTTCACTGTTCCATTTATGGATATAATTATCTGAAATCTCTCTTGTAATAAAGAAGTCTATAAGATCTGGAGTCTTACTGGTATCCGTACGCCAATAGGTTGATGTACCGGCTGACATTTTAGTTGTTTGCCTGCTGCGAACAGTTATTTTCCTTTAGCCGTCGTTAACCGTGATCCCCAATTGATATTTTTTTACATTATAGTCACCTCTAATTATTAAGACACTTCCTAGTGTTAAGATTTCTTTTGTGATTTCATTTATTCTAGTGTGTTCTGCAGACTCAATTCCCGCGAGATAAGTCTTTTGTTTCTCAAGATTTCTCAGTATGTCCTGTAAAACGGGATCCACTTTTAACTGTTTCTGCTCTGTTTGCTGAACTATTGTACATATCTTGATGTATCTGGTTTGCGTGATTTATTTCTCTTTTTCTGTAGTTGTACTGCTAATTCACTTCCACTGTAGTTGGCTGGATGCTGGCCTTTACAGTAGATACACTTCGGGTTGTATTTCGGGGAACTCTGTAGACGTTTCCAGCGTGTTTTCCTGCACGTTTAACACATCTTGCTTCACGATGGCAGTACTTTTGTGTATGATTATAATCTTGACAGTTTTTACATTGATGTATAAGTCGAGTGTCCTTTCTCTGTATTTCTATTTTAACTCTGAGGTTGAGGATAGCCTTAATATTATAAATATTTTCGACGTTTTTTTCTCGTTTCTCTTTTCTGATGATGTTGACTGCATCGATTAGTTTCAGGCCTTTGTTTTGCAGGTCCTCAATAATTTCATCTTTTGAATATGTTAAATGGAGACCTCTTGCCATTACTTTTATTGATCGATCATTTTTATCCCCGTAGGTCTACCACTGGTGACCACCAGAATTTATTTTGCTAGCTAGAGCTTTATAATCTTCAGGCTCTGTTGTGTTTATTTTATTCAGAGGCTCGAAATTGAGGAGGTCTTTTCTTTCTCATTGTTAAGTTCACACAGTGCAGTGCTCTCTGGCGGTGGAGTACATGGTATAGTGTTCTATGAAATTCCCTACGTCTTCTACCAAACGGCCATTCATTTATCGCTTGTTCCGTTCTTCCAGTAGTACCAGGAACAGGATCAGCCTCGCGTTGCTCGCGTTATTGTTTATACCCGACATTACATTTTTGTTGACTATCTGCTATACTGTTTCTCTACTACGTAGGGATTGGATACCACAACCGTTCGATCTACAGTACATTGCCCAGGATGCGTCACGAGAAGGCTGTCAAATAGCACCCCTAACCACAAATTTTTGACATATTATTTTTTTTTTGTTTTATTTTCAACGTTACACAGTCAATTGTTATAATAATTAAATGGTTATTAAACTATATAATAGATGGCGCGCTTGTAATGAAAAAGTCAATATTTACTTTACATAACGTAAAAAATAGCTTACGTAATTTACATGTAAATTACATGTAAATAACCGTGTAAATTACATCGCATAGTTTACGCGCCCAACAGTGCCTGGAACCTCCCGATCCAAACGCTAAAGCTTTAACCACTGTGCCGTTTGTTCGGCCCATTTTGGAGTTTTTGGCTCAAATTTCGCTCACTTTTTAGTGATTTTTTTGAATTGGAACAGTTTTCAAATAAGTGGGCAAAACACGTTGCTAAAACACATAGCCTCTTCAGCTCGGAAATGAACAAAATTTAGGACAAATTTATTACAAACTTCACGCGTGTGTCTACGAGCGTGAAGTTTGTCCTAAAATTGTCCTGACTATTTTATTATAACGAATTATAATATTTGTAATATTTGAACATACGTACAGTAAACGCTCGATTTAACGGACTAATTGGTGGTGTCCGTTAAATCCGAATGTTTTTTAATTTAATCGATTCGATCGAATTTAATCTAGGATGGAGCTCAGCCATTTCTTATCCGATTATGTTGGGATTGTATATACTGGATGGAAATGGGATTCTTAATTGATTTTGGGAATATGGCCACCTGGGACGGAACTCAGCCATTTCTTAACCGATTTTAATGTTGCATCTAAATGGGATTCTTAAATTATTTTGGGAAGGTATTTTAGAATATGGCCACTTGGGACGGAACTCAGTCAATTCTCAACCGATTATTCTTAAATTATTTTTGGAAGGAATTCTGAAATATGGCCACTTGGGACGGAACTCGATCAATTCGTAACTGATTATGATGGGGTTGGGTATGCTGGATGTAAAAAGGATTCTTAATTGATTTTGGGAATAAGTTCTGGAATATGGCCACCTGGGACGGAACTCAGACATTTCCTAACGGATTATGATCGGATTGGGTATGTTGAATGGAAATGGGATTCTTAATTGATTTTGGGAAAAAACTCTGGAATATGGCCATCTGGGACGGAACTCAGCCATTTCCAAACCGGTTATGATCGGATTGGGTATGTTGGATGGAAATGGGATACTTAAATTATTTTGAGAAGGTATTCTGAAATATGGCCACTTGGGACGGAACTCGATCAAATATTAATCGATTATGATGGGATTGGGTATGCTGGATGGAAATGGGGTTCTTAAATGGTTTTGGGAAAAAATTCTGGAATATGGTCACCTGCGACGGAACTCAGCCATTTCTAAATCGATTATGATCGGACTGGGTATGTTGGATGGAAATGGGATTCTTAAATTATTTTGGGAAGAAGTTTTGGAATATGGCCACCCCGTCTAAGGTGGCATTCAAAAACTCATTCAGTTTATAACCGATTACGATGAGATTGGATTTGTTTGATGAAAATCAGATTCATTACTGATTTCTAGAAGTTTTTTTAATATGACCACCTAGAACAGAACACGGCTATTACTTAACCCTTATGTGAGTGGCAAGGTACAATTGTACCTTTCTCGTTTTTAAGTTTAAATATTTTTATTTTGGAATTTATCTACAAATCTGAAACCTATATTTAGCCTTCGTTGGTTTTTCCTTTGTCCCAGATGCCCATATTTCAGAACTTCTTCCAAAACTTGTTTATGAATCTCAGTTCCACCCAACAAACAAAATCGCATCATAGTCGGTTGGGAATTAATGTTAAAAACGATTAATAGTACCATGACGTATATCGTTAGATTTGTTGGAGTATCCTCTTTCAGCCGACCAACATACAGGAAAATTCTTTGATCTTTTACGGAAATATACCGTTTTTAGTAATACTTTCCATGTGATTTACGAGTATAGATTGAACGGCTTACAGTATTTTTTGGTTAACTCAATTATTTCTTTCTTTCTTTATTTATTTATTTAATCTGTAAATGTTTCTCTCCATTCCTAGTACTTAAAAACCTCCTTTCAACAATTTCTTTCCGAAAACGTTGGGACTTAATAAAAATTTTAAAACAAACCTAAGTCCCAACGAGGGACCCTGTAAACAAAATTTCCTAAAGCTGAGACCCAACCCAATCAATCCCTGGAACTCGGAAACATCCTTTCTGCAATTTTTATTGAAACCGTTTGAACTAAAAAAAAATGGAACCTGGGTCCCGACGGTGTACCCTGTACATTTTGTTTCCCGAAATGAATACCCAGCACACTCGATTCCTGGAACTTGAAAACCCCCTTTCAATACTTTTTACCAAAATTGTTCGGACCTAGAAAATTATTTAAAACGGAATCTGGACTTCGACGGAGGACCCTGTAAACAAAATTTCCTTAAGCCCTATACACAAAATTCCCTTAAGCTGAGGAGACTTTGGAGACTTTGATGGAGACTTTGAATTCCGAAGCTGATCTTTCATCTTAGGAAATATAAGTACGATCCGGCATTCGGTTCCAATAAAAGCCAGTCTCATCGACGTTAAAAACTGGTTCGGGAGGTTTTTCAAGTATTCAGATATTCAATAGCAGCATTTTGATCAGCACTAGCTGCTTCTCTTTTCATTTTAATATTATATAGGTTATGTCTACTTTTAAATTTGTCGAACCAACATTGAATTGCTAAAAAGGAAACATCCCCGTCTGTTTCATTCGAATATGCAGTCGTCTTGGATTGTCATTTGAATAATGGACATTCTGCGATTATTTTTATCCTCAATCCATATTAATAATACTTTTTCCATCTTTTCAAAGTTATTGCTTCTCTGGCAGTTAGCTTTGAGGTAGTTGAGGCTGTCAACTGTGAATGCTCCTTGATTTTAACATTAATATCAGCACCAAGTGCAAGCCGTTCAATCTATACCCGTAAATCGCATGGAAGGTAATACTGAAAATTAGATATTTCCGTAAAAGGTCATAGAATTCTCTTGTATGTTGGTCGGGTGATAGAAGATACTCCAACGTATCTAACGATGTACGTCACGGTGCCATTTATCGCGTTTACTGAACGCTTAATGTTTTACTCAAACTCGTATTATGAAATTTGTCTGTGTGTTGGACAGCTTACGGTCCAATTACATCCCTTGGTGCATTAAATATTTCTCTGTAATTAAATAGGTAATATAAGATTTTAAAACTATACGTTTCTACCCAATTTACATATAAAATGATTTAAATTTTAAAATTCGTTATAACGCGAGTTTAACCCATACATACACATTTCAAAAGGTTAGGACAAAGTTAGGACATACTTCACACCCGTTTTTTTAAGATGCTTTCAATTCGAAAAAAATATTTGATTACCTTATGATAGGTAATTAGCTTTTGATAACTGATTCGAGTTCAGTGCCAAAACTGAAAAACTACGGGGTTAGAGCTATCATCATTAAGATTAACGGAGTTTATTAATCTGTTATATAAACTGACATGTCTGAGTTAATCGTATACCCGACACTGACAGTTGTTTGATTTAAATAGTTCGCATATGTCACATATCTTTTGTATCAATTTCGTCGTACACGAGATAACAAGAACAACATATACATCCAGACCGAAGGATCAGAAAACTAGCCTATATTATTCAACCCACAAAAAGGATATACATTTCATGTACACTCGTACCGCTACGTGTGGTTTCTTTATTTCATTATTACGTTTACGTCTTTATTTCATAAACATTTTTTGTTCCCATCCTTGTCAATATCCTTGTGATTTTCTTGTAATGTGACATCCAAAAATTGTTTCGAAATTGGTGTTGATGGGACAATTTTCTTTTCAAGAGATATACACAAAAAAATGTATTCGTATATAAAGGAAAGTTATTACATGAGACTAAGAGATGATCAAATTAAGCGATAACATCCTTCCATGCATATCGCAAAGTATGTATAAACCAAAAATAAAGTAAAGCAAAGCACATTTTCTTCTTCTACTGATTTTCGCCTTATTATTGGTATTTTTAGTGTTATTTAGAATTTTCTATTGTCTTCATGGTACGCTTGTTTTTGACAAACCAACCGAAAGACAAACGAAAAATGGGTTTGGTAGTTGATTTTCATTTACCAAAAACAAAATATATATTTTGCTCTACTGTTGTGCGGATCGGATGAAAGCTTATATACACACACTTGTATGGTATAAGGAATGTGATAAGATATTTTTTTTTTGTTTCGGAAAAGATTTCGTCGAAAGATGGTTACAGTATATTCGTTCATTTTATTAATTTAATTAAATTTTTTTTGCCTCCTTTGGGGTATAAACACATAGATCTGGTGTCTTTTAAGAAAAGAGCATAATGACGCGCACACACATATATAGAAGCAAAATATGTTCTTAAATTCCAGATGTAATTTAGATTCGGTTAAGTCTTGATAATACGTAAACATGGTACATATGTTTGTATCCGTTTATTTGTGTTTAGAGATTGAAGATTGGGTGTATATAGGGATGTTATCAATTAATAATGTTGATTTGGGAATAATAAAATTATTTTATGGTTTTCAATTAAACTGAAATGTTAGTTAGATTGTTAGCACTAATTGATGAATGTTAAATTGCAATTTACCGTATTTAGGTGTTAAGTGCTAAATTTTAATTGTAATTTTGGTTTCTATTGCCGTTTCAGAATAAGAAAACTGTTATAGAGACAATTCTTGCATATGTCTTCCACACCACGTCTTCCACTCCATTGTTAGGAGAGTCGAATTTGGAAAAATAAATGGTAGCCCTTCGAACGTTACTCTTCTACCATAACACTTTGAACATTTAACCGCCCCCACTTTCCAGTCCATTACTTCTGGCCAGACCTATTCACAAACAGATGGGCTAATATTTCTATGGAACTGGATTGAATAGATTATATTTAGTGGACATAGAGTTTAAAGAAAATTGTTGACGAATCTTTGAAATGACACATGAAGTTGGCCCGAAAACCATCCCGAAAAAAACCTTTTAATAGAAATATTTGCGTTCTCGCTTAATTAAAACTTTTGATCCCAAAAATAATACAAAATAACAGAAAATTAGAATCCACCCCCAAAAAATATTGGGTATACAAATTAATTCGGCCCGTTTAAAAAATAATAAATTTTTTATAGTGACAGCTGATTTCCGTTGTGTCAGACAGACTAGACATCTGCCGTTAACATTCAGTTTGTATTGCATTGAGTTTCATACAAAACGTGTTTTATTACGATGTTGAATATGTCGGATTTTGTGATAACTAAACAGCATTTGCTGGAAGTGTTAATTTTTTGTTGGAAATAAGTGCAGCTGAAGCACATCGAATGCTTGTGGAAGTTTACGGTGACAATGCTCCAACCGATAAATCATGTAAAGAATGGTTTCGAATCTTCAATGAATAGAGGCTTTGCTCGATGAAAATCCGACTCAAACACAAGCAGAGCTTGCCGGTACATTGGGGATGACCCAATAAACAGTTTCCGTATGATTGAAATCTATGGGCATGATTCAAATGGGTGCCCTATGAATTGAAACTAAGAGGCGTGGAAAGGCGATTTCTTTCTTGCGAGCAACTGCTTCAAAGGCAAACAAGAAAGCGGTTTTTTACATCGGATAGTAACTGGTGACGAGAAGTGGATCTTCTACGATAACCCCATGAAAAAATACTACGCTTTGCCCGACCAATCGTTGACATCGGCTTCAACATCGCACCAATTATGCTGTGTATCTGGTGGGACCAAAGAGGCGTTGTGTACTACCAGCTGCTACAGTCTGGCGGTTGCATTACGGGCAAGTTATACAGACTACTATTATTCCGTTTGAGCCGTGCATTATGAGAGAAACGACCGGCATATGAGGAAAGACATGATAAAGTTATTCTTCTGGATGACAACGCTCGGCCTCACGTTGCAAAAGTCGTAACAAAATATTTGGAAACGCGCAAGTGGGATATTTTACCGCACCCGCTGTATTTTCCGGATATTGCTCCTTCTGATTATTGGTTGTTCCGACAGATGAAACACGGTTTGGCAGGTTACCAGTTCACTTCTTTCGAAGAATTTGGAAATTGGCTTCAAACTTGGATTGCCTTAAAAGACGAAACGTTTTTCCGAGATGAGATCCGAAAATTGCCTGAGAGGTCGTACGGAGCGATGGACAATATTTTAATTAATCTGTTCATTCATTTTATTTTAAACTAAATGCATTTTTTAAATTAAAAAACGGACCGAATTAATTTGTACTCCCAATATATATAAAGTTTTGCTCCGATTCTCAAAAGTTTGATCTTCTAATTTTGAAACTAAGTATAGGGTTTTCCAATAAGAGTGATATGATTTCTTTAAAAAAAACACACTAATTGTTATGAAAATTGAAATGTTTTTTATTTAATGTGAAGTACAATCGATACAATTAAGTTCTGAACGTCAGTCAAATGGCCTCCACGACTTCTTCTGCAGGAACGAATTCGATGAACCCAATTTTCGAGCACTTTTTCCACTAAATCAAGTCGTATGTCAAGAATAGCACGTTCAATATTGACTTGTAAAGCTTGAAGAGAGTTTGGTTTATTGCTAAAGACCAATGACTTCAAATAACCCCACAAGCAATAGTCTAATGGTGTTAAATCACAACTTTTTGAAGGCCATTCAATATCACAATTTCTTGAAATAATCGAATCTCCAAACTTTTCTCGCAACAATTCAATTGTTTCACTTGCTGTGTGGCATGTACCCCGTCTTGTTGGAACCAAATATTGTCAAGTCCAACCAAATATTGTCACGATCAACTTCTTCCAATATCGGCCATAAAAAGTTGGTTATCATCGATCTATACCGATCTCCATTGACAGTAACGGTGTTACCAGCTTCATTTCGAAAAAAAATACGGACCGATGATTCCAACAGACCAAAAACCACACCAAACTGTCAATTTAGGTGAATATAATGGTTTTTCACGAATAATTTGTGGATTTTCTTCGCACCAGAATCGACAGTTTTGTTTGTTTACCGCACCACTCAGGTGAAAGTGAGCCTCATCGGAGAAAAGGATTTTCTTAAAAAAGTCGTTATCATTTTTAAGTTGTTCCAAGGCAAAATCAGCCAAATCACGACGTTTACTGTGGTCCAATGGCTTCAGTTCTTGAGTGAGAACAATTTTATACGGATGCAAACCCAAATCCTTTCTCAAAATCCGCCAGGTTGTGGTTTGAGACAGTCCCAATTCTTGAGAACGTCTTGGAATCGACAAATTGCGGTCTTCAGTGACACTTGCCTGAACGGCAGCAATATTTGCATTACTTCGAGCGAATCTTTGTCTTATTGGCACTTCAACATTATGTAAAGAAAATGTACGCTCAAAATTCAACAATTCGACGAATAGCGAGCACACTTGGACGATTATTACGACTATAAAATGGTAAAAGCGCACGAAAAGTTGCAATTGGAGAACGATTATTTTGATAATAAATCTGAATAATTTGTAAACGTTGTTCTTGCGTATATCTCACCATGATGAAATTGTAAACATTACTGAATACAATAAAACAAAAAATGGCAGATCATGATATATTACAGATGGTCTAAACGTCACTTAAAATTAATATCATTCCTATTGGAAAACCCTATATTTGTGGTAGATTAATAAAAATTCAATAATTGCTATAATAAACTCCAAAAAAAAAAACCTTCATGTTTCGACAAATGTATATCAGCCCACATAGGCCCATAGATATCATAAATGTTTCATATGCTTAATAAGGCTAGCAGTAAATCGCATCCGCAACGCCATTACCAAAAGGCATCCACAAGGCCATTAACATACTATGAGCTATTTATGAAAACTGCCATGTTTGACCATGTGTGTCTCTATTCACAGTGGTTTGCAGAAGTAACGGAATATGTTATTTGCTTGATATGGTCGTCAGTTAAATGCATTCTCAACGCTATTACCATAAGATGGGGATAAGGCTCATATGCAAGCTATTTGAACCAATGATTTTGACAAACAATTTGGAAAGCTCACAAAGTCAAAATCATTGGACAGCAAATGGCTTGTATATGACCCTTATTCCCATCGTATGGTAATGGCCATGCGGATTCGTTTAGATTAGAAGATCAAACTTTTGAGATCCGGAGCATAAATTTCGGGCTGGATTCTAATTTTCTGTTATTTTGTATTATTTTTCGGACTGAAAGGCTTTTTTAATTAAGCGAGGACTTGCGTTTTTTATTAAAAGGTTTTTTTGGGATGCTTTTCGGGCCAACTTCATGTACGTTTTGAAGTGTGGCGACAATTTTATTTGATTTTGTAATTTTTTTTATTATTCGATTTATAACTAATAAAGGGGAAAATATCAGAATTTCACTCAACAATGAAACTTAGCAAAAATATCCATCATGAACAGTTAATGGAAACCTGGTAAATAGTCAATTGCTACAGAAATAGGACTTTTATTGGATGGCTATTAGATTTTAAAATTAAATTAGAATAAGCACCTGGTATAGGTACTCATATAGAAACTCATATATTGTATCCAGTCCACATGTTGACTAACAACATTTCATTTCTGATCTAATTTGCTACTTTGTTACATGATTAGGATGCCCTATTTGTTTATCCTAAATTGTATCTACTTCTAGTTCTGTATTGCACTATCTATAAGGGGGGAAGGTTATCCTTTTGAGCCTTTGAGTGATTAGTAGAGTTTTTTCATTGCCTGGCCCCTATATGGAGATCGAGCATAACCTATTTTTTTATACTTTGTTTTGCAATCTTTGGATGGTGTTTAGGTTACCCGGTTTAGTACAACCCTTTAGCTAAATAGCATACGCCAACATGGGTAATATTTTTCCTCTACAGGCTTAAATACCCATGTGATTACAGTGTCAACTGCAAATGCACCCAATGTTATTTTATTGGTTAGTGAAATAACGGTTGTGAATAAAAGGTGGAACAATAGGGACGCGTCCTAAGACAATCCCTACTGTCACCTTAGATTTGATCTCTTTAATTTGTGAGTATGATTAGTATCCCTGTTTAACAAGTAGGAGTCTTTCTAATGTGTGATTTAAGAAGATAACAGAATTGGGTGATTTTCTAGTTTTGAAAGATGTTTAAGAATTTTCCTGTCAAAGCTTGAGCTCTTATTTGGTTTATGTCTTTAAACACTTCCGTACGAAAGATCTTAGAAATGTTCTTGATCTTTAATAGCTACTTCTGTGTTTTATCAATCTAGACTATATTCTCTTGAAGGTTTCTGCCGTTTATGCATTGTTCCTTACCCCCTGTTTGTTCTTATATAGGTTTAATTTGAGTTATTGGGCTTTTCATTTGATTTGTGGTCTTCCATTATTTCTCTCCTTATTCACTGGGTCAAATTAAGTAGTATTATTTTTTTACAAAGTAACTTTGAAAATATTCGACGTCGAAATTTTCCAGATTTAAGATTCTCTAAGCCGCCGAAACACAAAAACTGGTTTTAAGATAGTGTCAGTCTGTCTGTCGGTCTGTGGCCCTTCCAAATCCCAAGCGGATTCACTGATTTAGATGAAACATTATATTGAAGCTTTTCCACAAATTGGGGTGTCCCGGTGAAATTTGGTTGAAATCGGCGGTTCAACAGGAAATTTTCCGTATTTTCAAGTATTATGCAAACATTTTAAAAATGCTCAAAGATGCGAAAATATCGATTAAGAACAAAAGAACTGTACATCAAATTTGCTTCAGAATATGCCCAGTCCATTTTTCCAAAATTTAAGCGAAAATAAGGAATTTCGATAAAAAAACTGTTTTTTACCGGCAAAGTTTTGGTTTTACTTTTGGCTACAAGTGTTATATGTAATATATACTATTATACTTTAAAACAACCAAGTCTAGTTTAGTATTGAGATTGACAGCCTAATTTACAATTGGGGCAAACATATCAATAAATCTGAGAAATTTGGCAAATAATTTTTCATAACCAAAATCATTAAGTGAAATGTATTTTGTATAACTTTAAATATTTTCATCAATACTGTCAGTAGTACCAGCCAAATGTTCAATATTAGAACACAGTGAGCCAAGCTTACTCCCCATGTTTCAGTTATGAAAACACTGATAGTTGTTTGTACCGAGCGAGGTGCCAATTTATAAGCTTGGCGAGACAAAATTGCTTTCACAATCACTGCACATGATAAAATATTTTCGGTGAGGGCGGGCGGCATTGTAAAATTTTCCTATAAATTGCTATGAAACTTTTCAAAGGAGATACGGTTAAGGAATATTATCAAAACCTGGCGGACCGAGTGCAGAATTCATAGGCCAACCTATCTGCCATAAAAGTATTATAGACTGAATCGGGTCCTTAGCCGTACATCCATCTGGCAACTGCGTAAGGTAAGAGAGACTGCTTCAGCCCCAAAACAAATTGCAAAGATTAAAAACAAACAGACAATATTTAGATTTTGCTATCTATTATAACACACTGTTTAACTGTCAGGACCGAAAAAATAGAATGGCTAACAAACGTTTGGACTAACGTCTAGTGATTGGAAAATTTTTATGAGGTGAAAAAATTACTTTAAATCTTTCTCTATCACTAGACACAAGTCAGGCAAACGAATAGTTTTCACAGTGGCCCGCCCACCATCTATCTCGATTAATCGCACTCGCCCTTCAATTTCGATATTTGTGGGGAGCTTGCAAACTCGTGATTCAATCAAATAAATTGATTTGATAAATTGATTTCAATCAAATAATTTGGTACAAAAGATGGAACGAGTTTTCTTCCTTTAAAACGTACATAGCGCATACAGTCATCATATGTCAGGGTCCGATTGATTTATAAAGTACGAGCTTGCATGAAAATCTTGATTGGCCGTAGAAACGTGGCGTACGGCAGCAATTCCGGATTATATTGCTGCCAGCACATCATTTGACGGTGTCAATATTGACCCGAGGTTGCCGATTCCGAGGTCTGCCATATATGCTCTTGGGTGTGGGTAAGAATTTAATTGTTCTTCTGTACACTTCCAAACCAAATCTTCTTGCGTTGCGATCGAGCGGTATGAAACTATTCTCGATATCGCTCAGTCTTCGGCCAGGAAGCACGATGTCACATTCATATCCAAAAATTTCACGTGATTTATTAATTCAGTTAATTCAGTTTATAACAGTGCATCTCTCTGTCGAACACCAAATGTTGTTTCAAAGGAGTCTGGACGTCTGGTATAGATCCTACGATTGCGATTCTGCATATAGACTCAGACATTACTACTTTACACAGGGTAATGAGTTTCCGGTATTCCAAAACATGTGAGTCAGAATTTATCGCTTTGCATAGCGTCATATACAGTTATAATGTACTACCAACATTTTTACAAAATCATCCTCATGGTGAAGCACTGATGATAGCCGTTAATGATATTTTCGGCGACAGGGAAGAATCTGGCAAGTAAAACATTATCAAACATTTTATAAGCAGCCTTTTTTGTCGAGAGTACATGTGAGCGTGTTGTTCTGCAGCTCTTCTTTGTCCCAAATAGAGAAAATTGGATAGTATAAATTTTATCATGAGTAGCGCCTTCGAGTTTAAGTCGAGAATGGATACTTTCCCTATTTTCAATCTACCAACAGCTGCGTCGACTTTCTCCACTGTGGGATAGTCGACAAAAGCTTCTTCATCGGATGGAACAATTACGCTAATGGGGGTCATTTCGTCATTCCAATTTAGTAGATTTTGGAAGTGGGTTTGCCAAATTGAGAGAACATCAGCCACGTTTATTATCAGCTTACCATTCCCATCTTTGATGGTTGCACTTTTTAAGTAGAAGTCCTTAGTGGGGTTTCTGGCATTAGTAAAAATTTGCTTATTTCGCTTAGAAGCTGATGTCTTCGTTGCATTTTGTCATATGTTCGCGCTTCTTTTGCCGGAAGGATTTGGTTGTAGCTTCCTAGCGCGGAGTTTTACTACTATAATCCTTCTAGTATTACGAGCCAGCCATTTTTCACGAATCTTTTCGTACCAATAGGTGACTGTATAGTTAGCCTGACTGTATAGTTAGCCACTACTCCAGGATGCTAACTGAAGGTTCCTCGTTATTACTTCAATCTAGAGAGTCAATGTCAGCTGATTGATGACTCTGCAGTGGTGATTGATCTTTTATGGAATCGACAATCTATCGAACGGTCTTTTGTGCCTGTCCATTTAATGTAGATGAAAGTTTGCATTTATATTTGAATATGACAAGCAAATTACCGCTGACCATTAACCCTCTATAAGTTCTTACGTTGGATATGCTGGTTAAGTGTCTGTTAAACACTATGACGTGATCGATTTGGCTTTCCGTTCTTTCACCATTCGAGCTCTACGTTACTTTATGGATTCTCTAAGTGGAAAAAAGTAATTGATACTACTGAGTTGTACATTATTGTCAGGTCGGTGACGCGTCGATGATGTTTGCCGTTGATATTACTGATGAGGTGCAAGCATTAAGAACCGGTGCTCGATATATATTTTGCACTTCTACCTAGTTTAACCCTAACGTCATCACGATGATTTTAATCATAGCGGAGTCTGTCCATGCATATCCGCGTATTGATAGGTCGGAAATCGATGATATGTCGCTTTACACGCCGATGGATGAGAAAGCCAAATTCTCATCCATTCTGCTGATCACTTATTGAAGAATGAAACAGTTGATGGTGTCATGGATACCCATTTCTAAGCTTTGTCCGTGTACAATTTACGAGGCCGTATTTGTGATGGATCCGGTATGGTAATGCGAGGCCTTTATGTAGGTTTCATAACTTGGTTGTGTTCATGACTCAGTCCTTCCCTGACCATATTTATATAGCGAGTTGCCCACTACAAGACCAAGTTTGTTCCAGTCGCCTCTAACCTAAAGAACAGTTATAGGTTTGGTATTTGTTTTAGGGGACCAATGATTCCCCGTGACATGTAGTGTCCTTGACTATAAACAGAATTTATTTTGTCCGTCTCCATTGCACGACCTCATTTAGAGTTATCCAGTGCGTACCACGAGCAGCTAGGTTTTCGCTATATCTCAAATCCACCTAAAAAAGAGAAATATACCGATAAAAAAACTTTAAAGTTTCGAGTTGAAACTAGTGAGACTAAATAGAGCTGCTGATTACTGCGGAGGTGGATGGGTTTTTTAACTGAAAGATTGTGATGTCAGAACATCAGGACGTAAGCGACATTTGAAATTGTTATGCCGTTCACTGCATCATGCGCGTTGTTGAATCATGGATCATGGGAATTGCATGATCCACGCAAGAAGACGAAAGTGGGTAGTGATATTCACTGCACAATATGCTGCTGCTGATTAAATGTCCAAATGGAATAGTAGGTTGTTCAGTAAGTTTTGTCGTTCGATAATAAAAACACGTTTTATGGTTTGAAATACATTGTAGTATTCAATATAATCTCCCTAATGTGAGAATCTGGAAATTCTTACTTCTTCTTACTTCTTCTTTAATTCACCAATTTTCGAGATGATTTTTTGAGATGTGTGAGAGGGTGCGTTGTCTTGTTGAAAAATTGATTTTTCTCTGTAAACCAGATCTTTTCCACGAATTTTTACATCCAGCTGCTCCAGAAAGTTGCAATAATAATTTAAGTTTATTGTTTTACCAGTTTGGAGGTAATCTACGAACAAAATTTCTTTTGCATCCCAAAAAACTAATGCTAACATCTTCTTGGCCGATTTCTGGACCCAAATTTTTGTCGGAGACGAGCTAGCACAAAGTCCTTTTTATCCTTTCTAAAACGCTCCTAATGTTGCTGAATGTGTGTTTGTTCCACTTTAGCGAATGCACCACCCATTGTACACATAAAATTGTGGGCAAAAAGTAGTAAGACTCTTTAATTTAAATTTCGCGCGGAAAACCATTCATCGAAATATTTTTTTTTCTATGTTGGTATGACTATCAGTCAACATCTGTGCCAAATGTCACATCAAAATAATCATTAGTATTTAGTATACGCTTGTCTTTCTGAAGTACAAAAAGTGCATTCGGCGATTTTTACAATGAGTGAAATTATTCAACAAAGAAGTTCCATTAAATTTTGTGTGCAGAGTCAATTTTGTGGTGCCGAAACGTCCAGAATGTTGCAAAAGGCCTTCGATGACAATTGTAAGTAAGTGTTTTTGATTGGTACAAATTGTTCAAAGAAGGTCGAGAACGTGTTGACGACGAACCACGTCTAGGACAGCAATCAACATCAACTGATGATCAACACGTTAATAAAATCATGGAATTTGCGCTCGAGAATCGACGTTTGACAGTCAGAGACCTTACTGGCATCGTTGAAATATCGGAAGGATCAGTGAAAACCATTTTGATAGATCATTTGGGCCTAAGAAAATTGAAAACATGATTGGTTCCAAAATCACTCAATTTTTTGGAAAAACAGCGTCGCGTTGACGTCTGTGAAACAATGCTTTCCGACTACCAGGATATCATGAAACGTATTATAACTGGCGATGAGTCTTGGATCTATGCTTACGACCCGGAAACAGATGATCAATCAGCCGAATATCGTGCCAAAGGTCAGCCGAAGCCGAAAAAATCACGTCAAAGCAAGTCAAAAATCAAGGTGATGTTGACAGTTTTCTTCGATTATCGAGGTGTGGTGCACTCCGAATTCCTTCCGACCGGCTAAACTGTCAACAAGGAATACTATTTGAGTGTTATGCGTCGTTTGCGCGAAGCAATTCGTAAAAGGAGGCCGGAATTATGAGTCGACAACTCTTGGTTTTTGCACCACGATAATGCACCTTCTCATACTGCATTGGTTTTACGTGAGTTTTTCGCCAAAAATTCCACTCATATCGTTCCGCAACTACCGTATTTGCCTGATTTAGGTCCGTGTGACTTCTGGCTGTTCATAAAACTCAAACAACCGCTCCGGGAAACCCGTTTTGAGTCAATTGAGGACATTAAACGTGAATCGCTACGCGCATTGGGGGCTAAAAAACGTTGGCACAAGTGTATTATGGCCGGGGGGGGATTACTTTGAGGAGAACGAAATAGATTTGGAGAAATAATAAAGAATTTTAAAATTATGAACAAAGGCTTACAATTTTTTGCCCACAGTACTAGCTTCCTGTGACCCAAAACTTCAGTCAAAATATTGCTCACATTGCCTAATAAGATCCCTATAGGTCTTCAACTAAATCTCTCTCGGTTAATCGACCATCTTCAAAATCATCACGTGAATCAACTTCAAGACTTGTTCGACCACCTTTAAATTCAGCAACCCCTGCTCTAATTGAAGGTGAGGAGTCTTTACACACTTTTAACATTAGTCTATGAATTTGTGTTGGTGCTACACCTTCCAAAAATGAGAATTTTATCACTACACGATATTCATTTTTTCCATTGTAAAAAATACTGTAACACGTTAACTCTGAACAGCTGTATACAAATGAGTTGACAGATGTACATGGAACTTCACACGTGTTCATAAAAAGGTAATACCAATTTTAAAAAAATAAATGACGCACCTAATAGCGCTATCTCATATCGAACCACAAAACTTACTGAGCAACCTAGTAGCTGCAGCTGTGGTTGTAGCTGCTGAGGTTATTGTAGCCAATGTTGCCGCCATCCCTGCTGCTGTAGGTGTTGTTGCTGTAGTTGTTGCCGTTGCCCAACTCCATCGGGGTGCTATCTCCATAGAGTTTGCTCTTGATTTTGGCCAGTAAAAGTCCGCTGGTGTCGCGAGCGCAAGTTCGTTTATGCTTTGCTTGTATTCGTCGTGTCTTTTGGTTTAGTTTTGGAATACTCGCCACATTGTTCCAGTTGACTTCTTGTTTGTTTTTTTTAAACAAGCTGCTAACCAAGTACTGTGGTAAACAACGTGGGTGGTGGTCTGAAAAAGAGAAATCGGGTGGCGATATAGAGTTGGACCTACAACAAGGATTAATTTCTGTTGTTATAGGCCTAAAAGCCTCATAAAGCATAAAAGATCCAAATTGTTTAATATTGGGATATCAGTGACGGTTGGTTTTGTTTTAATTTCGTATATTTAATATTGAATGCGGATCCCAATGTATATACATTTTATAAACCTTTTTATCTAGCTCTAAGTCACGTACATCTTCTGTTACAATATATTTGAAAAATAAGACTTCGGTTTTATAGCATTATACTCGTATCTGTATCTATTTTATAGGTACATAAAAAACCATAAACTAACGATATTAAATAATTATCGGAGATATCGTACCAAAAATTAATTAACGAAAAACGAATTTAAATTTTTAATTTTTTTCCAAATGCCGAATAATTTATAAAGGAACACCGCAGCCACCTTCTTATAATTTATTTATAGTTTCGTGTACCACTTATCTCTCTATAAACTGTTTTATGGCTGTATGTGTGTTACTAAAAGTAAATCTATTTAAATTATCATACCAGAATATTTTATTGGCGCAATCTTATTTAAATTTCACCCTAAAACAAAAATTTACTGAATTACGATATTTAAATTTTTGATTGTACGTACCTATGTATTGGTAGATAGCTCGTTATCTGACTATTGTTATCTTATCAAAAATGTAAATATTTTGTAATTTATTATATGTATGTGTAAAAATAATAGGGCCTTAATTAAGTCAATGTTGATTTCTGCAGATTTTCTTTCGTAGATTTCCTTAAAATATTAACAAAAGTCGCGAGCTCCATCGGTATCAGAGATGGGCATTTACGCGTCATCTACTAATTTTTACGGGATTATGTCAATAACTCGATAACGTCAACTACTCATCAACAACGTCACCTACTCATAGACAACGTCGACTAATCGTAGACAGGTCGTTGGTGCAACTGACTTTGACTTATAATTATGGAACAAACACGTATAACTAACCTAAACAAGAATAGCTTGGATGTGTAGTTACCACAACCTGCTTGTTAATCTGACCAGTTTTCGCTGACATGGAGAAAAAAAGGTGTGTTTAATTCAGCCTCAGCTTGAACTAATGTAATAGTTTTCCACTATATATATTCCGAGCTTTCCACTCGTGGGGCTAATACCGAGTTATTGAAATAAAAGCATGAATTAGATTTTGATTAGAATTGAACTAATGTCGTAGACGTCAAAAGTGCAGAATTGTTTCTAAAACATTAATTATTATTATTCTAGCTAAATCAACATTCTGCAAAACTGCATATTATGTGGTAGTTAAATGGCCCAGTTCATATTAAACATCTTGCGGCGCAGGTAGTAGCGTCTGCTGATGTTGTTTGGTTACATGATGTGTTTGCGATTGGAGAAGGTTGATTGATTCCCCTTTCGCCTGTCTTCTTAGTTGGCGTCCGACTGAGTGGTTTACGTTAGACGTTGGTATTTCTGCACCTGGAGTTTCATTTGCGTTGATTATTTGTTGTGACATGAGTTGTCTTCTTCTTGCTGTTTCCTCTATTTAGTCCGTTGTTGTAACTGCTGCAGGTAGACTCTAGACCATATTTTCCAAAAGTCATCTTCAATCGGTTGTACTAAATGTCGACGTGTTCTTAGCGCGCAAGTATCATCATTACATTCTGGAACTACTTGGTCCGCCTATTAGAAATTGCACAGGTGTTAAAAATGCTAAGTTTTTCGGTTGATCGTACAGTAGTCAATGGTCGAGAGTTTAAGCATGCTGATGTTTGAGCCATTAATGTTGTTGCTTCTTTCAAAGTCAATGCGGTCTCGTCTATATGACTTCCTTCATGTGAGTCTTTACTCACTTTACCCGTGTCTCTCATATTCCACCAAAGTGTAGTGCAGCAGGCACATAAAGTGCATCTTGTTGAAATAACCATACAATTTCTGGTTCTAGAGTTGCAATCTTTTTGCTTTGTTGTTTCAGTATTCGTTCCGCACCACCAAAGTTGGTAGCATTATCCGAATAGATTTCTGTACACAACCCCCTGCGAGCTGTGAACCTGTATGGCGTTGGTGGCCAGCCACACAAATACCACAATGTATCCTTTGTACGTGGTTTAACCTCTTCCTATCTTGTTCATTAGTTGAATCGGCACAGCATAATCAATATCCAACTTGCCGAACGGCCGTGATGGAGTTACTATGCGGGCGGTAGATCACGCATTAGTTGAGGGTTGCTTGTTTAAATCTGACAAATGTAACACATTTCTTTATAATGTGACGTGCCAGATTTGTACCATTAATTATCCAATATTTATTGCGAACATTTGCCAATGTTATTTGTGGGTTTCAAATCTGGGTTTAAACCAGATAGTTTGGACTTTTTATTCAATAAAATCCCACTCATCAATGTCTGAAGTTATATACGGAAGTATCCATGCTGTTCAATCCAAATTATTTAAACATCCGCGAGTTTCAGTACTGGTACTGGGTACTGTCACTTTTTCTGACTGTTGCCGTGCAAGTTTTTACAACTGGAAATGTGCCCATTTGTTGGTATGAAAGTCGATGTCTGGAATATTATCAGTTAGTAACTCTTAAGCCTTGAAGATAAGGTAATTCGATTTTGTGACTGCACACTCCGGCTTTCTTTCGTCCCATTCCTGATATTCTAGTGTTGACTTGTTTCTGCCTCGCCTTATGAAGATTTGCTGCGTTTGTAGAGATGAATGACGCTTGAGAGTCTTAGTCAATTAATGCTCTGAAAAGCATGAATTTTCCCTCGATTAGAGCTGTAGGTAAAATCGCAGGACCTAATTGAGTTGTTAAATAACTTTTAGATACCCGCTGCATATCTGCGTTGGAATCGATGAGCAGTCCTGCGTTATACTTTCCATTGCATATGTTGCGTTGGTCCTTCTGCTTGCATTCTGCATAATGTATGTAGCATATCAATTTGCGATCTTTCACTGGAACTTAATTTCCTAAATCCTCCACATTCATTAATTGTATGCCCCCCTCGGCAGTAGACACAGATGTTTGTTGCTGTTAAGAAGATCCGTTTAACTATTTGACCTTTGTGCTCTCGTGAGGCGGCTGTTGGTAGGACTATTGGCTTTTAGTTGCCATTGGCCTCTAATGATTTGAACCTTCCTTCCAAAAATTTTAAGGAGATCTCCTAGAATCACTTTGACTCATTGTCTAGTTTTTTTTAGTTAAGTTGAAGATTATTATTGAGTTCCACGATTCAATGTTTACCCCTGCGTTACGTATTCCGTACAAACATTCAACTGTTGTATCGTGAAGATTTCTCAGTGCCGCTGCAGACTCTATGTTTATATTTACTTGGCTGAGCAAAGTATTTAAATATGTCGAAATCAGTAGTCTTCTGTTGTTATATCTGCTATTCCAAATTTCCCAGACGCCTGACCCTTTAAATAGTTAATTTTATGGGTGTCACTGACCTGTCTATTCTCATGGATGAGTTTGATGAATGTGTCACGAATTCCAGTCCACTTTGGTTTCTTCTATGCTCGTTGTTGTTTGAAGGATTACTGTTTGACACTTGTTATCAATGTTCTCGAAGTACTGTTCTGTAAAATACTTGAAGTACTTCGTATTATTAATTGATGCAACTCTGGATTCAGTATTTCGAACCCAGCATCATTGTTGTTAGAATTAGCGTCGGACATCGTTTGAGTGTTCTCATTTCTCAATGTTTATTTTTTTTGAAGATGATGTCTCTGGTTGGTTTATAATGTGATCGGCCAGATATCTGAGAAACGGTGTAAGTGGAGGGCCGTTGTTTAATTTTGCACGCATTATAGCAATAAATACATTATATTTTCCCACTACACGTGTTACCATTTTAAAGTACGGGTGCTCTGGGTTGACATCTTGCAGTTCTCTTATTTTGTCATCTGTTTCTTGAAATTTTGTATAAAGATATTTTAATTGTTGTATTCGGTTGGTGAGGTAGGTTCTTGTTTTCCTCTCTGGGCCATCCTTCTTATAATTATTACATATTTTAACAATCTGAGCTGCAAGCTCTTCTTGATTTGATGTAAGCATTTCCATTGTTGAATTTTGGCAGTTCTCATTCGTCAGATGATTAATTTTCGCGTATCACTTGTTGTAATGTATAATACTCGTTTGTTTTTGCCTGTTCTTATTGGGTCGAAGGACCACTGTTTAATTCAGCCTCAGCTTGAACTAATATAATACTTTTCCTCTATATTCCGAGGTTTCCACTGGTGGGGGCTAATACCGGAATATTGAAATAAAAGCATGAATTAGAGTGTGATCGTTTGAAATTTAGAACTGAACTTTGAAATTGCACTAACTGTCCATCGATAGTAAGATTTGTCCTGGGTAAGTAGTTATATTGATAAGTGCCTATTGATCGTATCTCATATTTTGCCGAATGGGTGCAAATTTATCTTTGGAACGACATACAGTTGATGAATCGTCGAATCGTAAATGATGAGAAAAGGACACAAATATATCCAGAGACATATATCGTAGGGTGCAATATTTGGCTAACTAATAATGGATTCTAGAATTCGTTATAATCTATAATGTCTTGCTTATACTTACGCCAGCATTTAAAAGCAGAAATAAGTTGACCTGCTTCAGCAAAATCTGTCTCCAAAATATCCTCTTCGCTGTCAGAAATATAATTTTGATCACTGTCTCTTGAGTCGCTATTGCATTCACCAATCAAATTTCTTTCATCATCACTAGAATCACTGTTATATAGTGCTCTTCGTATTTCTTCGTTCACCAAATTCATGATCCCTTTAGTTACACCGTTGAAACGTAGAAATGAAAAATTTGATAATATTTGTATTTACGTGAATTGGGTCATGATGAACACCAACTATGTGTTGTTCCTCAAGCTATAACTAAAGGCTATAACTCGCCTAAGAATGAGGGTTAAAGTGATTTTCTTATGGATGCAATGAAACAGATTGTACTTGTAATCAATTAGTTAAGAACCAAGTATTAGGTTTGCAAGTAGAAGCATGTTCCTGAACGTGGTTGCATTAAAATATACTTGAACGCATCTAAATCTCCCGCCATTTTGGATATATGTAAGTTTCAGTCATTACAAGCTGTCATTCCGTGTGCATAAATTTTAAGAGATGGATGTCGATAAGCAACATTTACATCATTGTATTCGCTCCTGTTTTCAAATGAAAAAAAAATCAAGCTATGGAATTGAATAATTCGACTTTGATTGAACATTCTGGGAGTCATTCAACAGTGAAAAAGTGCTTTGCAAGATTTCGTGATGGCAATTTTAGTATTGAGTACGTACCACGTCCAGGTGCAATAAACAATTTAAAGACGAAGAACTTAAAATTTACTGGATACCAACCAAATGGCACAGTGTGTAAATCTTTGGCGTTTGGTGTTTGGCATCTTCCATGCCCGTATAGGCTTGGAATGTGCAGATGGTGATAAAATCGAACCTATAACCGTACATCCTCGAATTGGCTAACACTGGCGTAATAGTAAAGACGGAAAATGCGAAACCGCCAAAGAGTTGGGAGAGCCTTGGTCCCAGAACAGATTGTAGGGATAATAAAAAAAAAAGTTTTACTGGATGAAATTTCGTATCAAACTCAAAAAGAGCTTGCAGAACAGTTAGGAGTTACTCAAAAAGCAATATCGCTACGATTGCATGCAATGGGAAAAATATTGACAGAAGAAAACAAAAACCGAATTACGGCTGATTAAAAGTGGATTTGTACGATAATTCTAAACGCAAAAAACCGTGGGTTCGTCCAAGCCAACCATCAACATCTGTTGCAAAAATGAATTTTCATGCCAAGAAAGTGTTGCTTTGTGTCTGATGGGATTGGAAAGAAGTCATTTACTACGAGCTTCTGGAACCTGGTCAAGCTGTTATAGCTGAACGTTACCAGGCCCAATTGACCAAATTAAGTGATGTTCTGGATTGAAAAAAAAACATTTACGGGCCAAGGAAGGTGGAAGGTGATATTGCTGCATGGCAACGGTCGGCCCAACGTCGATCATCTGCATAGTAAATTTCAGGATTTTCCTTTTGTCAATTGTTTCATGTTCATCAGTCATAATCAAATGTTATTAAAATGAGTTCATCTGAATCAAATAGTTCATATGTAAAAAATATTTGTATTACAATAATAAACCACTTTTAAGCACCTCAACCAAGAAACAACGGACGAACCGTAAATTACCAAAAGATATCTCTTAAAAAAAATATTTTAATAAATCTTCTTTGAAGAAGCAGAGACAGTCCAAAATGAGGCAAATATCGCCAGACTAAATATGAACGCTGCTAAAACAGTGCTTCGTCGTTACAGACAAAATGAGTGCGAATTATTATTAAAAAAGAAAGAAGGCAATCGATCGAGAGAAGTATTAACCAAAATTGAAAGAATAGTTGAAACTAACCCTGGTTTTACGTTGACTATTATCCAACAAAAGCTTGCAGAACAAATTTACCACTGAGCCTGTCAAGCCTTCAAAGCGGCCTAAATAATCCTCGGATCAACAAAACCGTGAAAAATTGATATCCGGTTTTAACCTGCATTTGAGCCGAAGGCTTGCGTGATCTAAAAAAATACACTGGCTCGTATCATTCTGCCTTCAGTAAGAAATAGAAATGTCACGCTTATAGCGGGTTTAACTGATCAGGGCATTATCCATCATAAAATAATATCAATATCGACATGCAATGGAAGTAATTTTTGTGCTGTCATCTCAAAAGTTAATTTCAAAATTGGATGGTACCAATTATTATTTTATAATGGATAATGCCCAGATTCATAAAACGTCAGAAATAGAGCTGATTAAACATCCCAAAAACACATCCAATTTCTTCTGCCTTACTCCTCAATGTTGTTGTCAATCCAATAGAAAAAGCGTTCTCAAAAGTTAAATCCAAAGCTCGAGATTTGTTAGTTTCTATTAGAGCCCAAAATCTTGTTGATGTGATTACACAGAGCGTAAATTCTGTTGAAGACTGCTGACAGACTTTGTTTTGGATATGATGATGACATCCCATCAGCAGCAGCATGGGAACCGCTGACTTAGAAGTTAAAACTATAGTTAAAATGATTTTAATTTGTTTCGCAAAATGGGTGAAGGTGGTTGTATAATTTAAATAAAATAGCTTTATTTTAATTTAGAGATAAAATTCTATGGGTTGCACTTCATTTGCAAATTGTTTCATTTAATCTGAAAAACCTATATTGAAATAGTCCAACCTCCAAAAAACTATTCCTCAGAGGTGCAATTTTAAAAAAAAAACATTTTTTCATTACACCACACTTTTCGCATTTCAGCTAATATTTATTGTATCGTACTGGGGGTCGACTGGAATTTTTTACAAATTAATTACAATTTTTTTGGAATATTTTAACCCCCAGAAAACTATGCCAAAGAAGAGCAACCGTTTAAATTTATTGTGTTGTACTGGGGCGATTCTAGAAGTGTTTACAGAATAACTACAATTTATTGGAACAGTTCAATCATCAAAAACTACCCCTAAGGAGTGAAACTCCATATAAAATATAACAAACCACCCTCAAATTTGATGATACAGCCCATTACGTACAAGCAATGGGTACCCTCGAATTTATTACAGCCTAAAACCCCAAAAATCGATCATAATGCACCGAATTAGTTTGCTGTAGAAAAAATAGGTATCCCTGCTGTTGGGACAAATTCGAGGATATCTACTTCTTGAACAGGAAGGTAATTTGATTCATTTTGATCGGTTTTTGTGAGTGTGGGTTGTTGTCATTAATTTAGGGGTGAGTAACCATTTCTTACAGGAAAGTAAATCGATGCGTTATGATCTAGTTTTGTAAATTTTGCCTTTTGTAATAAATTCAGGGTACCCATTTCTGGTTCAGGTAGGTAATTCGATGCATTTTGTATTACGTTTTGTTTGCGTCTTTTGAGTATGGGCTGTTGTAATAAATTCGAGGGGACCTATTTCTTGAACCCGAAGGTAATTTGATTCATTATGATCGATTTTTATGGGTGTGTAGTGTTGTAATAGATTCAAGGGTACGTGTTCCTAGTACAACTAGGCTGGGCTCTTGCAATAAATTCGAGAGTACCAATTGTTTATACGGGAAGGCAGTTCGATGCTTTCTGACCGATTTGTCTGTATCTGGAATGCTGTATTAAATTCAAGGATACCTTGAAGGGAGTTCTACTTCTTAGGGATAGTTTTTGGAGATTGAACTATTCCAAAATATTATAATTATTTTGTAAAAGCTTCTATTATCGCTCCTAGTGCAATATAATGATCTTAAACGCTCCTTTTGGGTAGTTTTCTGGGGACACTTTGCAAACTAACTAAATCACAGATCTACGTGACCTGTAAAAAATTGACCAACTTTGTAACAAATTTGTAATTAATTTGTAAATAATTCTAGTATCACTTTCATGGAATTGTGGTACAGTGCTGATGCAGCATTTGGGTCATGTGACAAAAAATTTGAGCGGAACTATTGTTCGGGCAACATCAGCTTAAACAAGCTTAAGATTTCTTTTTATATCACTTTTTGATATAAAGAGCATAAATCAACATAAAGGTATGTATGTTTACTCATATATATTTGTACACTCAAAGCCTTACAGGAGAGCCACGTGCATCATAATAAAAATTATAACAATATTTCACTCACCGCACATACAAATTTATATATTTTGTGTCATTTTGCTTGACATGCTCTTGTTGCGGTATTTTTATATAGAAGCACAGGGAATCTTTATATAATTCAGTCTTCTAACTAGCTAAGCACAATTTATACACGATACGCTTACAATAATAACAACCGTATTAACCAACATATAAAAATACCAATGAGATTGGTTAAATATTGTTGGGGGGGAAACCCTTCACAAAAGGAAATCGTTACACATAAAGTATATTTCCAACCCATGGGTATAATAAATATGAAAAAAATGCTATTGTTATGCCTCGGATGGGTATCCAAAACCACACAATACACAAAAATAAAATTGGAAACCTTATTAGATTGTATATGTTTGCGAAACAATATTATATAGTCCCATTTCGATTCAAGGGGGCCAAATCTAGAATTCTAACAAAATAAACACAACAACAACAGCAACAACACGTAAAGTTTAACTCACAAACGTTTTTTTTATCCTGTCTCATGTTTTATGTTTTATATACATAAGAGCATAAGAACCGCACAACTCTTGTGGTTGATTACAAATCTACGATACATGAACTCATTTTCTGTTGTTCTTGTTATCTAGCACCATTTAACAAAAAAACATCTTAATAGCACTATAGTGCCGTATAATATGTTAGAGAAGAAGCATACTTGCTTAGCTTATGTTCCAAAACGAGTACATAACTTAAACCAAGCAAAATTAAATTCCATTTGGAACTATTACTTTTCATAAATTATCAATTTTTATTATTGTCAATGTGGGGATAAATTTATTTTGTGTGGCGCGATGGCGATGCCATATACGCTGGTTAAATGGCAAGGCAACATATGCGGATAGAATATAAGCTAAAGGATAAAATTAACAGGCAAATTGGATGGAATAAATGGGATAATATAAAGGACTCTGCAGAATTAGCACTATATGGGTACACCAATCCATTTATAGTTGTGGGGTAACATTGGAAATTTACATTTCGTTTTTGGAGATGGAAAATTATCGAACTGGGAGTACATGGTTTACCAATACGGTATTATATAGTATTTGTAATATTAGAAAAATATTATCAAGTTTTATTTATGGGAAACGGGAGATTGAGATTTTGTATTGGAAAGCAATTTGTATAATCATAACCGGCAGCTATTTAAATTTGAAATATTATTTGCTCTAATGTGTTGGAAAGAAAATATTTTCTTAACAGAAACACTGCTCTGATTTTTTTGAATGCAGCCATTATTTATGTAAATTACCATTGGCTGGATAATTGTGCATGTTGTATTCGCAACATGTGTTGTTGACCCTGTTGAGCTTACCTCAACATATTCCTGGGATCGTCATTCTTCAGTTTCATCTTGGATAAACAGATCTGATGGTTTCTGGTGTAAATATAATGAATTGGATCGACTCATTTGATATCGATTGGATATAATTGGTACTATCTACAAATAAAATTCTAGACCATTCGTATGTTAGAATTGGCGCTATGGGGTCTTATGTGTAAATGGCGCAATCATTTATAAGGCCAAAATTTGGACTTAAAATAATGGTTCCCATTCCCCCCCCCCTTTTTATGTCAATCGGAGATAGTGCCGTGTTGAAATCAGAAGAGGTCGGTCACGACACTCGTGGTTCGCGGGAACCATTAATTAAAATCAATAATTCATACATAAACTGAATCGATCTATTGCGCCAATCTCAACATAAGGCTTGTCTTATATGGGATGGGATATAACTAGTATTGCCTGATGAATACTTTTTACTTTTCTGGGATGAAATACTGGGATAACTTCACATACTTTGCTAGTAAGTATTATTGTAAATTAGGGAATACTATCGCGACAGTAAACAGTGTCATAATACACTGTCATGACATTTATAACATTCAGCACGATATTTTAAAACTACCTTTTGTATTTTTAAGATATATTCCTTGCTTGGTAGCTTAATCAGGCCTAAATTTTTCATGTATATGCAGTTAGCCAGATATTCAGTCCAAAAAGCCCGATAGCAACACTAAACTCTAACTATCGGGAGAGTTATCTTCCCAGTCCGAAAAAATATCACTAGCGCGAAAGCAAAATGTGTCATGACATTTACAACTTTTAGTTCGAAATTATAAATATTAGCACTACGTGCTTGACCAACATGAAATTACCATGAATTTTTAACCCAAAATTTTAATTTGTAGTTTATCCATAAACTAAGTCATTTGAAATTTAGTCTACCAATTAAAAGATTTCGCCTCGCAGGCAGTTCACAAGCACTTGGCATATTCTGAAATATTTTGCAGAAAAGTTCCATCTGGGATTTTCTAGATATACCACAAGATTCGGGTAATTTTTGACTACAAACCGAGAGATCCGTTCGGCTGGAAAATTCTGCCTAGATTTATTTGTATTCACTAGAACTTGACAAATACAGCCGGATTCATTCAAATTTTGACTAAAAATCAAGAGATTTGCCTAACATTCTGTCTGAAATTATCCTGGAACTATTAAACTAAGAGATGTTGGATAAACCTTCAGCAACTTTTAAAACAGGCACTTCAATATAATATAAATCGTTTAGCGTTCCAAAAAACACGACGAAACGGAATAACACCATTGATTAATAATCGCCATATCATTAGTTAATTCCTGCCGGATGACTTCAATGCTAAAATTTTCGACGCGCTAACAAAATAAGTCGTGGCACGGAGATCTATAAAAATTGCAATAAATACCGCGGAATAGCTCTGATAGGACAACAATGGCAGACATTTTGTGGAAAAAAACAAACCAATTAGACATGCAATCACGTTGTGAGCCGCTCCGTTCTATCTAGGTGTCCCGTCAAAACTTTATATAGGTGTGCAAACTTTTGATGAGCGGTTTAAATTGTTAGGTGAAAATTAAGAGTCAAGGTAAACCAATGGCCCAAATTCTTTTTAACTTACTTACTCTAATACTTTTTAATACTCTAGAATTAGTCGTTCGTCAGCTCAACACAGCCTAGCGCAGCTGACAAAGTGAACGAGTTTAAATATTTGGCATCGATAGTAACGGAGAAAAATTCAGTTTCGATAGGAATAACTTTAAGGATCGCAGCTGAGATTCAAACGTTTATATCCATGACAACTCCAGATACAATTTTCCTGCAAGACTCTGCGAATCGACTGTGAGGCGTCTTGTTGCAAACGATGTTGATCCCTGTTCAATTGTTTATCGTGTCGTGGTAAGGTTTGTGTAATATTTTACTAAATTGATCATCTTATCGGTTATAGTTGTTTGATTTTTGATAAGAGCCTAAAGATGATTGTCACCATTTATAATTTTTTGAAACTGGTGAGGTCGCCGAACATTTCCCTAACACAAAACTCAAAGTGTATGCAAAACATCGTTTCACTCGTTTAGAACGAGTGACGTAAAATATTCTTAGCACTTTGAAAACAAACATGTTACTACTGCAGAGTACACAACTCGTAGTAATTACTGTCGGCAAAATTATCGTAGGTAGTAAAATTTACGCGAAGCCAAGAATTTAAGCTATAAACATGTGGCTTTTAATTCAGTTTTGGCTCGATTAAAATACCAAGATAACGAAAATCGATTAGCTGTATTTGGAAACAGTTATTTGCGACACAATGCGGGAGTCATTTACACCCAAATTCTTGGAAATTATTCACATGCTGCGGATTATGTTATGCTGATATCTAAAGTGTAAAATTTTTGTTTTGCCACTCAAAAGCAAAGTTTTCAACTATTTCGCTAGTACAGGTAAGTTATCCGTAATATTAACAAAATTCGTCTGTAAACTATCCCCGGCATATATACAAACGAAAACTCAACGGCAAATGTATTAGACGAGTCTTTGAAATCATATCGGAAAATTCCGATTAAATGCACTTAGAATATCAGTGAACCTAGTTTTTCTTAAAGTCCTTAATCAACATCCAGGATCCCCGCCAAGTTGTAGGGACACGAGTTGGTGTCAGCGACGACTGAAGCTAACCACGCGTGCAGATCAAAGATCGGCCTTCTTGTACAGGAAGGCGATGGAGAGGTATGGTCAGGAGCCAAGCTAAGGGCAGTTCTAAAGGGGAATCCCTTACTCCCCTATCAAAAACCAAAGGGGCAATAAACTTCGGCTTCGGCTCAGTTACTCTTAAGGTATTTAGGAAGGAGGAGGTCGGGTAAAACCGAGCACCGCGCTGCTGGAGAAGGGGGAGCAAGAGGTCCGGCCTGTTGAGGGAAGCTCGATGAGTGGTACCTCTCCAGAGGAAACATCACAGCTATTGACGAACCCAAGTGAGGGGTTAACTAGGGATCTTAGGGATTGAATATCTTTAGGCATGAAGAAAGGGGATACATCGGACTCTGAGGAGGAGATGTAGACCTCCTTAAGTTTAGGGACTACGAAGGGCGAGGGAGACGAAGGATACCGTGTACTCCGTCGGGTCCAACTAATCGTCGTAGCACAACTGTCGTGATAAGGTGAGTAAATACTGTCACCAATGATCAGGTTTGTGCAAATAAATTTACATCACACCAAGGCTGCTTCTTTCAACCTTTTCTACGCTGGTGGGACGGAAAAGAGCAGATCAATGTCTGCTGATACAAAGTCCCCCCCCCCCCGTCACTCCAGTCTGTATAGAGACGGAGGGGTGCTGATTCTGGCTTGCAGCCGCATAAAGCGGAACGAAGGATGATAGGAGGTATTCTAGGGTGCGATGCGAACGCGCACTATACCATCTGAGGTAGCTCGGACTTCAATGACGGAGGTAAGTTACTTTTCGAATTTATTTAAGAACTAACCTCATTATTAGCAATGTAGGTCAGGAACCCACCTTTATTATTAGCATTAGACAGGAGGTTCTGGATATTGCTCTGCTCTCCGATTTTATTTCACCTATAATCAGGAAATGGAGAGTGGCGAAGGAGCATTCCGTCTCTGACCACCGGTACCTAATGTTTAAGCTCAATCTCCAAATTACAAATCAGTTCGTGTTCGGAAATCAGTAAGGCGCGTATATAGGGAGGTATTGGAGGAAAGTATTCCGTCTCCCCGATACGGGCAGTGTTCTGGATTCAATGGTGGATTCTCTTACTAGGACTTGTAATACCTCGATGAGAAAAGCTTGCCCATTAACAAAGCTAAGGGGAAAAAGAAAACCTGTTTGATGGTTCTCGGCACTCGGAGTGCCGAAAAGTCTGTGGGACTCCTTTCAATAGAGCGAAAATATCGAGAGAAAATCAAGGCTGGGACTACTATAAGGAATGCCCCCGAATATACAAAAGGGAAACAAGGAAGAATAGAATGGAAGAGGTCCCGGACACTTCGCACTTAACAAAGATTCTCTCTACCAGTTCAGCTATTCCAAGCTATCTAAAAAACCGGATGGCGAATGGACAATTTCTAATGAAGCGATTCTTGATCTTTTGATGTAAACTCACTCCCCGGGTAATGAGGATGCGTCGATTGCGGGGTCTTTATAAAATGGGCTATTAAAAGTTTTAAGCTCTTTAAGTCAGCTGGTCCGGATGGGATTGTATCAGCAGAAATTCAGAAGAACTCGGAGGTCTTACTTTTCAAGCTGGAGGTTATCTTCAAAAGGTGTCTGAAGCTGGGGTAAAACCCGATGAAATAGAGGGAGGTTAGGATGATCTTCATCCCGAAAGCGGGTTGAACCTCGCATAGCAACCCCAAGGACTTAAGACCAATATGTCTGTCACCATTTTTGCTTAAAATCATGGAAAGGTTGCTGGATGTCCATATTCGTTAAGAATTGTACCCAGAAACTGGCCACGGTCTCAACATGCGTATCATAAAAGTAAGTCCGTGGAAACGGCATTACATACCTTGGTTCGGTAAATTGAAAAGTCACTGGATTCTCAAGAATTCTCGTTTGAAGCGTTTCTCGATATTGAGGGCGCTTTCAACAATGTGAAGATGAAGGCCATTAGGGAAGGATTGTTGCCACTTGAGATTGAATACCCAGGCTAATTAATCACCTGCGAGGTAGCAGAAGAGTTAAACCGGGGATGGGGAAAGTCTCCGTCAGAAGATAGGTTGTTCGTGGAACACCCCGAGAGGGGGGTCCTCTCTCCCCCCTTATCGCTTACAGCGATAGCTGTCTCTGGGAAGCACCTGGGTACAATCAGAGATGCGATGCAGAATGCGTTATCAATCGTTGCGGGTCGGGCCGGCAGCTGTGGATTGGGGGTTAATCCATCTAAAACAGAGCTGGTCCTTTTCACTAGAAGAAATACAATTCCGAAAATGGTTCTACCAATTTTAAATGGTACTATGCTGGCCCTTACTGATAAGTCGAGATTCCTAGGGATTCTTCTCGACGGTGGGCTCAGTTGGAAACCAAACACGATAGAAAAATTGTAGAAGGCCACTGTGGCACACTACTCACACCACTCATACACGTATGGTGTGAGTGTATGGTGACCAGCTTTAGAGAAATTATCATACAGGAACATGATGGTGAATGTGAAGATGGCAGCCTATTTGCTTATTAGTGAGGCACTGATAACGACCCTCATTAGTGCCTTAGAGGTCATGCTGTACCTTCTCTCGCTGGATATTATCGGTAAGCAAATGGCGGTTAAACGGCCGCCCGGCTAACAGCGAATTTGAGCTGGAAGTGCCTACAAAAAGAGCACTCAGCTATATAACAGCCCATTTGTGCTTTTGCAAGGGTTTTAAGGTGATTCTCCCCTTTATAGAGTTAAATTCTCCACCGAAGGCTCCAAGCTCGATAATAGATTGGGAGCTAGTGTGTTCTGTGAGGAATTAAACGTGAGTCTATCTTTTCAGGTCATGAACTGGTTGAATTGTAATATCGTTGATTGATATCACTATCTGTGTGTATAGTTGGGCGGCCATTCTTTCACTGAACTCAGTTTCCCTGGTGTTAAGGAATTCTGAAGAAAATTGCACTGACGTTGAGGAAAATTGCAGGGAAGACGAATTAGCTAGGTACGGTACGACTCTCGAACTGAAACCAGAGAGAGAATGTGTAGGAAGGCCTAAGTATGTGCTGAAGTCAGCTAGTCATAGTAAAGCAGTTGTCTTGGCAAATGTTAGGTGGTTCGACAGTTCGACTAGCAGGGTAGCAAAGCAAGTATGGCCTGAGCTGAGTTTGAGGCGATCCAAGATATTAATCATACTAAGGAAGCGTGACAGGTAAAATTGTAAGGGTACTTACCGGACACTGTCTTTTCGGAGATCATGCAAGAAGCCTGGGTCTGGATCCAAATTTATTCTGCAAATGCTGCAAGGACGAGGAGGAGGAGGAGACTCTTGTTCTCTTTCTATGTTCATGTCCTGCGCTAGCTGGCAGAAGACATGATCACTTGGGCAAATATACTATGGACAGCCTCTCCGATATCGAAAGCTGTAATGTGCGAAATCTTTTACGTTTTATCAAAAGCACTAGATGGTCTTAAAGGGAGTTTAATGATGTCGGATCCTGTAGTATTATAATGGGTCAATCGCCTAAGTGTGGGATGGCAATGTTTAAAACCTAACCTAACCTAACCTATATCGAAATTGTGTTTCTGAATAATTTCTACGCTGGTCATATTAAATAAATTACCGATACGCCTAAAATAATTAAAACAATTTAAAAAAATAATTTTATTTTTGAACTCTAGCAATCTTATAATTCAAATCGATATCTTAAATAATCGATAACCAAGACACGTACATAAATAAATATGAAAAACCATTATCTCTCTATCATGCTATTTAAATTTTATATACTTGTACATAAGCTCGTCTCTCGGTTAACTTTAATAAACTTTAAAATATCAAAATTTTTCCTAATTCTGGTATCGTTGTAATTTTTTCAATTTCTTTCGTTTTCCTCCCCTCAAGTTAATTAACTTAATTTATTTTCATTGGGCACTGTTGTATGTGTATTTAAATATTTTCTCAAAAGTTTTGTAATAAATTTTACAAAATACTTTCTGGTATGTAATCTAAATGGATCTGATGGACAGAATTCAAGATACGTACAAAATCTAGACTCGGCAATAAAAATTAGAGTATGTCCCTTAAAAAAGCTCTTTATCCGATTAAATTTAGCAATGACCTTCATTACTTTAATTAATTTTGTTGGGATAGGCCTAGGCAAATTTAGTATATGAAGAACGAAAAATTGGGCGGAAGGATACGAAAACGACACAGATATGTATGTATTTTATCCAAAGCACATAATGGAAAAGCTTTTTTACGTTCTCTGGCACATCGATATTTAGCTCGTTATCCTGTTTTTCGATCGACAAGAAATACATTTTATTCAATTTGCAATTTTGTCATACGTACTATCGTATACATCGGGAAATAATGAAAAACAATAAAAAACAATTTATCATTATTTAATCTCATACCCAAAAGCTTAAAGCTTTTTTCATCGTGTTGTTGCTCTCTATATCATTTATGTATGAATATGTATATGCTTTTAATGTAATATTTCAATCATTTATCTTGTTCTCCTCTAATTTGTTATTGTTGTATTTATCAATCCATCTATCTATCTATTTGTCTATCACTTTTATCAAATTTAAGCGCGGAGTGAGAAAATTTTAGTTCCTGTTCGCTTTTTTTATTTGTATCCAAAAGCGATGCGGATCGTTGTTAGTATTGTTGGCAGATTGGTATCGTTGTACTTGTCTGTGGTATACTCGTACTTTATACTGTACGAGATTGTAGATTTACCGACATGACAAAATATAATTCTAAACTTTTATTAAAGTTGATGGAATCTGGATTATGTTCAATTTGGTTGTTGAACTTTAATTATGATTAGGATTAAACTAATTTCCATCGTAACAGTGTAAAATGTAACCGCACTCTTAAGCATGTTTAATGACTAATTTAGTCTTAAAATTATAATAAAGCAGATAAAGGATGGTTTTGATGTAATCGTGACGTAATTTAATCCGTTAGGAAAAGTAAGTAAAATTTCTTAGTAAGAGACCATATTTATACCACTCGAAAGATAGTGTTAGTAGAGAAGTAGAAGCTTTCTTGCAACGAGATTAAAAAAAACGATAATTGTTTGAAGGCGACAAAGAAAAACTAAATTTAGTTGTGCTTCGCGAAATATTGCAGGCAATAACCGATACAGAATGCAACGGGATGAAAAATCCGGTGTATTCACACGCGGCCCCAGGAGTCAACTGTAGCAACATTTTTACCAGATAGTGCTTCCTATGCTACACAAAATGTATTTGTCCAACCACAAACCCTCGCCTGGCGAACAGTTCTATAGACGATTAAAGTAATTTAACAATCGATGAATCATGAAGATGAACGATCACGAAGTGGATGAGCCGCTTCGGCCGGCACCACCACGGGGAGAATATTTTTATGCGTCACGGCATGAAATTTACGTTGATGATCCACAACACATTTGACGGAAGCACGATGTATTTTATTCCAAAAAGAAAGTTCGGTTGGTGTTCGCCTTACCGATGATAATGAAGTGGATATATTTGTGAGAACTATACAACCCGGTCCCACATCTTTACAAGGGTCTACACCTGGCGATGAAATACCCAAAGTTAATGACATGGATATGCGAAGCGTGAAGCAGGATCGTATCGATTTAATCGTACAACACTGTAAAGGGAAGTACGATAATGTGGTGGCAAATCAGCGGGCTGATTCATTCCATATAAAAACACGTTTCTAAAAAATTTTCCGATAAGAGGTAAAGTGGAAGATATGCCATTAACATTTGAAAACGATATCAGCCAAATGGCCGCCACGGCTACGCTTGCACCACCATATATTCTTTTCATCAAATTTCCCATGACAAATATGTACGTTTGCGACTGTATGTTCTCGATAACTTCACGAATTCCATCTTTAAGGTCTTGAATCGATTGTGGATTATTGGCATAGACCTTATCTTTCACATGGCCCTAAATAAAAAAGTCTAAAGGACCTCTTCGAGAAATAACACGGTCAGGAAACTTTTCTTGCAAAATTGCGATTGTTTCGTTGCTTGTGTGGCACGTTGTGCCGTATAGCTGAAAATAAACGTCGTCCACAACAATATCTTCCAATTCTGGCCATAAAAAATCATTAATCATAGCTCGGTAACGCAATCCATTCCCCGTAACAGTTGCAAGGCTTTTCCACAATCATTCTTGGATTTTCTGAGCCCCAAATGCAACAATTTTGCTTATTAACGTGGCTTTCCGAGATGAAAATAGGCCTCATCACTGAAGATGATTTTTCGATGAAAATCCGGGACCCAATCAGATACGACGTTTATGGTGATCGACCGGCTTGAGTTCTTGTGTTATTTATTTATTTTATTTTTTTATTTATAAATCGTGCCTACAGTGACTACAATCGGCACAACAAAACAATTGGTAAACAAAAAAAAATTATGAGCTCGACTACAAAAGGTTATATAAAGCTTTCTTGAATGAATTTCTCGGCAAGTGATAATCGAAAGCTCCGAAGATCTTGTTGAACACCCGCGATACCCTCGGGATTGGATCAGAAAGACCGTAGTTCATTACCGCTCGATCGATGAATTAAGCTCCATCGTTGACGCACTCGACGTTCGCAGTTTCAAAAGGTTACATCGATTCTGATAAGGCGAAATAACATAGTCTACGGCACGACTGGATGGTAAATGTCGTAGAGCGAACAAAATAAACTGTTTCTGGATACTCTCAATCCTCTCAGAATGACAGTGGTAGGAGGATGACCAAACAGAAGATGCATACTCCAAAATGGACCGAACAAAGCATAGTTATGATGATGTCAAAGCTAACGGGTCACGAAAGTCCTTGCAATTTCGTTTAATGAATCCGAAATGAACTCAACCCGATCAATGGTTTCGTTGTACAGTTGATATTGATAAAAACTGGCGAGCGGATACGGAAGAAAGAAATAGTTTTGCATTTACTCACGTTTAAAGCCCGTAAGTTGTTAATTGACCAGCTGCAAAAGCGGTTTAAGTCGTCTTGTAAGATTTCGCAGTCTAACACGCTAGAGACCCGAGGAAAATCTTCATGTCATCTGCGAAGAGGAGGCAATTGGCAAACTTAAAACATTTTACAACGTCGTTAATAAATAATGAAAATAACATTGGGCCGATATGGCTACCTTGAGGCACGCCGGATGGCGCCCGAAATAATGGGGAGAAAGAATCCAAAATCCTAACAGATGCCAACGATCTGAGAGATAAGAACGCAACCAGTCGATGGGAATGAAATCACAGTCAAGAGTCTCCAACTTGCTAATAAGAATGGAGTGTGATCAATCACATCGAAAGCCTTTGCGAAGTCTGTGTAGACAACGTCAAGCTGCTTGGAGCTTAGCCTGTCAAATAGATGACCACAAAATGTGGACAAGTTAGACACAAGAGAGCAGTTGATCCAGAACCTCCTGTTCGGTAAGTTTGAAATGATCGAGTATAATGGAGGTGGAAATAGTAGACGACCCGGTGTCTGTTCACCGAAGTGGCTTTTAAACCGAAGCAAAGAATTTGGCAAACAAATTGCAAATATCGGATGGCTGACTAGCGGTGGAGGTCTGATAAAACATATTCGATGGAAAACCAGATACCTTTCTCGTGCTGTTAATGAAGTTCCAAACTTTTTTGGGATTGGATGTCAAAACTTGCTCGATTTGCACTACGTAATTATTGAAAAAGAACCAATTAAGGGTTTTAAGTTCATTGCGGGCGTTAACGAAATCGAGATAGTATTCAACGCCGTAAAGCCTGTAAAGAGAATGAAACTTGTTGCGTCGTTTCTCGAGTAGCATCAACTCGGTATTATACCATGGCTCCCGAAAGCCGGATTTATTATTGATAACCCGTGGAACCCACAACCGAGAAGGTCGTTGAATCAGCGCACCATGTCATTCAAATCCGCTCCGCGCTGTAAAAAATCCCAATCGGCAGTGCTGAGAAATTCATTCAAGGACTCGTAGTCGGCCATTCTAAAATTAAAGTGAAAATCATTAGCAAAATAATTTGTTGTACATTTAGTATAAAATTTTTTTATCGTAATTGGTGTGTGATAAATGCTCTCGCGTCCAGTGAAGTCCAAGCACGGAGCAACATCGGCATGCAAGACGTCGTTGGCAAATAGCAGGTCCAGGAATTTCCCTCGACTGTTGCTGAAGCGGTTAAGCTGGGTTGTGGATATGAAAGCGAAGTAATCGATGATAGTCAATGCTTTTTCGTCGGTTGAGGATGAAGAAAACACACCGTCGACATGGTTGCAAGATATACCGGGTATGTTAAAGTCACCCACGATGATAATTTGATCACAAGGGCGAACTGAAGGTATAACGGCTGAGTACGGTCTGAATGGTCGGATCCGTACGGAATATAAGCGGCGGCGGCGACAATCGAGGTATGGTAAGCTAGTCTGATGCGAAAGGCGATGACATCAAGGCAGGGATGGCAGGCGATCACTTCATAGGAAACACCACTGTTAACTGAACTTTAAAAGCCTTAAGATTTAAGTCTATATGCAAAATACGGTGTAATGTCGTTTGTGTAATGTCTAATTCCAAAGATCGACGAGGAATTGTCAAACCTGGGTTTTAGTCAACACTACGGGCTACAGCAGCAATATTTGCAGTTGTTCAAGAGCAACGCACACGGTTTCGATTCCTCACATCATTAAATTGTCCCAACAGTTCAAATTTTTCCACCAGTTTCACTATTGCTGTGACTGCAAAATGTTCACCATTTTTGTAGTGAATTTTAACAATTTGTGTGCGTTGTTGAAGCGTGTATCGTACCATTTTTAATAATGGCGTAGTTCTTACTTGTCAAATGTCAAAAGGTGACAGCTTCAAAATTGACGACTGCTCAAATAGCAGGCTATTCAAAATGAAACCTCTTATTGGAAAACTCTTTATTATGAAAAATTTTCAAGAGGTGAACTCTCGTTTAAGGCTGGTGATGTTTTCGCTGTCAATAATACGAGTTCATATCGACGATCAAATTCGTTGTCACGCGAAAATTCGGATGATGTCGTATTTTCCGATTCGATATCGAAATTTCTTGCTTATGGGCGCATAGTGCTGCGGCATCCACCCGTCCGTCTCGTTCTGTTATTTGGACCCACGGCGAACATAGTTCGAAAAACGAAAATGCACGAGTATGGAATATTCGAGATATTATGGATCATCGATCGATTAAATTATGCGCAATTCTATCCGATCGTAATTTTATGGTGTGGGCTCACACTACACTTTTAAGATTGTTAAAGATTCATGCAAACACGACAAATGATGATTATGTTCTAATGTGGACCGATTTCAATGAAAAGTTTTCCAAACATAATATTTTAAATATTTTAACATTTTTCGTGCAAATTTCCCAAAAATCCAACATGAAACTTGAGCTGGAAAATCGACGAATCGATTCAAAAAAGCCTTTTATAAACATAACACTTTAAACGATAAGTTTTTACGAATTTTTGCAGTTCGCATAGTTTTTTCAATCGGATAGCTTTTCCCGGGCTCCCAGCATGAAACTTGACCAGGAGAATTTGCCAGCAAAACAAAATCAATCAACCATTAAGACTCATGCATCGAATAATGCAAAACCACTTGAACAGCCTTAATTATATACGCATTCCAGAACACCAGGTCACACTTCATTACCATCGCACTCATCAACATCAGCGCCAATCATTCATCAAAATGATCTCACACTGTCGACAAATACAATTATTAAAAATTATACAAATTATCAAGAATTAAAATCACCGAATGAATTAAAAGCACCGCACGAAATGTATCCACTACTCAAAACATGGCCACTTTAACCACAAAATCGAGTTCTACAATTAAATCGCATATCATTTCAAATCCGCGGCTCGCGTCATTACCGACCGCTCTCAGTCACATACGTGACTTTAATGGAAATAAACATTTTGCCAATGCATTGCTAGACTCAGGTTCGCAATGTACATTCGTATCGGAAAAACCAGTTCAGCGCCTGCGGTTTGGATGTTCATATTCATCACCAATCGCTGTAAACGGTCTCGCAGATATACAAGCTGCTAAGACCCGAGATGTACTTAACATCAACGCGTCGTCAAGGTTTTCATTGACAAATAGCCGGAATTTCAGCGCTTACGTCTTACCGAAGCTACTTACCCTTCATCCTGCCGATCATGGTAAATTATTTATTTTCCCACACTGAAACTGGCTAATCCAAATCACGGCACTACAAGAGAAATTCATATCTTATTTGGTGTTGACTTATTCTTCGATTTAATGCAGCCGAAAAAATCCTTATCAGGACATACATATGCACAGTCAACAATTTTTGGGTGCATTCTTCTAGAGCCTCAAGTACTTGATGACCTTTCAACTACGTCGGTTACCAGCAACTATCACTACTGATGATGTGAACAAAACTCTTCAACCGTTTTGGGAACTTGAGAAACTTCCAACAGCATCGAAACACAAGCCAGATGATCAATTGTGCGAAACATATTTCACCCAGTCAGTCCAACGGAATAAGGCTGGAAAATACATTATACGACTGCCATTTATCACACCGCATGACAAATTAGGGCATGCAAGGTGCGCCGATTTATAACAGTGGAACGTCGGCCATATGAAGGAAGTTCCGAGAATGAAATAGCCAGACTTGATGAAGACGTGTTTTATCTTCCACACCATGCTGTTCAAAAGATAGATAGCTCGGCCACCAAATTTCGATTTGTGTGCAATGGGTCCTGTAAATCTTCTTATCAATTAACGACATTTTACTAACCGGACCCACTCTACAAGATGATCTTATCACTATTGTAACTCGTTTTAGGCAGCACCCTATCGTTTCATCCGCAGATGTCGAAAAAATGTATCCGCAGGTGCTCGTATCATCGCCTGATAACGACTTTCAGTGAATAGTCTGGAGAAATAATCCTACCGAAGAAATTAAAACTTACCGACTCAATACAGTCACATAAAGAATGTCGTGTGCACCATTTCTGGCTGTCAGGACACTTCAAAAAATAGCTGATGATAACAAACAAAATCATAAACAGGATTTTTATATCGATGATCTTCTTTCTGAATGTGGAAACCCTAATATCGCCAGCTACTTGTTTGAAGAATTATATCACGTCATTGAGGGAGCTGGCTTCTTTCTAAGGAAATGGAAATCAAACTAAGGAGCTTAAGGAACCTACCAAGTTAAACTTTGACGACGATACCGCGACCATCAAAACTCTCGGTGTTCAATGGAGTCCTGTGGAAGATGTTTTTTCATCCGTAATCAACATATCTTCAAGCACGAAGAGATTTCCAATTTCTGAGATTTCCAAAATTGTTGATCCTTTGGACTGGGTATCACCATCGGTTATAGCTATGAAAATACTTTTCCAAAAATTATAGATTCGAAACGTTAAATGGGATGATGAAATCCCAGCAGATATCAGTCAACATTGGGAGGGTATAAAATTAAAATTGCATAAACTTTTTCATTTCTTCAACTATGAATCGATCCAAATACATGCATTTTGTGATGCATCTGAGCTGGCGTATGCAGCCGTAGTTTATCTACGTATTGAAAATGCAGCAGGCTATGTTAAAATATCACTCATCATTGCCAAAACTCGCGTGGCACCAATCAAACGAATCTCGATTCCACGACTCGAGCTATGTGGAGCCTTTATTTTGATGAAGCTAATCAAATTATCTTTTAAAATTTTCCGAGATCACCAGGTTCAAGTGTTTGCTTGGACTGACTCAAAAATTGTATTGGCTTAGTTATCAGATCATCCGCGAAGATGGAACACGTTTATTGGTAATCGCAAATCTCAAATCATGAAAGTAATGCCTAGAAGTCAGTGGCACTATGTGCCATCTAACGAAAATCCTGCTGACATTGCATTACGAGGGATTATTCCAGAACTACTTCAAAAATTCGATCAATATGGTGGTCCGGTCCTAAGTGGTTGATGAGTCGAGAACAAAATTGGCCATCCAGCGTCCCACTACAGTTCGATACAATGTGCGAAGAACGACAAATTTCACGAGTCGTAACACATCTTCATGTTGAATGCAGTGAAATTGCTTCAGTTTTGTTGAACATGTTTTCATCATTTAACAAGGTCAAAAGGATTGTTGCAACACTGTTTCGGTGGTTATATTCAAACCTGTGTTTTATTGATTTGATTCGAAATTAATCGTTTCTCATCAAGGAAGTTCAGCTCGAAACAAGCATTGACAAGGATGGAATATTGATAGTGGGAGGACGTCTGTCGAATTTTGCTCAACCTACATGCAGGGCCATTTTTATTGTCAAGTCTTCTAAAAAATGATTTTGGATCGTAAATGGCCGTAACGCAGTTCGTTATTTCTGTCAGAAATGTATCGAATGTGTTAGACAAAAACAAAATATTACCACACAGCTCATGGCTGATTTACCAAAGCAACGTTAACGACGGCCTGTCGTCCTTTTACAACTACCGGTGTAGATTACGCTGGTCCAATTCATATTAAAACAAAACATGGTCCAGGAAAGATCCCATTGACTAAGGCGATGCGCGTGAAATATTTCCTAAACCTATCCTAAGTGTAAAAATTTTTTAGGAAAGGTTTAGGAAATATTTCACACTCCTGTACACAGCCGTGAAATATTTCCTAAACAAATCCTATGTATGCTAGTGTTAGTAATATCAAGTAATACCAACATAAAAGCAAACATTTAGGCGAAACGATATTTTAAAGAAATTCCTATCTAAACAAAAATATCCAAATTAGCAGTTACAAACGAATTAAAAAATTTAATTAAATAAATAGAATTAGAAATAGAAAAATTTAAATAAGCAAATTCAGAAGGAAATTTTGACAAGCACTCATCAATTTCATTATGTACTCGGCTAGCCCTGAAAGAGTGGAACTATTACACCCAGATATAAGATTCGATTGTACTTTAGACAGAATTCACACTATTCCTCTAAATCGGAACTAATCAATTTTGTCATAGTTCTGTCATGGGCAAATATGGGCCCGAAACGTGTGATTTTTGATTTATAGTGTTTTTGCTATTCAACCGATTACTAATCGAGATTTTGGCCAGTTCTCATCGATCCCGTTATGTTTCCCAAGAAGATCTATTAAATGCCAATGCACACAAAGAATTTTAGAATTTTGTCATAGTTCTGGCATGGGCAAATATGGCCCCGAAACTTGTGAGTTTTGATTTACAATATTTTGATATTCAAACGATTACTACTCGAGATTTTGGTCGGTTCTCATCGATCCCGTTATGTTTCCCAGGAAGGTCTATTAAATGCCAATGCACACGAGAAATTTTAGAATTTTGTCATAGTTCTGGCATGGGCAAATATGGCCCCGAAACGTGTGAGTTGTAATTTACAATATTTTGATATTCAAACGATTACTACTCGAGATTTTGGCCGGTTCTCATCGATCCCGTTATGTTTCCCAGGAAGGTCTATTAAATTCCAATGCACACGAGAAATTTTAGAATTTTGTCATAGTTCTGGCATGGGCAAATATGGCCCCGAAACGTGTGAGTTTTGATTTTTGGTGTTTTTGCTATTCAAACGATTACTACTCGAGATTTTGGCCGGTTCTCATCGATCCCGTTATATTTTCCAGGAAGATCTATTAAATGCCAATGCACACGAGAAATTTTAGAATTTTGTCATAGTTCTGGCATGAGCAAATATGGCCCCGAAACGTGTGAGTTTTGATTTACAATATTTTGATATTCAAACGATTACTACTCGAGATTTTGGCCGGTTCTCATCGATCTCGTTATGTTTCCCAGGAAGATCTATTAAATGCCAATGCACACGAGGAATTTCAGAATTTTGTCATAGTTCTGGCATGGGCAAATATGGTCCCGAAACGTGTGAGGTTTGATTTACAATATTTTGATATTCAAACGATTACTAATCGAGATTTGATCGTAATCGCTGATAGTAATCGTTTGAATAGCAAAAACACTAAAAATCAAAACTCACAAGTTTCGGGGCCATATTTGCCCATGCCAGAACTATGACAAAATTCTAAAATTTCTCGTGTGCATTGGCATTTAATAGATCTTCCTGGGAAACATAAAGAAATCGATGAGAACCGGCAAAATCTCGATTAGTAATCGTTTGAATAGCAAAACCACTAAAAATCCTAACTCACAAGTTTCGGGGCCATATTTGTCCATGCCAGAACTACGACAAAATTCTAAAATTTCTCGTGTGCATTGGCATTTAATAGACCTTCCTGGGAAACATAGCGGGATCGATGAGAACCGGCCAAAATCCCGATTAGTAATCTTTGAATATCAAAATATTGTAAATCAAAACTCACACGTTTCGGGGCCATATTTGCCCATGCCAGAACTATGACAAAATTCTGAAATTCCTCGTGTGCATTGGCATTTAGTAGATCTTCCTGGTAAACATAACGGGATCGATGAGAACCGGCCAAAATCTCGATTAGTAATCGTTTGAATAGCAATATATTGTAAATCACAACTCACACGTTTCGGGGCCATATTTGCCCATGCTTTATATGCGATGTAACTTAAAAGCATAATGAGATTAATGACCAATTCGCTAAATTTTGACTTGTATATCTATGAAATCTAGAAAATTCAGCAAACTTTAATTTAACTTTAATTTTATATTTACGATGTATAATGTTTTACATCATATTATTAATTGTTAAATAATTTATGGCATTTTAATCGTACTGGTAGGATAAATTAGTTATACATTAAATTAAATTTTATAATATTATAATATATTATAATATTAAATTTTATGTAATAAAATTATAAAATATGTAAACTTTTGTGTGGTATATTTGGAATTATTTTAAAAATTTATTTACGCCTAAATGTTTTCTTTTTCTGTATTTAATCACTAATACACATACACAATTTTTACTTAGGATTTTTTTAGGAAATATTTCACACCAGTCTAAGGCGCACATCGCGCTCTTCATATGTTTCGTTCATAAGGCTGTCCAATAGAGCTGGTTTCTGAGATGACTACCAAAGCATTCATCGCAGCTTTGCGTTGCTTTATTAGCCGAAGAGGGATTTCAGCTGAGATAGTTATCGACAATCACACAAACTTCGTCGGTGCCAAACGGCAACTTCAACAATTTCACGAACAATTTAACAACCAAAAAACAAATAAATTAATATCTTATTTGTTTTTGAAGACTATGATTAAATTCTCGTTCAACCCAGCTAGCGCTCCACATTTTGGTGGAATTTGGGAATCCAACATAAAACCTATCAAGTACCAACTCCATCGAGTTACCAGTGAAAGCAGCACGACATTCGAGGATATGACAACCTTGCTTTGCCAAATCGAGGCATTGCTCAACTATACCCGAGCCTAATCTTCAAACAGTCTCGATGTCACGACTTACAAGGTGGCAAAGTATCCAACAACGAGTTCAGGGCTTTTGGAATCAATTTTCTTTTGAATATTTGCATAATTTGCAACAACGCCCTAAGTGGAATCAGTAATTACCAAATCTTGGTATCGATGATGTCGTCCTCATTAAGGAGAATAACTTGCCTTCAGCTCGTTGGTTACTCGGAATCATCACACAACTTCACCTAGGATCCGACGGACTAGTTCGAGTGGTAACCATCAAAACAATCAAAGGCGAAATAGACGTATTGTTAAATTATGTCGTCTTCCAATCTCCAGTGAAGACAATACAATCGTACAACCCACAGCAACAGTCAAGGTTAAGTAGTAAAATTAACGGAGGGAGAATGGCTGCGCCTCATGTTGTCTATTGTCATCAACTAATTTTCCTAATAAATGAAAATTAAAATTAGTATATCAGAATACTTTATATCATATTAAATTACGCCTTAATCACGGCTATGTATATATATATGTATCGTAGATTACTTACCTTATTAAGATTCAAACCATAACATTGTTTACTATTGTATAACAGATTAGAACTAGTAGTTTAAAATAATTGTGAAGACGCCGTAATGGTAAATTTAATTCTTACCACAATTTTGTACCATAATTCACTTTTTATCATAATTATTTTCGGTGTATATGTCGCTTATGAAAATTTAGCCTAAGTCCAAACGTATGTGAAGCTGGCCCAAAAACCATTCCGAAAAACGAATTTAAAATTTAGGTGTGTTTCTCCGCTAAATTCATTAAAAGGCTTTTCAGCCGAAAAATGAAAAATATGGAGAAAAGCAAATTCCATCCCGAGAAAATAAAAACAAACTCACGAACACACAGCAAATTTTAAGTATAAAATTATCTTACAGTGGGGATAAGCGACCTCCCCAGCTGATTTAATATTCGCTTCTGTTAGAATAGGTATCGGGATTATGCTCATATGCCGCTGAAAAATTCTCCGTTCACAGAGTTTGGCAGATGTAACAGTACATGCCTAATTAATGCACTGACCATCAGCATTAAGCACACAAATGGTCATTACCTTACAGTGGGGATAAGCGACCTCCCCAGCTGATTTAATATTCGCTTCTGTGAAGCATTAATATTTTTTTCCATATTTTTTAATTTTTCGGGCTGAAAAGCCTTTTAATGGATTTAGCGGAGAAACACACCTACAATTTAAAGGCGTTTTTCGGGATGGTTTTCGGGCCAGCTTCACATACGTTAAGTCCAATTGGTGCAGTGGTGGAAATTATTTCAGGAAAATAATTTATTCATTTAAATTATCCAACATTATCTATATAAAATTATAAAATTATAAAAATAATTTAGAATAAAAAATTTATTGGGACAACTTTAGTTCGTTTATTTATAAAACCTTCAGCGGTTTTTTACTATTTCATCCTTTGAATCATAGATGGATCTGTTATTTGTATGTATTTCCTTTTCCAAATTTCAATTGGATTACGCTTTTAAATAATATAGTATGCACCGTTATAGAAAGTGCATTGATATTTATTAAAAATATTAATACTAATCAATATTTATGTAATAATTTACACATTATATTATTGTAGTAGCGCCATTTATTAGCAGATGTCAGTCACACAAAATAATCTATAATATGTCAATTTAAAAATTTCGATAGACGTAGCTGCTTGTAGTGGTTGTATTATCTACTAGAATTATTACATTACATTTATTAGAAAAATGTAAAACATTATTTTTTACGCGTAATTGCACAACAATGGTTCAAAGGTAATGTCCAGAAATCTTCAAAATAGTCAAACTTTATCACTCAATTCATATTAATTTTCAAAACGCGTCGCGCATTCAATTTTTGCTACATTTCCAGGATCACTTTACTAAACCTCAATTGAAATTTATCTCAACTTAACAGAAAATGGTAAAAATATGGCATGGTAATTTTACAGGTAATGACAGAAGAGAATTCAAATACTCCTTACATGTTAAATACTGAATTAAATCTGTTCCATTAAATCGTTATATCCATTGTTCCATTATTTCGTGGCATCCATTTTTTGGTCAAAAACATCTATGTCGATAATGCAGACCCGATTTACATTTTGTTCGACAAGGTACGCTGAATACTATTAAAGTTAGCCGAAAGATTCCAGCCGAAAGATAAAAAATCGGTAATGCAGATAGTGTCTTATCCCAGCCGAAAGTAAACAACATGGACAATGTACTCCCCTATGACTGTTTGATAGGTCATATTGTTGTTCAACTCTGGTCTAAATGTGGAGTAAGTCTGAAGGAGATACAGGGTGTTTTTTCCAAAATTTCCATTTTCAATGTATTGAAAATTCATTGAACGCTCTGTTGCTCCAGAAAAACGACTTAGGCCATTAATGCCGTTTAGACCAGAGTTGAACAACAGTGTGGCCTATCATACAGTCATAGTGGTATTAATGGCCTAGGTCGTTTATCTGGAGCAACAGAGCGTTCAATGAATTTTTCAATACATTGAAAATGGAAATTTTGGAAAAAAAACACCATGTATCTCCTTCAGACTTACTCCACATTTAGATCAGGGTTGAACAACAATAAAACCTATCAAACAGTCATAGTGGAGTTAATGGCCTAGGTCGTTTATCTTGAGCAACTCAGCGTACAATGAATTTTCAATACATTGAAAATGGAAATTTTGGCAAAAAACCACCCTGTATCTCCATCAGGCTTACTCCACATTTAGACCAGTGTTGAACAACAAGATGGCCTATTAAACATTTAATGCCAACAGAGCATTTAATGAATTTTCAATACATTGAAAATGGAAATTTTTCCAAAAAACCACCCTGTATATCCTTCAGACTTTCTCCACATTTAGACGAGGGTTGAACAACAATATGGCCTATCCAAAAGTCATAGTGGCATTAATGGCCTAGGTAGTTTATCTGGAGCAACAGTGCGTTCAATGAATTTTTCAATACATTGAAAATGCAAATTTTGGCAAAAAACCACCCTGTATCTCCTTCAGATTTACTCCACATTTAGACCAAAGTTGAACAACAAAATACCCTATCAAATATTCATAGTGGCATTAATGGCCTAGGCCGTTTATCTGGAGCAACAGAGCGTTCAATGAATTTTTCAATACATTGAAAATGGAAATTTTGGAAGAAAACCACCCCGTATCTCCTTCAGACTTACTCCACATTTAGACCAGAGTTGCACAACAAGATGGCCTATCAAACAGTCATAGTGGCATTAATGGCCTAGGTCGTTTATCTGGAGCAAAAGAGCGTTCAATGAATTTTCAATTCACTGAACATGGAAATTTTGGCAAAAAACCACCCTGTATATCCTTCAGACTTTCTCCACATTTAGACGAGGGTTGATCAACAATATGGCCTATCAAAAAGTCATAGTTGCATTAATGGCCTAGGTAGTTTATCTGGAGCAACAGAGCGTTCAATGAATTTTCAATACATTGAAAATTTAAATTATATATATATATATATATATATATATATATATATATATATATATATATATATATATATATATATATATATATATATATATACATATATATATATATATATATATATATATATATATATATATATATATATATATATATATATATATATATATATATATATATTAAATATGGCATTGTCCATGTTGTTTACTTTCGGCTGATATAGCGAAGACACTATCTGCATTATCGATTTTTTTTATCTTTCGGCTGGAATATTTCGGCTAACTTTAATAAGGTGTACGCTGGACTAAATAGTGCAAACAACAATAATTTTTAAAACACGTAATAAATCGGTAATTCATACTTTTTACTAAAACAACAGATTCAAATTTCATTTCAACAATTTTGATCCGAAGTATAAATAAGAAAAATCAAATATTCAGACAAAAAATGTGATTTCTTATTTCAATCTATTACCCATCCATCTGATTTCAATATCGCACGGGAACAGCAAAAGCAGACAAAATAAAATCTTAAATTTTTAAATAAACCATCTCGCGTGCACCCGCACCCTCCACACTTAGATACGAGTATATGCATACGACAGATAATTCTGAGTTCAACTTAAAAGAGATGAAATTCTGTACGAATATATCGAAGAATGTAAATGAGTGGAAAACGAACTTTCTGTTGAGCTTTTATTTTATAAATTTCTGTTTTTGTTGCTACCGGTAAATCTGGAATTTGAAATCTCAAGCAAAACATAAAACAAAAAAATCGTTTTATTGACTTGTCATGAATTGATTTAAATAATTGCATACGAACATGAGATGTATACGAGTTTCAAAGTATAGAATGGAAAAAGCGATGTGCGCGAGCTTTGCATACGGGGTATAGGTGTAGGTATTCACGGAAGAAAAATCCCTAAAGACAAAAACGTTATTTTTGTTTTTACTGTGCGCTTTGCCATATACGGTGAATACATCCAATATATAAAGTCGTTATCTTTCCGAATTTTTGGATTTATTTTTGGAAAAAATCTTTTACGTACATCGGAAAATGGAAATTCTTCGATGTTATTATTATTATTATTATTATTATTTCTATACAAGCTTTTTGGGATGGATTTTTTTTTAATATTACAATTTCAGTATAAGATTTAACATATTTTTTTTTGTTTGTTTTGTTTAAAGACAAATTTCGTTTTATTATTGTTGTCATGAAGTGATAAGAAATTCTGTGAATAAAGAAAAGCGATTGTGCTCCAATATAAATTTCGCCTCTATGTACGAGTATGTTTATATCGATAGAGCTTTTCCAATAAATTTTACAATCTATTATTATTGTATGACATCAAAATGATGATGATTTTTTTTTGTATGTGTTTGTATTGCCAGAGCTGTGTTCGTGATATTTTATTTGTATAATTCGGGAGAAATTTTGCATGGAAATCAGCCAAAAAAATGAAATTGAAAAAGATTACAATGGAATGCTTTTACTGTTTTCGAATGTTGTGGGAGGAAAGGATGCCTAAGTGGTTTTTGTTATTGGTACGTATCAGCAATTATTGTTATGTAAACTTCTCAAAGGTGTTTATATTTATGAATATTTTGGCAGCGTAATAATTCGGTGCAGGTTTAGTGGATTGGAGAAATACATATTTCGGGCAAATCTGTGTTAAAAGTTAGAATGATACGAACCAAGAAGTGCAAAGCACTTTTTTTAAACCTTTACTCAGAGATGCTTGGAATCATTTTGAATATAATAGGAGAAAGTCAGTGGTAATAGTTGATATTATGATCCAACAGAAACTTTTGGAGAAGAAACTGTTTTCATTTGAAGAACTAAAAGCTATTGCATCATGATTAAAGTCGGAGAATAAAGCAATAATCTGCCGAGCGTACATACTGAAAGACAACTTGAGGCAGCAATTCGCCAAACTATATCACCAAGAAGCTAAAAGTGGTAAACCTAAGCAGCATAATAACGTCTGAAATAGTATATATTAAGGAGGTTCACAAACTCAATAAAGCGTTCATAAACCTAAATTCGGAAACACAAATCACTTTCAACAAGAGATTTGAATGTCGTTCTGCCTTTCAATCATCCTGTACATCGTATTTTTGTAATGCATTACCTTACAGCATTCCAGTCCCAGTTACACCGTTAAGCTACAAGCATAAAAACACTGCTTAAACATAAGTACTTGTGCGGTGCAAAGCTGGTTAAATATACTTGTGCCAAATGTCGGAATCTGAGGTCCATCGAATTCGTTCTTCCAATAATATTTTTCGAGTTATAGGTGTTCATCATGCAGAGAGAGAGATATTATCTGGAAAGCTAGAATTATATAATCCGTGTTCAGTCATTTACAAGCTGGAACGACAGTGGGCATCAATTTTAAGAGGTGGATGCCGATAAGCAACATAACATTTACTTCATTGCATTCTATTCTGTTTTCAAATGAAAAAAAGCTACTCAAGCTATGGAATTGATTATTTCGATTTTAAACGAACATTCTGTGACTCATTCAACAGTAAATAAAGTGGTTTGCAAGATTTCGTGATGGCAAGTTTAGTTTGATCCACGCGGTGCAGTAAAATAATTTGAAGGCGAAGAACTTAAAATTTTACTGGATGAAAATCTCTGTCAAACTCAAAAAGAGCTTGCAAACAGTTAGGAGTTACTCACCAGCAATATCACTTCGATTGCATGCAATGGGAAAAATACAGAAGGAAGGAAAATGGGTTCCCAATAGACTGATCGAAGAAAAGAAAAATCGAAGAGTTGACATCTACTTGAATTTGCGTTATCAGTGCAACAGAAAGAATTGTTTGCACAAAAACGTTACGGGTAATGAAAAGTGGATTTGGTGGGATTGGAAAGAATTCATTTACTACGAGCTTCTGGAACCTAGTCAAGCTGTTACAGCTGAACGTTACCAGGCCCAATTGATCAAATTAAGTGATGTTCTGGAAGGTGATATTGCTGCACGAAAACAGTCGTCCACATACAGCAAAATCAACCCAGGAACTCATCTTCTCTTCAGGCTTGGAAATTGTACAGCATGCGGTGTATTCACCAGACTTAGCTCCCTCTGAATGTAACTTGTTCACATGGATGTCATCATGTTTGAAAGACCAGCGGTTCACGAAAGTAGAAGATGTGCACGAATGGCTCGATGACTATTTTGCTTCGAAACCACGAAGTTTTTATCGCGAATGTATTCATAATCTACTTGATAAATGGCAAAAGACCATAGATATTATTGGGGAATCCTTTCTTAATTTGGTAATAGCTTTGGAAAATTGCGAAAATTTCGATTTTCTTAAGAGAAGTTTATATATTTCGAAAGATAGTAAACAAAAGTAGAAAATTTTGTTTAAACCCAAAAATCGGTAATTTTGGCGTATGTCTGTCTTTGAAACTAGGGGCCACATATTATTGTTCCTTAAAAACAATATTGCTTCTTGGCTGTTTTACATTTATTATACACGGTTACAATGGATCCTTTAACTATGAAAGACTGAGTATATTCGACGTAACTATCAAGATAATTGTTACTGTCAAGATAAAGATAAAAATTTGGCCTTACTTCAAAAATCTATAACGAAAAATATTTTTGCTTTTCAGGCTGACCTCATTAAAATGTCGTGATATACGTTTTTTGAGCTGACAGTTCATACGTGACAGCAATTATAGTTTTCGTGTTTTCACTGCGTTTTTTTGACTGACATTTGGACCAACTTCACATACATGATTTTTTTTTATCCGTTTTTGAGAACTCCGCGTATAGAGATTTCAGTTCTTCTAATTTCGTTTCTAAATACACGAAGGGGTGCGGTTTGGTTCATCTTGTAAGATATAATTGTGTAGCGCTTGACTATGGTTGGAAACTGTGCTGGTTGTTGCTTAGTTTTATTTCCGTAGTCACGGGACCCGACGAAGATTTGATTAACTGTTTGGCTGGTTGAGGTTTAGTGTTGAAATGTATTTACAAGCAAACTAAATTCCCAATGGCAAGCTAATTTAACAATAATAATGTGCCGTAACCTTTTATTTTGTTTTCTAGGAGCTTACATATTTTTGCGGTGGGGCAGCCATAGGTTTTTATAATTTTAAAATTTTGCCAAAGTAAAAAGTGTAGTGACGGTTCCATAATCAATGACAAGGTATCGTAGAGATGTCTATGACTAACGGTATATGAAATCATATTATTTAGACCATGCTTAAAAAAAAGTTGCGAGTGGTTGTTTTTAATGGTTAGCTATCGGCTTTTCTCCATAAATATTTAAAAAAAGACAAACAATTATATTCGTCTCACACTATTTTTATGTTACCAAATTAGTAAAACTGTAAATGTAAAAAATTTCAAGACAATACCTTAGCTCTTACTAGTCCCACGGCCTAAAAATTTGAAAATAGCGATAATTTTTAAAGTTGCTATCAGTGCAGACCCACCTAATACACGCATCCTTGATCAGGATCAAACAAAAAACAACATATTCACCTCATATAATTCAGGTCTTCATCACAAATAGTTATTTACCCACTTTGTGGGCTTAACTGCCGATAACATTAAGCTGCCTTGTGTGAGAATTAAGACTAATAGGGGAAATATTTTTATTCTCTGGCCCTACATTCGCCCCAATAGTCTGTTGACTTATTTGTGTTTAACATTATGGACTGGATGGCTATTTTGTCGTATGGAAGATGACATTTTTGTCGTTGGCGACTTCAATTTGTCTTATCTTATGTGTTGGCATTCGTACCACCCATGAACGCACACACTGTAAAGGAAACTTGAGTCACGGATCAAAATAACTAAGAAAAGCAGCTTGATTTTGTATTTTCTTGGAACGTTGTTAAAATTGTCGTTTGTTATAGAAGCAAATCGAGCCGTATCCACCATAGATGGTCAATACCATCCTCCCATCTCAATCTTTATTGTTAAGCCTTGTCATTGACTATCGAACCACCACTACACCTTTTACTTTAGAAAAAATTACGAATTGTCTAATTAACGTTCGTTAATTAGTTCGTTAATTTCATATACCGTTAAGTGTAGATATCTTTACGATGCCTTGTCATTAACTATTAATCCTTACTACACATGATTAGTGTAGGACACATTTAATCAGGATATTTATGTAAATACACTTTTAAGATTTTGTAAGAATTTTTGACAATTTATCGGACACTTCGCACTACTATTTGTCGGTTGTTGTTTGTTTTTGAAGATTTTAATTAACTTGTTTCTGTCGCAGGTTGTTTTTAGTATCGAAGGGCCAATATTTCTTTAGGGATAAGCGCGCCTATCGTGGGTCGTGCTTAATCCACTAATACTAAACAAATACTTAATAAACCGAAAAGTGATAGCGTTAATTGGGTTTTAACTTCTGTGTTTTAGTTCTAAATTTTACAGTTATATAGTTTGAGAAAATAAACGTTCATGCGAATCACCATTTTTATACACTTTGTCAGGAAAGTAACGGGGATTGTAAAATTTTTATTTGTTGCTAAGTTGGTGCAACTGTCTATTTTGACGCGAGCTTGAGCGCGATCCCTCTTTGTCAGTTATCTCGTGTGTCTCCCGATTTTTGTAATGAATAAAAATATAGAACAAAGAAAGTGAAAGAGAAAGAGAAAAAATTCATGGCCGGAGCCATTTTAGGTGAATACGGGTTTTTGGTCAGAAATTCATTCATAATGATAGCCTTGTGAGATGGTGCGTTGGCGTGGTGCAAAATCCATGGATTTCTTTCCACAAAACTGTCCTTTTTCGACGAATTTCAGGCAAAAATTCCAAGTACACAATACCGCGATAAACAAAGAAAACGGCCAACCTTGACTTTTGATCGAATTTGATGTTTTTTTTTCGGTTTCGGATTAGTTGGAAGGCGCCATTCCGAAACTTGTTGACTGAATTGCATGTCAAACTCACCAGGTATAATACGTTTTATGAAGGTGCGGTCGGAATTGACTCCAACCTTTACGCGATTGAATTTTTTAAGAAAATGCTGGTCTTTTGGAGCAGGAACGTGTTTCATGACCAAACAACCGTGTACAATACTACGAATTGATTCGTGCAACACAGAAAGTTCAGTGGCTATCTTTCTCAAGCCTAAATTACGATTTTCCGTCATCATTTGTATCTACTTATTGATGTTAACTTCAGTTGAGGACGACCAGAGCGAGAGAAATCTTTCACCTCATCTCGACCGCTTTTGGATGCACCACTCACATGCACGTGTTTTTGATAAGCCTTCAGTAATATTTTCAGCGATTCGGCGCACAAAATTCTATACGTTCCTTAAGATAGCAGAACCCAAACAGTAGAACATTACAAGATAGGCAAACAGTAGAACATTACAAGATAGGTAAGAATAATTATAGGCTAATCAAATGCTCTGCAGACTATCATTGCTGTCAAACCAGTGATGACAGAGCGCTCAAATTTACACTAATGACAGTTCATTTCATTGTTCACAAAATCATTCTAGTGAGAAATATTCAGAAAAAAAACTTATCCGCAATGGAATTCAAGCGTAATAGTGTGATTGCTCTATATTTGGCTGGTATACCACTGCCGCAGATTGCTAACCAGTTAAAACATCTGCATGTGAATAAAATGTTTGTGTATCGCACCATAAATCGTTATAACGATACTGACAGCATTGCAAAACGCCATGGTGGTGGACCGAAACGTACTGCAACATCGCCGGATATCATTCGGAAGGTGAAAGAAAAATTGGCTCAGAATCCGCGCCGTAGCGGCAGAAAAATGACTCGTGAGGCGAACATTTCGCTCGAACGGATGCAGCACATATTGAAAGATCATCATGGACTAAAGGCCTTGAAATTTCATAAAACGCATAGTCTCACCGATGCTAAAAAAAAAGTTAGAGTGGAAAGAGCAAAGGAGCTGTTACACTTGCACGAATGTGGCCATTTGCCGGATTTGGTTTTCTCCGATGAGTCACCGTTCGTTATTGAGCAACATGTGAACAAGCAAAACGACCGGATTTACTTGCCCGGCCGTTTTACTGAAAATTTAGACCAACGGATTGCCACTCGAAACCAAGCGCCGCCGATGGTGATGATTTGGTCTGCCGTAACGGCCGAAAGCCGTTCACCGCTCGTTTTTTTGGACCGTGGCATCAACATAAATGCTCAAATTTATCGGGATCATGTGTTGAATGGAGCGTTCAAGCCTTAGGCACAAAAACATTTCGGCCACAGAACGGATTCGGCGCCGAAATTCAGCGGATGCAAATTCGCTAGATTTCTCGGTTTGGGGTATTTTGAAGAGCAAGGTTGGGACAAAAAAATACCAAAGTGTCGATCATCTCAAGCAAGCGCGTCGCCGGGAATGGGCCAAAGTAGCTTTGTCGGCCATTTGAAGGCCATAATCGCGGCTAAGGATGGCCAAATCGAAAACTGCTAATGCAATTCGAAAATTTAAATATTTGTGATCATTTTTTACTTTGATACAATAAAATTCATCTAAAAGTAAAAATTTCGAGTCAGCCATCCTGTATTAAAAAAATTGGGTCTCCACCCCTTCCATCTAAAACGATTGGTTCTGCTAGCTCTAGACAAAGTTTGTAGAACCCATATCAAAAAATGATTTAAAAACAAATGGAAAATTAAAGGTTAATTTTAGGCTAATTAACCGCCCTATTTAATTTTTTTTTATTTTGGTCGTTTTAGAAAAAGCATAAGGCTTTATCACTTCAAAGCTAGCAGAACCCGACATTGACATACGAATAATTTTAGGCTCATTGTGGCCTAATCAAATTCCCCATTAGTTTTGCGTTTTAATTCCGTTATTAAATTTTGAATTTGGGTTTTCAATTTGGGTTTGAATTTGGGCTTTGAATAAACGGCCTGAATTTTGGTCAAGAACGAGTGGAGCCCAAAATTTGTTAATGGGACATTTGATTATTCCACAATGAGCCTAAACTTATTTATTAGTCAGTAGATCAAGTTTTTCGTACTAATTTCGTTTCTAGCCCGATCTTCGATGTCGGTTCTATTGGCTTTAGATTAGATGACGTGAAGTTTGGTGAAGAACGAGTGGAACGCAAAACTTCGTCCTACGTTGAGTGATGTCGCTATGCATTATCAACTCGTTATCTTTGATATTATTGTTAAACTGCCATTGTAACTGTTGTAGGATGAGATCACAATTAATTGGCTGTACATCCTTGCAGGCTCTGTCAAGTAAGGTCAATCCCTTCTCTACGTTATATATTTCTTGACAATAACTCGACAAGTTGTACCGAACTATCATTCCCATTTAGTCTAGGAGTCAAAGAAGTTCTACTTCGGCAATATGGTCAAAGTATATGCCCGAGTTGTTCCATGTAGTGACGGTGATGCATCGATTTGTTTCGACCAATTTTGATTCTTCAGACCATATTTTGCCGGATACCAAGCTTAGTATACTCAGTAACAGGCATATGTTGAATTACTTGATTATTAGTTGAGGCTTGCTTCGCCTTTCGATGGGAATGTTGCCTTCTCATTTGAGTCGTGGGTGCATGATCCTCGGCTCTTGCTCTTCTTGGTTTTCCTCTTATGGCTCTTGGCTGGGCAAAGCTGCAACCTTTGCTTATTGCTCTTTTGCCCACTATTTTGAGAATTAATAATCTGGTCTGCCCATCGCCGCCGGGGTGCAGTTCTACAATTTGGCCGAGTTTCCATCTTGTTGGTGGTTGTAGTTCGTTTCGCAATAGAACGATATCTCCTACTTTCAGGACAGGATATATCTGTGTTGCGTTAGGTTCTTTTTCTGGTGGCGCAAAAAAAGCATCTCCAATCAGGAAATGTCCGGGCGTTAGTACGACTAACGATACGGGATCCTCAGATAGAGAGCAGAGCGGCCTTGAATTCAGACATGCTTCTATTTGATTCAGTAAAGTCGTTATCTCTGCAAAAATCAGCTTGGTGTCGCCTATGCATTTTTTCAAGTGGGGTTTTATAGAGTTCACCCCTGCTTCCCATAGTCCAAAAAAATGTGGTGATGCTGTTGAAATGAAATGCCACGCAAGCGGTTGTAGTATCATCCGCGCTTCCACGAAATTAGTTCCATTGTCGCTGTACATGTATGCGACCAGCGGTGAATCGTCTGAATGCGCTTATAAATCCTTCTGTTGAAAGATCTGAGGCCACTTTGATGTGGATTGCTTTGGTAGCTAAACAGATAAATATGCACATATATCCCTTATATAATTTATTTCCGCGACTTTTGCTAATTCGAATATGAATCGGGCCGGTGTAGTCCACTTCAGTGTAGGTGAACGAGCGTGATACAGTAATGCCGAGAATTGGCAAATTTCCCATTAGTTGTTCTGCGTAATATGATGGTTGTTATGTTTGACTGCTTGGACGCTTCTGATAATCCAAAATCTTTTCCATAGTAAAGCTAAAGTAAACGCGATGCCTCCGTGTAATGTTTCGTTATATCTCCACTCCAATATTAATTTGGTGAATGGCCCTTTGTACGGTAGGATGACGGGATGCTTTTCCTCGTAAGATAGGGACGAGTTTTCCAACCTTTCACCGAACCAAATAATGTTTCCTTTGTCGAGGGGGGGGGGGGGGGGGGGCGAAATAAATCTGCAATACGTTCATTGATTTGTTTATCTTGTTCCAGTACTGATTGTTCTGCTGCAAATTCCTCCTGTTGAACTGCTACCACCAGCCGTGACAAGGCTAAGTCCCATCCTTCCTAGTCAATTAGTTCCCTTTGTTTAGTTCGCCACCTTAATATCTTAATTGTTATCCGTATGAGCAACCTGACGGATAATGGTCTTTGGATTAAGGTTTGAATTGGAGACTCTATGTTTTCCACTTTCAGATGTGTGGTGGCCGTGTTTTTCTACTCCTCAGATGTTTCGAATTCTGCACGTTCGCTTGTCTTGAACGCATGCTGCAAGAACGGCGGACCGTTCCGCCAGCCCTGAAGTGTCGCTAATTTCTTTGAGGTTACTCCGCGGGAAGCATAATCGGCTGGATTATCTTCTGAACGGATATAATGCCATGACTGCGACAAATGATTTCCTGGTTTTTGAATTCATGCCAGCGTAATCATGGAAACGGATCATAAGGTTGTTGCACTTATATTAACCTTCAAACTCTTTTTGGCTTGTTGAACTAACCGACTCAACAGTACCGCGTCGCATAACTCGAGTCGAAGTATCATCTAAATTTTGATTCTACCGGTGCTACAATAATTTTCACTGTCAAAAGACGAAATGTACTTTGCCCATTGACGATGCGTTTGCTTTGCTTTCGAACATACAGTTATCTTCCGAGAATTGAGCTCGAGATTGAGTTGATCCCAGCGTCTAGCTGTTTCTGGTGGTAGGTCTTTGTCTCAGCCGAGGTCGAAACTCGATGATTAATGGTGCCAGCCATCCCAAAAGATCGAAGATTTTCAACATTTCCGACAAGAATTGGCGTTTCGTTATTTTCTTGTCATTGGGTGGTAACCGTACTTGGAATACGAAGCAGTCGGCCGACGGACTGTAGCCTAGCCCTAAAGTTCTGATTAATTGGTCATCCGCGATGGACCCATTTTCGATTTGGGTTCTACTAGCTTTAGGATAAATTACCTGAATTTTGATCCAGAACGAGTGGATCCCAACATTGTTTAATGGGGCATTTGATTAGGAGACAATGAGCCTAAAATTATTTGTATGTCAATTGATCTTGTTTTGCGTTCTAATTTCGTTTTCGGTCTGATTTTTGATTTGCGTTCTGCTAGCTTTGAAGTGATAAAGCCTTGTGCTTTTAGCCTATTATATCCTATAATTATTCTTACTATCTTGTTATGTTCTGCTGTATGGGTTCTGCTAGCTTAATGGACGTAATTCTATTTGCCATACAAAATTTGAGAGAGACTCCTTGTTCGATATTTTTTTCATTATAAAAATCGGAAAACACACTTGAAACGAACTGACATAATAGAGCACTGTAAACAAACTAAATGAGAGATCGCGCTCAAACTTCACGTCAAGATATAGGACAGTTGTACCAACTTAGCAGTGTATGTTTACAGTTTACTTAAATAACTTATGTCGCATTCTTACTAAATATTTAGATTTTTCAAAGCCCTCATACTATACAAAAACCCTCCAACAAATTTAATATTTTGCCTGAAGTAGTGGGATTTTTGTAATAGACTAACTGGTAAGCACAACGTGCTCTAAGTCGACCCACATACTAAAAAATGACTCATCTTTCGAAGAGTTTGATGCAAGCTGATGCTCATCTTATTGTCGACCGCACGCTGCTGTGATCGTATATGATTTATGGATGATTTAGTTGCTCTGAGGTAGTGATTCAGAGAAACTTAACCAGATGGAGTCTATGTAGTGCCAAGCGCAAAGTACACTATCAACGATTAATAAAATTCTAAATGGAACTGATCGACTGCTTACTGTATACAATGTACCTTTGCTGATATTAGAACACCTCATGTATTATCCTTTATACACATTACAATACACATATAAAACACCTCTTCAATTTTGCACACACATTATTGAAAAATTCAATATTGATTTATTCTTCATTTTTTGTGAGTGTCAAAAGCAATAAGACAAAACTCAATCATAAGGAGTATAACAACAACAACGACAAAAGCTGGTTTAAAGATACGTTTTATACACAGACGACACGATATGGTACTTCAAGGCAACAAGAACAACAACACCCATTCAAATAGAAAATAATCTTTTGCCACTTCAGAAGTTGAGAGTGGTTATGGGAAAAAGTGAAAACCACTTCAGTCTGTTTGTACATAAAAAATACATTTATATGTACATATATATGCCGCCATATAGATTTATCCTACATATGATGTGACAAAATATTGACAGATTATTTTCCACCGCTGTTTTTATTATCCGACATCATCGTAATAATTCGAGCAATAATCATCATCACGAACCACCCTTTGAGAAGTTTTTTGTTGTTGTCGTTTTGAGAATATCTTCCCCCAACATCCGTATCTCCGCTCCACTCCAGTACCAGGAAATTGTTTTATCGCGGGAAAATGTAATAAAAAAATAGACGACCAACAATAACATGTACACATGTACAATACAATATACATAATTTTATATTCTGTGCACTGGGGTTTTATGTGCGCTACATATACGTAAGCGAACACAAGTATTTAGATAACAAACAATATTTACAGGCAGTGAGCAAACGGGAGATATACACGAGTGGGGTATTTAGGAATTATAACGTTTAAAAATCATCTTAATACCTAGATTGTACCACTCGCATACGTTTTTCCACCATATGGCAGTGATTTTGTTGTCTAGAGTTGTGCGCGATGTATACCATATTTCACGAGATCCGTACATATTGTCTGTTACCTGGATAACATTCTACTGCACACATTGGTGCCGTATCGTATCACGCTTTGTTGTTGATTTTCATTACGATGGTTTGTAAATTTACACAATCCTGCTACTGGCGTATATACGCTATACGAGTACTTTAAAAAAAGCCTTAAAGTGGAACGTGATCTGGATTTACAATAGGGTAAAAATTGGAACAGATCAAAAAATCTGTTGCGCTTCGGAAATTTTTTATTTTGTTTGTTTTTTGTGTTCTAAATACATAAATATTTTATTTATTTATGTAACATCAGAATACAGAAATTGTAATTTGCATAAAGGATTACGATAGTAGGATGAATATGAACAACAACGGCGGAGAATGTGAGCACAACAAACTAGGGGGGAGAGGGGGGTAGGTTTAGACAGATAGATATTGATTTGCATATGTATTTCGAATTGTGTTTCATGCAACAACTTTGAATGTCTATACTATCCCATAGTCGAGACACTAAAAGTATTTCAACCGAGCTTTCAAATTTCCATGTTACGGCGAAGGTAAGAATTTTGTTTTGTTGATATTTTTAAAACCATCTCGTTTCTAGGGAAAAAATTCAAAGTCGAAAATCTTTCGTCTGAAACATTAGTGGTGAACAAGAAAGATCTCTAACTAAGCCGACCTACCGTATCACTGTTGGCCTCACCTCTGAATAGAACTCGTGTCATGATTTAATGTTAAAAAGTTAAAACACTCTACTCAGAATGTTTTGTTTTACTCTTACATTAATTATTTGCTGGTACATTTTTTAAATATCAAATACTTTGGACGAAAAAATTTGCGCAGTATAAACTTTGTTGGCTCGAGCGATTTCTTGACTAAGTGCAAAATTCCACTGATCGTTAATTCTCGTTGTGTATAAATTTTCGACAGCGTAAATTAGTCGACAATTAGTCTTTTTCTATTAAAATGGATCCAAATTGTCATTGTGAGTAGCTTATCCACCTTTAAGATGAATTGATATTGAATGATGTAGGATTATTGCGGTGGTCAACCCCATAATTCCAATAATCTCTCGCGAACATCGGCACACTCAACAGTCAAACTTGAACAGTAGCGATAACAGTTGAAAAATGGCACCTAAATCAAAAAAAGAACGGCGAAGAGAAGAAGCCAATGGCGATGACGTCAACGAAGAAGAATTCTACCAGCGTATGATAAAGAAATTTTCGAGAAAAGTGAACGAGATGCAACTTTCAAAGAAGTCAAAGAACTCAAGTTGAAAAATTTGAAAATTGAGTTGCTTAAGCACAAGAAAGAACTTTTGGAACGTGAACGCATGCGTCAAGTCAAAACTCAACTCTCTTGTCTCGAGACATAGGGGACGCCATGGTCAAATCTAACAGTGAAGACGAGTATCCAGTAGAACGGTGGATTAGTGACATAGAGCAGGAGTCGCCAGAACGTGCGGTTGGAGTGATATACAAACATTCACGAATGGGAAGAGGTTGCTCGATGGATGTGCTAAGAAAGCCTTACGCACGACAAGTTTGATCACGAACTGGAATGAATTAAAAGAATTCCTGATCAAATAATTTACTACGATAGAGAACACAGCAGTTATTAATAAACGACTTGCGTCCAGAAAGAGAAAACCGGGAGAAGGTTATCGAGTGTATTTACTCGAGCTGATGGAAATAGCCCATGCTTGGTATTGATGGATATAACACAAACAAAATCATTCTGTACGGCGCCACCAATATGGAGGAATTCAACAATAAGATAAAACTTTACAAGGAACTAGGGCAAGGCCGAAGAAAACGAATCGTGGTCGCTGTTACAACTGCAACGAGATTGGACACATAAAGAAGGAATGCAGAAATAAATAAAATGGCTCGAAATGCTACAAATGCAATATAGCATCCAAATGTCCCACCTTCGAACCAAATAAGAATACTGCAGTAATGACTACCAAGAGTATTGTTCGGAAAAACGTGCAATATATCATAGGCAACCAACAAGTACTCGCACTCGTGGATTCCGGAAGCGACCTCAATTTGATGAGCAAAATAAAGCGAGAAGCGCTGGGACTGGAATAATTACGACGGTGTTGGTTCAGGTGCCATGGAGACTTTAGGGAGAATAGAATGTGACATAATAATAGATGGCGAAAGATTCATACTCGCCCATGATGATTTCCATCCATGTGGGCCCTGATGAGCTACTGAATGATGCAGTAACTATACTGTCACCGAACAATATATCAATCAGGAAGTTTACTCCGAACGTCGGTGTCACGGCTGCGGGCATCACAGAGTATGTAGTTCCATTGAACCACATAAAATATCAGCAGTGGGCGGGCGATATCCGTACAGGGAATGCCGATTACGTCATGTTATCGGACGAGACTCCAATCTATCAAAAACCGCGCAGACTCGCACCCGCGAAACAAGAACTTGTAAGAGTACAAATCCAACGAATCACCCGAGTCATCATGAATAATCGATATCCTATGCCACTGATCGACGACCAAATCGACAAATTATATACAGCCAAATATTTTTGCACGCTAGGCTTGATGAATGGGTTTTTTCATGTGGATATATAGAGAATGAATCGGTCAAGGATACATCGTTCGTGACATCGGTCGGGCAGTGTGAATTCTTGAAAGTACCATTCGGTCTTTGCAATTCACCTGCAGTATTCGGGTGCTACATCAATCATATTTTGAGACAACTGTATCTCGAGGACGAGTATTTTGCATATATATGAATGACCTAATCGTGCACAGAGGTTCAGAGGGAGAAGCCGTAGAGAAACTAAAGAAGGAATTAGCTGCAGCCAACTGTCTACAAATAAAGTGGGAGGAATGTCAGTTATTACTAAGACGAGTGGAGTACTTAGGGTACAAAATTGGGGATATTCAGGTGAGACCGTCAACGGGGAAATGGCAGGCCTTATCCAAGTTTCCGGAACGAACAACTCTTCTGCAATTGCAACGCTTTCTTGGGCTAACCGGATAATTCAGGAGGTTTGTCGAATTGTACTCAATCACCACAACCACCACCAACCAGCGCAGGTTATTCGTACGCTTGAAAGAGGTATTAATTACAACCCCGGTTCTGCTCGGGAACGGCTCGAACGTAGTTGCACATAGATGTGAGTAAAATGGGGTTGGCCCCAATATTATTACAAGCAGGGATAGAGGATGATCCCATGCATCCATTATTCTACTATAGAAGGAAAATTACGCCTTGCGAGGAACAGTATAGCAGTTTCGAGCTGGATATGTTGGTAGCCATACGAGCAGTTAAGAAATTTCGCGTATATTTGTGAGGTTTGCAGTTTAAAATTGTGACAGATTGTGCGGCTTTCATGTACCCTTGAAAGCCGCACAATCTATCACAATAGAACGAAAGGAGTTTACCTCGAGTATCGCAAGAATTCAATTACCAGTTAGAGCATCAAGCTGCAGGGCTTGCGGCTTACCTGCCAGCTTGTAGATACAGGTCCGTATAAAACATTTTTCAAGTCTAATGGGGTTTTGTTTAAAAATATTAAAGGAACAGACTGCTTAGTAGTCCCGAAGTCCATGTGCAAAGAAATTGTTCGAGTGTGCCATGAGCAAGGGCATTTCGGAAGGCAGAATACGGCAGAGCTAGTAAAACGGGAGTTTTAATACACAACTATGTGCGCTGTATTGTAGTTAACCGGAAGCGAGGTAAGCAGGAGGGACTGCTCAATCCAATACCGAAGGGAGACGTGTCATTAGCCACGTATCATATCGACGACTTGGGACATCTCACCGTGTCCAAGAAGGATTACCAGTATGTGCTGTGAATGATAGACGGGTTCACAAAATTTGTATGGTTATAGCCCACAAAAATCACGTCAGCTAAGGAAACCTTACAAAAGTTGGAGATACGTATTGCGAAGAAGAGGGAATACAACAACACATAGTAACCACAGGCATACCACGGGGAAACGGGCTAGTGGAAAGAATAAACGATACCAACATTCCTTTTCTTGCAAAGCTTGCTTACGAGAAACCAGAGGATTGGTGAAGATTCGTCAACACAACGAAAAGGTACATAAACAGTACGTACAACTGGGCTCTCAGGATGTCGCCGTTTGAATTACTAGTTCGCACAAAATACACGGCCCAGAAGACGTCAAAATACGAGGAGTGATCGAAGCGAAGTCAATACAGACGTTCAGAGAGAAACGCGATGAAAGGAGAGAAAAGGCAAAATCAGTTATTAACCAAATCCTAACGGAAAATCGTCTGTCGTTCGATCATGTAAGAAAACAAGCACAAAAATACACTATCGGAGAAAGGGTTGTAATGAAGAAAACACAGTTTGGGGCAGGTAGGAAAATTCAGCCCAAGTACTTAGGTGATCAGCAAAATAAAACAAAATGCTCGATACGAATTGGTCAAGGAGGGAGATAGTGAGGGCCTTTCAAGGACATCAGCATCGGCGGATTTATTGAAGCCATACTCTACTGGAGATTCAAGCGATGGCGATTCGGAAGACGAACCTACTCTGAAGGCGGAGGTAATGAATGAAGACGGGATTACAGAGGCTGAACGGGCGTTTTTCCGATGAAGAATAAGATTTCTTATTACGGTGTAAGTATGTACAACCCTGACGGTTATAAAAATGAGAAAAGTATATAAAAAGGGAAAGAGGCGTATAAAAGGGGGGCGTTAATTGATTCTCATTCGAGAAGTTTCAGTGAGTGGAAAATAAAGGAACGCGTTATTAAATTAAATAAAATATTGGAAAAATAAAAATAGAAGTTTGAAGAAAAGAACGCGGGCATAATTTATGTTTCGTTTATTAATAATAATTATCCTAAGCTCTTTACACGTAATTTTTTAAGATTTTCATGAGATTTAAAATATGGGACGTCTATGGGAGTATTAGATCTACGTCCCTATAAAAACCACCTTGATTATCGAAGGAATCTCAATCGTAATTTTGATGGAAGTGGTTTTCACGAAAATGTAAAATAATTAACGAAATAACACACAAAATATTGTCAGGCAAGCTAAAATACCGCAAGACCTCCTTCGGCACTATTCTTACCCTGGGATTAGGGAATTGGAAAACATCTTTTTTTGTCTAAATTGTATTTTTCTGGCCTACTGATTAAATCAGTTTAGGGGAAATATATTTTCACAACAAAGTTAACTGGTAATTTGGTTTTCCCTTAAAAAATTTGTGAACCAAATGTTTCACGATTACCTTTGTTTCGAAACTTGATATACACCTAACTGATTCCTTTAGCAGGCCAGAAAAATATGATCCTAGTGTTCAGTCGGGCAAAAATGATAACAAATATCGCAAGATTTTTGTTTTGTCATAAAACGGACTCATTTATCATAAAAAACCAAAGAATATTTTTGATTCTAGATGTCAAAATGTTTGTAAATTTTGTTTGCGTTATGCAAAAGTGTCTTTACTATCTCAGTTGAAAATATTCTATGTTATGTAGAATAATAATATGCTTCAGCCTATATTTTTCAGCCGACATTAGTCAGCCGACATTTCTCAGCCGAAGTGTTTTTTTTAAACAAAAACATTTGCTTTCTATATTTGTTTCCAGCCGAAAGGTAATGCAGATAGTGTCTTTGCTATCCCAGCCGAAAGATGATAATGCAGATATTGTTTTGCTATCCAAGCAATGCATCCATTGCTATCCAATTTGCATCCACTTAGCATCCATTATGTTGAAAAATTCTGAAGGGGATGCAGAGGTCTAATTTTGCAAAAATTCTCTATTTGAATATATCGAAAATGCATTGAATGGCCTGTCGTTCAAGATTAACGTGCTTTGTCATTGATGCCACTATGGTTATTTGATAGGCCATAATGTTGGTCAACTCCGGCCTAATTGTGGAGATATTCTGAAGGGGATGCAGGGGTGTAATTTGTCAAAAATTCGGTAATTCAACATATCAAAAATTCATTGAATGGCCTGTCGCTCAAGCTTAACGTGCTTCGTCATTGATACCATCATTGTCAAAGTGGCATCAATGACAAAGCACGCAAATCTTGAAAGCTAGGTGTGAGCTGCAATAAGACCTTTCATCTGAATCTATGTTCAACCATGACACTTTAAATGACCTGAAATGTTTTCCAGGTGTGAGCTGCATTAAGAACTTTCATTTGAATCTATTTCCAACCATAACACTCTAAATGGTCAGCTTTTAGAGATTAAAAAATATTGTTTAGTGTTTTATTTTTAACGGGTTGAATTTTTTTTAAATATTTTTGATATAAAAAAACTTTCGGCTGAGAAATGTCGGCTGAAGCATATCGATTTTTTAAACTTTCGGTTGAAAACTATCGGCTAACTTTCATAGTATCCATAAAACTGGATAAAAGTGTTGTTTCTAACAAAAAAAATAACAGCAAGATGTAAACGAATCCAATTAGCATATTCTAGAAAATTATTTTTCCACTGATTATCACATTGTTGAAAGAGACACCTCTACGATATTAGAAAGAGGTGAAACGCTCGTCATGTTTTTTCAAAAAAGTAATAAATTCATTTCGTCCCTTTCTAATGATATTCAGCTCACTTAATGTAAAACTCCTATTGGATTTCGATTTGTATGTTGAGTGTCTATCTTTCAAATCAACTTTTCTAAAAATATTTCATCGAGATGTAATAGTAATTTGGATCAAACAATTAAATCCGTTGCCAGATTAATGTTTAAATAAAACTCGTTTATTTAAAATATAAGTGGCACACTTAAAAGTTACAATAAAAGGACGTGGTATAGTTTATAACAAACGGATTGGTACCGGAAGATTTTAAAGTAGAGCTTATTTATTGCACCCATGGAGTCTGAGTGGACTACTTTTAACGGCCAATCACAAGGCATCGTATAGAGATGATTTCTATAGTAAGCCTACCTTTAGCGATAGATTTTTTTGAGTAAAACTCGATCGTTGAATTCGTTGAGTGGCACACGTTGAATGACTAATAACAGGACACCGTAGAGTTTGTATCAAAATTTCATTAAATTCAAATGACATCTATGGAGTTTACCTGTTAAATTAGATAAGTGACATTCCAAAACGGATTGACGTCGGAAGATGTTTGAGGAGAACTTATTCTGTGCACTCTTGGATCCTGAATGGAATACTTTTAACGGACAAAAACGTCACTATTATCGAATGATTTCTATAGGCTTAACTTTTCAAATGAGAAAGGTTCCATTTCCAAACGGATTGGTTGCAATTCATGTTTTTCAGTAAAAATTGTTCACTGTATTCGTTGAGTGGCACACGTTGAATGACCAGTAACAGGACCTGGCATCGTACAATTTGTACCGAAATTGTATTATTTACAGATGGATTTTTGAGTAGAACTTATTCAGTCACTTACTGAAAAAACTAGGTACCAATCCGTTTGAAAATCAAACCAATCTCGTTTAAAAGGTTAAGCCAAATCATCTGATAAAAGTTGCATTTTGGTACAACCTCTGCAATTTCGTGTTTTTGGCTATTAAAAGTAAACATCTTGTAGTTTTACTTTATGATTTGTTGATCATACGTCCTAACGTCAATATTGGAAAGTGAAAATCTCTATCATTTCACCGAAAGCCCAACCCTGTTACACAAGCCTACATGATAAATGGTGTACTCCTTCAGGTAGTAGTTGAAAGTAAAGACCTAGGGGTTACTTTCGGTGAAAACATGAGCTTTACTAAGCACATTGAGCTGGGCATCGCTAGAGCGAACTTCATGCTCGGTTTTGTCAAACGTTGGACGAGTGACATTTTTGATATAAAAACTATTAAGATCGTGTATTGTGCTTACGTTCGATCCCTGTTGAAATATGCTGTAAATGTGTGGTGTCCGTTCTACGAAGATCATATCCAAAGTATTGAGAAAATTCAAAATAAGTTTATTCGCTACTTGAACTTGAAAAAGCGGATGGGTTTATGATCATAAGCTACCACACCACGTAAACATACAGTGGCAACCACCATATTTAACCAGGTGCAATTCATTAAACTTGACATCTCTAGAAAATAGACGCGAATTCCTAAAAAGTACATATATTGGTCGAACCACCATCCAATCATGACTTCCTCCAACTATTCCGAACTATTCGCGAATTACGAAACCCGACACCGGTTAAGTAAAGATTAATTTTTTACATTATAGTATTTTTGTCTATTTCCTTTAAACTGTTTCAGCAGACAGCTGAAATTTATATATAAATAAGACCTTTTAAATAATGTCTGAATATTTAAACCCCACCAGTGGTAATTTAAATAATCAGTGTCAAACAAAATAGTTGCAGAGGCCTGATTCATTTGATTGGGTCTTAATTAAAGCAAAGGGAAAATGTGTAAGAAAGGAAAATAAGGTGGCCACAATAACGAATGGGGCTGATTCCTATGCATCATACAATCCTGTTTTTTATTATATTTTCCTACTTGCAATTGCAATTTGTATTGAAAAATAAATTTAGCAGAACATTTCTAAGAATTCTAAGTCCTAGAATTCGCCCAATTGCCTTTCGTTGGTTTTTGACTTTCGTTATAAATTGTTACTTGATTATAGTCTAAAGTGTTACCCCCACGTAAATTTTAATGTGCCGCAAAAAAATAGTAACTTCCTAAATAAGGAATATTTGAATTAAATTTATCCGACTTGCAAGTCACACAAAAAAATATATTCAGGTATTTTTTCTTCCCCTCCTAAATGCAACAATATTCAATCGAATTATCCTCGTGCAATCATTAATCATTAGGAGCTGAGTCGAGAGTCAACGTTTTGTTATAACGCTCACGCTATATACGTTCACATAAATTAATCATAATTAGTACATCTAATAAAAAAAAAACTTCTTCCTTTATGCCTGATAAGAAACACAAAGCATCTACGTATACAACAAAAAAACTTTAGGTACTTAAGACAAAATGTTAAAAATTAATTAATCATTACAACAACACAAAAAAAGTTTCCTTCAAGGTTTTTGCTAGAGGACGTAAAAGTTTTGCCCATTACGTATACTTTTTAAAGTCTAAAACGGACCGGTGACCCCACACAAATAGAATAATGCCGACCCGCGATTTGATTTAATACCAAACACACTTTAGCCCTATGTCTGTATATCAGAATTGATTTTCCTTTTTGTAAAATTTTAATCTTTGTTATCAACGAGTTGCCAGGCTTTGTTTTAATTTCATGAACGTACACATTCAAAGTTATTGTTTGAGTTTCCCTCGTTTCTTTCGATTGTTCTTTGTTGTTTAGAAACAAAACGGATTTTGTTATTTTGTTGCGTATTTGAAGGGTCGAAAAATTGGAATTAATACACAAACATAAATCAACCCTTTCTTTATACACGACCATCATATAATTTATATTATTGATATGTTTGAATATTTTATAGGGTTTTTATATGATGGGGGTGTGCTCGGATGTTGATGATATCATTTATAACAATAAAAAATTAGTTTGTGGTTGTGGAATCTTCAATATACAGTTGATGGATCTGCTTAATTTTAAAATTGTCTGTATAGAGTTCTGTATATGGAGTTCAAAGACAAATGTAATTTGTCTTTCGCACTAGCGAGGGAAGAATATAATTAATTTAGGGTGCAAAGGGAGACTCTTTTCGCTTTTAAAACATATTTATTTGAACCCAATTGAAGTTTATTCCAAATTAATTATAAACGTCCAAGAACAATATTTATTGAGTGTGGAAACAGAATATGGAAATGAATACGAAAACTCTAGCGCGAACATCAATTATATTGGTATAGCGCCAGTTTAAATTATGCGGGCAATAATAAAACTAGACATTAAGCGTCACAGAAGGAAATTGTTTTTTTCACTTCGTTTTCGTTGTACAAACAAAAAAACAAAAATAATTAAGGTATATGAGAGCCAGAGATACACCGACAAAATACTTGGCCCAAATCATTTGTCTGCCATGGGTTCAACAGCTTTGATGTAAATTGCATTTTTGCAACAGTATCTCGAAGAGAGAAAGGAGATTGCAGGATATCAATAATTTTGTTACACAGCTACCCGCCAATCCACCAAAGGTTATACCATCAATCAGTTCAACGAAGAATACATCGGAGCCCGACGAACAACGAGACAGGTTAGAGCAGCCAAAAAGGGACCAATCGAACGATTGATCCCCACAACGTCATCATACAACATCAGCGAGAAGAAGTAAAAATCATCGGGATCCAGAATCAAAAGCATAAGATGGACCAATACACACGAGTTCAGGGGAGCACCAACTCAATTCATCGGAAGCTGGCCTGAATCTAACGCAAAATTTGTTCAAACAACAAGATGTCAGTATCTTACATTAAAACTCGATCAGATCACCTGTGATATCAAAGAAGTTGATCAATTACACAAAAATATCCTCATGGAAGTCGAGGATGAAGATAACTATAAATACTTCACTGAAGATTACTATGGAACCCTACGGGATAAGGTAGAGGCATTAGTAATAAAATTACAACAGAGGATCAACCAGGAGAACGTAGGGCCGGCACCCACATCATCATTAAAATCATTAAAGCTACAAAAGGTGGACATACCAACGTTCTACGGTGAATACGAAAACTGACATGCATTTAAAATCCCATCTGCTAATCAGCCTAACTATGAGATGGCATGGGAAATCATACAGGCCAAATATAACAACGATTTGCTGTTAGCCTCATCATACTTCAATGATATATTATCATTGCATAATATACAACAAGCAACAGCATCCATTATCAACATCAAAAACCTGAAGCTAGAGAATCCATTTGAAGCCCTCGTCATCCTCATCATACAACTGGACTATTGACACGGTTGGCGAAACCTGAGATCAGCATACCACGGAAAAGTTTCTTAAACTCTAAAAGCGGAAAAATAAAATGTGACTAATTGCAGGTAATATGGGGAACGGTAACCTTCTCTTATGAGTGCATTCATTTTCAAAACCTTTCCATCAAACGAAGAGTCAATTTTGTGAATCGCGCCGAAATTTGCACGAACTGTCTCGCACATAGTCCAAAGATACCGTGCAGCGAGAAACCCAGTGGCACCAGCTGCAGTAATCAACACCACCACTTATTGCATGAGTCAGATCCAAGACCTGCAAAAACGGTATCTGTCAGCACGTTGGATGACAATCAAACAACACTGCTAGCAATGGCTATTGTAAAAATCATCTCTATCTGCGAAACGGCGTTCAATGTACGAAAGTTAATTGATCAGTTGGGGCTAATACAGCTAACACAGTAAATGTGAGTGTAGAGATTTACCTTCAATCTCATTTTTGTTCCTCGTACAATTAAAGGTCGACATCTCAGAACAACCGATTGCTTGAAAGTCTGACGATAAATTGTGTAGATTACGTTTAGCGGATCCAAATTTTGATCGCCCGGAACCAATTAACCTATTGTTGGGGGCAGGCGTTTACAGCGACTTCATCGGAAACCGCCTAATTAGATTCAGACCAAGCGATATAAGCACAAGCTTGCGATGGATAATCTCTGGCCCTTCACAAATAACAATTCCATAGCAGACCGTAGCAGCTTATGTGATTAATAAGGCAGGAGAAAACATGGAGAAATTCTGGGAATTAGAAGAGGCTCCGAAAGACAGTAAAAGTGGGTTAGCTGAGGAATCTTCGTGCGAGACACTGTTCAAACAAACCATCAAGTGAGGTAAAGATGCTCGGAAGTCCTCGACAGCGAGCACTATAACGGTTTCTGCACCTGGAAACAAAATTCAGTAAAGATCCAGAATTGAAATCACTATACATAAATTTCATACGAGAGTACATTCAGATGGATCACATGAAACAGGTTGACCGAGGCAGAGGGAAATTTTATCTACCCCATCATGCAGTGGATAAAAAAACAACAGGCGCTACCAAAATTAGCGTAGTGTTTGATGCTTCGATGAGAACATTCACGGGCATCAGCCTGAATGAGGCCTTATGTGTTAGTGTGGCCCTCAAAAGGATGAACCGTCAAATACTGGTTCAAGAGAAGCATCAGAAATATCAACGAATCTTATGGAGAGAAAGCAAGCGTCACCCAACAGATGAATTTCAACCACAGTAACGTATGGAACATCTGCCACACCATATCTGGCGAATCGTACATTACATTAAATCGCTGAAGATGAACACAGCAAGCACCCCAAGGTAAGCCATATTCTAAAGCACGACTTCTATGTTGACGACGTTTGACCGGCGCAGATACAATGGAAGAATCAGTGCAAGTGAAAGTACAGCTTATCGAGCTACTTCGTCGAGGAGGAACGGAATTGAGTAAGTGGTCTAGCTCATCCAAGGATGAGATCTTAAACGGCAATCTTATCATCGCGGAGGGGATATGCCAGGCTACAGTCGGTCGAGCGACTCGATCGAAAATTTTCGATCCATTGAGATGGCTAGCACCATTAATCATCGGTTGCAAAATAATGTACCAAAGACTATGGAGTCTCGACCTAGGGTGGGACCAAGAGCTACCAGCAGAAACGGCTAGACGCTGCGATATACTCAAGCTCGAGCTGAATTACTCTCGCCATATTAAAATAAATAATTAAAATAAAATTGCCATCAATGTGCAAAGTACAATCCATCTTTTGTCGTCCAGAAAACTAGATATCTCGACTCGAGTTACACGACACGTTACTGTTGAGTCGGTTAGTTCAAAGAAAGAGTATGGAGATTAACATAAGTGTAAGAACCGAATGGTCCGATTCCATGATTACCCTGGCATGGATTCAAAAACCATCATCATTTTGGAAATCATTTGTCGCACATCGAGTGGCAGAGATTCAGCAAAATACCAACATCAAGTCATGCATGCCATGGCATTATATCCGTTCAGAAGACAATCCAGCAGATTGTGCTTCCCGCGGGATAACCTCAAAGAAATTAGTGACACTCCAGAGCTGGCGAAATGGTCCGCCGTTCTCGCAGCACGCGTTCACGACAAGCGAAGGTGCGAAATACGAAATATATGAGGAGAAGTAAAATATGATCATACGACACATCTGCAAGTGGAAAACCCAGAGTCTCCCATTCAAACCATAATCCAAACACAATCATCCCTCAGGTCGCTCATATGGATAACAATTCAGATATTAAAATCATGAACTAAGCGAACGAGACTAATCGACCAGGAAGAGTGGGACTTAACCTTGTCACGGCTATTGGTAGCAGTTCAACAGGAGGAATTTGCAGCAGAATATTCGCTACTGAAACAAGATAAACAAATCAACAAACGTAGCAGAATTATTTCTCTCAGCCCATTCCTCGACAAAGGGAACATAATTCGGGTCGGTGCAAGGTTGGAAAATATTGCACGGAGGCAACGCGTTAACTTTGGCTTTCCTTCGGAAAAGATACTAGATCATCAGAGGCTATCTGACGATCCCGAATCGTTGGCCGTACTAACGCCCGGACATTTCATGATTGGCGATGCCTTATTAGTGCCACCAGAAAAATAATAGCTAATCCAACACAGAAATGTCCTGTCCCGATGGATACTCTTTAAGAATAATCGAATAATTCTATTGCGAAACGAACTGCAACCACCAACTAAATGGAAACTCGGCCGAATTGGCAGACCAGAGTAGTAACGCATAAAACTGCGGGTAATTCAAACGCCAAAAGATTAATAAGCATGGTAGCAGTTTTTCCCAGTCAAGAGCCACTGATAGAAGAGGAAAATCAAGAAAAGCAAGAACATCTAGCTGAGGATCAAACACCCACGACTCAAAGTAGTAGGCAACAACCTCATCGAAGGGCGAAGCAAGCTCAACTACTAATCGAGTAAATCAACATACCTGCCTCTTACTGAGTATAATGAACTTGGTATCCGGCAACCGATGGTCTGAAGAATCAAAGTTGGTCGAAACAAATCCATGCATCACCGTCAATACATGGAACAGCTCGGGCATGTACTTTGACAATATCGCCAAAGTAGAACTTCTTTGGCTCTTAAACTAAATTGGATCAGGTAGTTTGGTACAACTTGTCTAGTTCTTGGCAAGAAATATATAACGTGGAGAAGAGCTCGACCTTACTTGACAGAGCCTGCAAAGATGTACAACCAATTAATTGTGATCTCATCCTATAACAGTTACAATGGCAGTTTAACAACATTATCCAAGACAACGAGTTGATAATGCACAGCGACGTCAGTCAGCGTAGGACAAGATGTGGAGTAGGCGATACAGTAGGATACCTAATGGGGGACTTCTTCGGGCTATTGTTGCAAAGAGAGGCAGAATCAAACTTCGATTATTGACAACACGTTAAAACTGTTCAAACACAGAAACAACATCACCGCCCAACAATTGAAACAACTAATGGAGGCACAACAACAGTCCGGCGTCGAGTTGATTTTACCACATTTTGTACTTTATATGAACAGACCTCAACCGGATCTTGGATTAAATGTTACTCAATGGGCCTAGTGAAGGCCAGGTAAACTTTTCCCAGGTGTGTAATAAATGATTTTAATGTCGTGTTAGACGGAAATAGGCGTCAAACAGTAATGGCCTAACTACATGTGTTAAAGGGTAATTTTACTACCACAAATGTTACACCATGGGTCTTGCGATAAGCAGTTCAGGCTTTTTCAGGTGTGTGATCATTTCTTTTTATCTCAAGTTAGACGGAGTTTGCTTTAGACGAAACAGGCTTCAGATATGTGGTGTAAAGTTCGACTTTATCACATTTAATAATTAAATTCACCAGAACGCCACCAAATATTAAGTCCATTGTTGTTCTATAGGGCTTGTAGGTGGCAGATCCTCCTTATTCAGGTATGTACTAATTTATTGTTGTGTCAGATTACACGGAATTGACTACAGACGATACAGGCTTCGGACATGCAATTTAAAGGTTGATTTTACCACCATAAACAATTTATTACACCAGACCGCTGCCAGATGAGTCAAATGTCATTCTATGAGCCTGCTCATGTTTCTATTACTGTAAGTTCTATATTGGGTGGATTTCTGTCGCATTTAATCTTTAGACAGGTATCAAATTTCGATACATATTGTTGTAGTTACTTGTTTAGATTGCCTTTCTTTAGATTTCTCTTCAGAATCAATAATAATCTACTAAAAAGATTTTTGATCTTACTGGGCTTACCATAGGATTTGTTTTACGAGGTTTACGGGATACCAAGTTGTTGAAAATTATTAACACTTCTTTGAATATTTCGTCGGTTGTACGTATGCAGGTCTATTGTTTTTTCTTGTCGAGGAACTCTTGTGGAACTTCTTTAATTTTCATGAGGTTATTCTTTATGGATAATATTCTTAATGTATTCTCAGCGTATCTCAAAATAGTGTGTGTCTTTAGACAAATCATTAACTGAATGTATTGATACTGTTTCTAGTTTCAGGTATTAGGTTGTACGGGATCGAAAAAATATTAGCAGTGCCAATGATAGATGTGCCAGATGGATGGATTTCAATTCGAGATAGTGCATCGGCGTTTGCGTTTAAAATTCCTTTTTTATAGGTAATCTCGTAATCGAATCCCTCAAGTTTTAACCTCCATGGGACGAGTTTAGAATTGGGTTCTTTCAACAAGAATAACCATTTGAGGGGTTTGCGATCAGTGATGATCTTAAATGATCATACAAAATGTTAGGGTCTGAAATAATTTGTAGCCCATGCAATGGCTAGAGTTCATTTTCAATCGATGAATAGTTTTTCTCAGTTACCGATAAGGTTCTATTGGTATAGCTTATTGATAAATCTTTTCCGATTATACCTTGAGACAATACTAAAAATATAATAAACTTTCGTGATTAAACGGGGTATTAGAAGGAGCTCGTTAGACAAAATTTAATTTGCATTTTCTGAAGATTCAACGTATTCAGATTCAGGGTTAGATAAAGTTGCGAAATCTTTGATAAAATGACTAACTTATCTGTCTAAATCAGCACTATATAGGTTAATTACGTTAAATAAATTACGTCAGGATCTATAAATGGTATATTAGCTCCAGTAACTAGTTAAGTTTAAGTATAATAGTTCAATACTTTTATTATCGGAATTATTGTTATGGATACCTTTGTATCCCTCATCTCCAATAATACTGTAGGAAAATTCTCCTCTTCAATATCTACCTCAACTATCAGATGGGCATTGATCGGATCCTGATTTTCGTACAATTCTTGGCTTGGGTTCTTGGTCCATTTGACCTTTTTAAAATTCTGTTTGTCACCAGTGGTATACCTACGTGGATAAAAATGATCGATCAATTAAAGTAATGGCAAGAGGTCTCCATCCAACTTGTTCAAAAGATGTAATTATTGAGGACCCGCAAAACAAAGGCCTGAAAATAATCGATGCAGTCAACATCATCAGAAACGAGAGACGCGAAAATAGGGAAGGAAATATTGAAAACATGTGAAGAGGACTCCCATTTTTCATGCTAATCTTACACTCAAGGAGAAATCGAAAATATTTATAAAATTAAGGCTATCCTCAACCTAGGAGTTAAAATAGAAACCCCGAGAAAGGTCACTCGACTAATACTTCAATGTAAAAACTGGATACTGGAGAGTGGTTAGAGAAGTTCAGTAATAGTAGTATTAAAAAATCCGCATATGTTTTTAACAACGAAGATGTTATATTGTTCGCCCACACTCGCACCGCCAAAAGCTTTCATTACTGTCAGAATATCATCTCTAATGATATTAGGAGAAATAATTGGTAGGCTGTTTATATCACAGACTGAAAAAGTTAGCAAACATACCAACTGTTCTTTGGCTTGGAACTGAGGGTGAACTTCAACTTCACACTAGCCTCAAAAATATTTCCAAAACTGCTGTGATGTCAGCTAGTTCGTCATCAAAATTATGGTTGTATTCCAGAACGATTGCTTTGACAGATTCCAACCTACTTTAATAATTAAAACGTGCGCCTTAGTTTTGCGGTTTTTATTATACGCAGTGAGATATGATGGTTGAAGAAGCAAGAAACAATAACACATTATAAGTCACATTCGAATTTGTTTCTCATGCAATTTATTTTATGTCATTTGTCATGTATCATTCATTTTTTGTTTTATACAAATTAACGTTATAACGTACACCAGCAGTGTATGTAAATCGTGTTTTTTGAGGTTCACATCTTTAAGTTGGCAACACTGTTTTGATTGACAACCGTGTCCATCTACTTTATGGAAAATTTTATCTAAGAATCTTGGTTTGACGAATTTGATATTATTGTTGATTTTCTAAACAAAGTTTTGTTCAGCGATGAAGCTCACGCTTTTGGTTGAATGAGTACGTTAATAAACAGAATTATTGGATTTGGAGTGAAGATGATCCACAAGCCTTTGCCGAAACACCATTACATCTAGAAAAAATCATTGTTTGGTGCGCTTTATGGGCCGGCGGAATCATTGGTACACATGTCTTCAAAACCGATGATGAGCGGAATATTACAGTCAGCGGTGAACGGTATAGAGACATGGTCTCTAACTTTTTTGTACCCCAATTGGCTGGCATAAATCTTGCTGATATGTTGTTCCAACAGGACGGTGCCACATGCCAGATAGTGCGGGATACAATTAATTTACCCAAAGAAACATTTGATGAGAGGTCACCGAGATCGTGTGATGTAACTCCATTAGATTATTTTCTTTGGGAATATATTAAGTCACTTGTCTACACCGATAAACTAGAGGCGATTGAATAGCGAGATATTGTCGCAATTGCTGCGAAGAGTGATCGAAAATTGGACCTCCAGATTACGCCATGTACGAGTCAGTCGCGGCAGCCACATGGTCGAGATCATATTCAACAAGCATTAATGGCATGAAATTATTCATAAATGTTTTTCTTTGTGCTATTTGAATTTAAAATTGGAAACCTCTAAAAAGCACGCTTTATAAAGGAATACACACTCGGTTAACTCTAGGAACTAATGATATTTCTTTACTTTGAGCTTTTGGTAATCTATGGTGGCCTCCATTATAAGAAAGTTATGTGATATCCCTAGAGTCCTAGTTACGTCTGTTGAACAGTGTAGTACTTTTAATACACTAACATTTTAATTTGCTAGTACCAATGTATTTTCATCCGCCACCATCGGCATTGTATGCCACTAAAAGCCACACCGAACAATGGTAATAGCATGAAAATAGCAGTAACAATCATAAAATTCAGTGAAAATTGTTGAAAAAATAATAATTTATCAACAAAAGGAAGGAAGGAAATTTTTCATAAATCCTGCAGCTACACCAAAACCAACAACTACAAATTGAACTGGAAATTTTGTTAAAAAAAATATTCTGAAAATGTTCAAAAAAAAATTTCGTTTGATATAAAGTTTTTGTGTGCAGATGCGGAAATATGTTGCATAATCTGTATTGATGGACGCGTTGTTTTAGATTGATGCGTTCGCCGTTAATTAGTTGGACGATCGATTTCAAATATTTTCATCGTAAATTTAAGTTTAATAGATTTTAAAATAATTTGGAAAACATATTTATGTGGATAGTTGTGACAGAAATATGAAAGGTATTTAGGCCAAATTCAGGACGTGCTTTGCAAATTAACGGATCAGAAAACAGTTTTAGTGGGAAAACGATTTTGCATGGTGGTTCGCAGTTGCTCGATACTTACGATACGACACAGTCGGTTGAATTTGGTGAAGAAATGAATTCTTTCCGGACAAACCATCAAGCTACCCTAGTTTCGAATTTCTAATAAAACGATTAGCAGTTTCAGAGTTTCAATTGCCCTGCAAGCAGCTTTGAGCTGTCGATAAAATCGTTCCACTATGCCACTTGCTTCTGAATAGTAGGCAGTTGTACGTATTCGATGAGAACCAAGGAGCTTAACCTTGGTTGGTTGTGATGTTTAGTAGAACGCCGAAGCGAGGTGCCATTACAAATGCTTTTGCCGATGTTTATGCAGACATATTGGTTATGCAGTATGCTTCGCGTAACCGAGTGAATCGGGCGACACAGGATAAACCGCAAATTTATTTAGTTTATACGCCGTAACGGCTCTACGATTTTGTCCTAATGATTCGTGTCCCTCAATACGTTAACTTAAAGTCACATGTCGGATAAATCGACTGATATAATCCAGTTTTAGACTAAATTGCTCTGGTCAAAGAAAAAAAATAGTCCCGATCTTCGACGAAGTATCTATTTGACGGGTTGATAAATCGCAAGTAATTCCCGGTTGAATGCAGAATATTTTATTTCTGCATTCGAGAGCTTCTTCAAGAGCCCAGAAGCTTCCATGCATTTTTCGTCATACTGCACTTAACGTCACGTAGGTTAAAACACATTTAGAACTCTTTCCGTTTACACCAAACTCAGCTATCAATGTTTGCGCAGTATTTCTGATACCGAATATATCCTTCCGATATTATCGAAGGAAACTAACTGATGTGCTCTGACAAGATTAATTTTGGACATGGTCAAGCATCTATGCAAATGCATGGCTAAAATTTGAATTGTGCGATATCGTGTAACGATCCAGCATTGCCACCACACTGCGTGTCCAATCGAGGAAGATGTCGATGAGGGGCAAATCTCTAATTCCATCGTATGTTGAAATTCGTGGTCTAACTACAGACAAATTGCCTTATAGTTGCCAGTTTAGTTCGCTGTTAGGAAAGGAAACTTTTTTAATAATTGACCGAAATCATCGTCGTGCCATTAATTGTCGGCTCCGTTTGTAATTCAACCAGCTGTTTTGATTTTAGATCGACTAGTATAGAGCAAATTTGATGAGAAAATCGGACGGTGCTCATCGTCAGAACGAATGCACAAAACTAGATTGTTGGATTTCAAATTCAGAAATTTCGCCTCGTTAAAATGTCTATAACGGAGAACACCGAAAGGTCAGCTATTTAAATTGTGGTATAAGAAAAATTGGATTATTGTTTGTCAAAATTCGTTCGTGGCCGATCCGACCGTATAATTTTGTCGTTTTCTGTGTTATCTGTCTGCACTTTTGACGTCGATGCACCGTATCAATACGAAGGGCGATATTGACAGGGGTTTTGTATATTGGCGTGATACCACCACACTCTTCGTCGCGGGTTTCAGATTGTGGCACAAGTGAGCGAGGTTGTTTGATAGTTTAAATTACGTTCGTCCGGTTTTTGCAAAATTTCGGGTTTCGTAAAATTTTTCTTTGCGAGGTGTGGGCATAACATCTCGGATGGTTGACGATCCCCTATTTCAAGTCGAGTCAGTAGCGTTTCTAATTGTCGTTCTTCTGACGGGTCCACTCGATTAATTAATATTTTCTTGTTGTGACCGTATTGGATTTGCTCGGATACATACATAAGAGACTGTCGTTTCGAATAATTCCTGTGAACCCGCGGAAATTATTTGTAAGTATTTCGTTCGATCGACTTCCAAATACTTTTCCTCTCGACGTCTGTTGCTCAGCCATGTACAATTTAATTATTTTGGAGCCAAAACTGACATACTGAAATCCGGAAAAGACGTATACCAATGTCAAGTAAACTGAAATCTCTCAAGCCATTTGTCGATAACATCACATACAACATAAAGCATCAAGTGATTCTGCCAGCCAATGAAATACTTGGCGAGCGACTAGAACGCGATGATCATTTACGATATCGGCATGCTTGGCCAAACCTTATGATGGTTAGGTTATGTAGACTGTAGAAATTTAGTACCTTTCTACAAAATTTTTGTTGATGGACCCGCATACCATTTTTAGTTCATTCCTTTGAATCCTTTGAAGAAATCATATAAGGGCTACATGTGAATCATCGTTTACCTCGCTACCAAACCGGTGCATATTGAGTTTGCCTTTGGTCTAACTACCGATGTCTATATTGTCAAATACTAACCTTTTTCCAAATTTCTGGTTCAGATAACATTTCAATTTATCGCACCAAGATCACCACATTTCGGAGGATTGTCGGAAGCTGCAGTGAAGCGCGCAACGCACCACCTGAGGAAAGTAACCTGACTGGCCAAGGTAGAAGCAATGTTAAGTTCAAGGCCGATTTGCGTGTTATCACTTGAAGATATTAATTGTTTATCACCCAGGCAATTGTGCAGCTGCCTGCATAAAATTTTTCCGACGGCAGATTCTTCAAAATATTAACCAAAATATCTGGCAGAGATGGTCTCTCGAATACTTAATTACGTTGTATAAAAGAACCAAAATGCCACAAAACAATATTAAAATTAAGGAAATTGTTAAAGGACAAAAATACTCCCCCATCAAAGTGGTTATTGGGAAAAGAGCAGGAACTTTCTTGAAAAATAATCTTGCAATGCTACTCGTATGTTTGCTGAATTCTTAAAACATGCCTTCTAATCTTTTATATTGCAAAGTGGTGAGATCCCCATGTATATGTTCAACAAAATATCTGCTTACCTGAGTAGCACTATACAACTAACTAGTTCTGCTCGTGCGAATGGCCACAGAAAATGTTCTTAGCCGAAACGATAACCGATTTTCACTGATAGATGTGCCGATGTAAATTTGTGGATGTTTTATGAGACTACATGCCTATGACGCTCGGCATAGTGATAACATTTTTTATTTATTTCACTGCTCCCATGTAGGGATTTGGCCGCCTCAATGAGGTTACATTATCGAATTTATTTTGCAGATTAATTGCTGATAAGTTCATTGAATCCTAGCCAGGTTCCAGAGATGCTGGAAGGGGTACATTGCCGCTGGATAAGTCCCAGCCCCACATACTTTTTGTTGCTCCTTATGCACAGAAAAAACAGAGAAAGTAACGGTCTTGGGGGCCATCCATTCCAATAAAATCCATTCTCTAACAAAATGAAGTTAAATTCGTTTAGGTACGTTATAGAGGCAAGCATATGCCTATGGAAATTAGAGTTGAATTATAAATGGCTGATAAATTATTAAAATTATTAAACTCACTAGACACTGTACTCAACAAAAAAAAACCTCAAAATGCGAGTTTAATGCAAAATACTAGATTTTTCAGAACACCTCCAAAGATTACATTCTTCACTACAGCGACCTTCAGACCGGAGGAGAATTTTTTGCCAGCTTTTTTCAAACATCGGCGAGTACTATCGGGTGGTTAAAGTCCGCACAAAGAAATTCAACATCAAAAGTGTAAATCCGTATGCACCTACCGAAGACAAATCTGATGATGTCAAAGATTTACTCTTTGTTGGACTGAAAGACATCGAGAGAAACATCAACCACGATATTAAAATTATCAAGGGTTAGTTCAATGCAAAAATCGATAGGAGCGCGGGGATAAAGAACAACCGTTTATCAAATAGGTTCTTTCACCATTAAAAATCCCTAAAGTTACGTGGCGATCGAATGATGGAAGAATGGAAAATCAAATTGATCACGTTGTGCTTTCGTAGACACTTTCCACCAGTTTAACTGACGTTATAGATCTTACAGAGGCGCTGACATGGACAGTGATCACATGCTTACTCTGTTCAAATAATAGTACGAAAACTCTCAGCAAGGTTACCAACAAGCTGTGACTGAGCAACTAAACCGGCACAATAAAAACTAACTATCCACTCAGCTATTACTGTCGCAGCGGAAAATACAATTGGAAGAGGACCACCAAGAAAAAGGAATGATTGGTTTGACGAAGAGTGCTGTCAAATCGTCGAAAATAAACCAAAGCTGCGTGATTACTGGTTAGCTCGTAACACTAAGAGCATTCAACCAGAGTATCTTAGCGGAAGGAAAGATGCGACCAAATTCCTCTGGAAGTAGTGGCGCGAATATATGAGAATATTTTCCAAGCGAAAAACGAAAACTCAAGGGACTGCTCTTAAAGTTTCATCCGAGATCCACTGCTACCAAAGAGACGGATCGAGAGGTGAGAATAATCGTGGCTGATGTTCTCTCCGAATGGCAATACTTTCAAACTCTACTAAATGGGAACGAAGAAGTGAACTCTATTCGAGCTATTGCCCCAATGGGAGGGACGTGTCCCATTTCTGATAATAGCACGCAGCTAATAATAGATTAAAAAACGGAAACGTTTCCGGTCTGGAAATGGAAACGAGTCCGATCTCCACGCGAAACGACCGGGTTCAAAAATGAACAGTAACAATACTAAATGTCTATCAACACCAAAGCGCATTCATACGGTAAATTTCGAAACAGATGACCATAACTTTAACAACGTGGTATAGTTTAAAAATCTTGGGGTAGTTATAACATCACCAAATGATTCTCAGGCAGATATAAAATCCCGCATAGCAGCCGATCAAAATATCTATCACAGTCGGGTAAGGTCCCACTTTACAAACCAATTAAAAGACCTGTGCTATCGTTTGAAAGTGAAATCTAACTGAGTTAGATGTTTGGGCCGCGCTGAAAGATCACCATCACAACGGATAATAAAAAAGTGTCCCATGAACAACCAGTCGGTGGACGTCACAGGGAAAGAAGGTGGCTATGCTAGCGTGACGACGTTGAAGAAGATCTACACACAATATAATGTCAAAGGCCGAAGGAGCGCGCGATGAACCAATACAGTGTGAGGACCGCTATGCAGGGGGTTAAAACTATTTATGAGATGTGAAAGCCAGAGAAAGAGAGAGGATGATGAGAATATTGAAAGCTGTATATAAACTTTTCCCTCTTCAATGATATAATGTTTGGAACGCACGCTACGCACCCCATTGCGTCTCTGGTTCCCACAGCTAAGTCTTATAGAGAGTTGAAGCTGGAGCCTGCTGTCCTTGACATCACTGTAAATTAGATGGTGTTCCATGCCGAGCTGATAGCATTCACACGTGGTGCGATTTATGCTTCTAAACCACTTCCAAACCGGTCAAAAAAAATTTTTCTTTAGCAAGATTGTGAAGATTTTGTGAATTTTGATTCATTGTGATATTGAGAAAAACGTGATAGCTGATGCTTTAGCTACAGCGAGTGTACTTCTGAAATTCATCCGGCCTAAACCGGGCACGCCTTTCTAAGATGACGATGACTGAATTCACTTTGTTCGAAAATGTGTTACTTTACAAATGTGAAGTTTTCGACAAAATTAAAAAATAACAAAACATGGCGGACTAAAAAAATTGGCCGAAATAACAAAAATGCACATGTATTAGTAAAACAGTTGACCATATGTAATGCTAGGATTATTTAAAATTGCTGTGAAAATCAACTGCTCGTTAATACGCAATTAGTAAACTAGCGACTTCGGCAATGACAACAACAAAAAAAACAGATTAATACGAAATTCGAAATGTTGAAACAAATAAAAATTATCCCCATTTTAATACGTAATGGATCTACGTCATCGTATTAAAATGGGGATACTTTTTGTTTGTGGAGAATGTCATAGGCTAACTAAGCATGCGTACCATGTTTGTGAGAAATCTCTGTGAGCTGGCTAATTCTTGATAAAGTGAACGTCTAAATCCCATTTATTTGAGTTTTGCAAAAATTGATCACGTTCGGGGTCAATAACAAATGGGTCTACGTCATCGTATAATTTTTATTTGTTTGAACATTTCGAATTTCGTATAAACTGTTTTTTGTTGTTGTCATTGCCGAAGTCGCTAGTTTACTAATTGCGTATTAACGAGCAGTTGATTTTCACACCAATTTTAAATGATCCTAACATTGCTTTTGTCAACTGTTTTACTAATACATGTGCATTTTTGTTATTTTCACAAATTTTTTTAGTTCGCCATGTTTTGTTAGTTTTTAATTTTGTCGAAAACTTCACATTCGTGTTACTTTTTAGTTAACTCTAACTGTTAGCTCTGCCCTGGTTCAAGTAAGTACAGTTGGCCAGAGGACCTGAGCTTACTAGCGAATTGGGATAAAATCTTCGGTTTGCACTATTGGTTTCCACTAAATAATTGTGGTCCTTTATTAATTTCTCAGAAATGCTCTTAAGTTGAATGGCTTCAAACCAGTAATTGTAGCGATATCCTTTATTTAAACAATAACGAAATACTATAGCTTACCGGGTAGCGCTAAAAAACTATAAATCACGTTTTACATTGAATTTTGAGAAATCGATTTAATTGAATACCTTAGAAATATAAATTTAAGGTGCGGTCACAATAACCAAAACCTTAATCGGATTTATGTCGTATAAATACATAAATATACCCCAAAAAGCACCTTTTGACCATAAACAGTAATTCTTCCGGATCCAAAAATAAAAACCAGAATTCCGACAAATTTTCAATTTTCCTTTTTCTAATCTCTTTTCTCGATATATCTCTGGTGTGTGAATCTTATGTTTGTCTAGTTGTGTTCACTATTTTTCTGTCCATTCAACGAAAAATAAGAAAGAAAATTTCCTACATACGAAAGCTTATTTTTAAGGAATTTCTGCTACATTTGGGGGAGACACATAAATATTATTTGTTGTTGTTGTTGTTGTTGCGATTGTATTCCATTTTTTTCCATATGTATCTTCTGTATTTGTTATATAAATTTGTGTAGATAGCAGGTAGCTTTACATGTTCTGTGTTCTTGAAGAACATCGAATAAAAGTGCCATGTAAACAATTTTAAGTTGTTTTCCTCCTTACCCAGAATAATACTACATCTGTGGATATGTTGTTTCGATTATTTATTTTTAAGGATTCAGTCTCGTGTGAAAAATTTGATGCTTTATACTGTTGTTGTTTTGCTATAGTAAGTGTGTATGTGTGTGTGTGTGTGTGTGTGTGTAATCATCTCAGCTGAAATAATTTGGATTCATTGCTCTCGATAAAATATTTTTTCTCGTCGAATTTTGTTTTGTTTTGTTATAAATAAATAATTGAATGGACATAAGATGGTAGGTAAGTGTACCTAAATGTATAGCCACATGTCTATAGATAAATATTAAATAAGACTATAAATATCCATACTTTAGTTTTTATTGTTTGAATTACCTGAACTGAAAATATTCCAAGGTACACATAAAGCTTATTAGCTTTTATTGAAAAATATATTTATGTATCTAATATTACGAGTATACGCAGAGTAAAAGACGTGTTTAGGTTTTTTAGATTTTTACCTTTCCTTTTTACCTTGACATTATTTCGTTTTTAAAATGATGGGTTGAAGAGCAAGGCAATTTCTGTTTCTCTCTAGATATCGTATTATGTATCGATAAAGAATTGAGGCTTATTCTGCTTCAAAATTCAATTTCCTTGATGGATATTTTTGTTGTTGGTTTTCTACAAATTTTTATTCAATTTGACATTTATCGATTTTCTATCGTATTTCCTTTGAGGTGTAATGAGACGACAGGTTATGCTTCCCCCCAAAAAATAACCAAAATTTATATAGTGGCAATTTAATTTGCTACCTAAAATTTTAGAACATTCTGAACACTTTAGAAACTTAAATCAATTGATAATTACTCATTTATGGTAAACCCGATTAATTATATTCGGGGTGATCTTACCTTCGCCGACGAACTGGCGATTAAAACCTTAGAAATTCGCTATAATCCAACGGGCGATAACTTCATCTTCCACGTCCAGTTACCGAAAATGTCAAAAATGTTCGACCCCTGGGATGGCTGGCACCACTAACCACAACCACTAATGTATCAGACAATGTGGAGTTTGGACTTGGATTGGGATGACCGATTGCCACGCAAACTCTCTAAGAAATGTTATCACCTAAAGAGGGACTTAAATGAAAGTCAAGCCATCCAGATACCGCGATACCTTAATTATGACACAAACAACTGCAGTGTTGAGTTACACGGATTTTATGATGCTTCCGCGTACGCCTATGCGACTGTAATATACAGTAAAATTACCGTAAACGACCAAATAACCAGCCGATTACTAACGGCAAAAACTGAAGTGGCTCCAATGAAATCCCAACTAACCATCTCTCGCCTAGAGCTAAGTGGAGCACTGTTGTTAAGCCGACTAATACAACAAGTAACCAAAGCCCTAGACGTGAGCATCATCAACATAACCATATGGACCGATTCCATGATCACAATGTGCGTGAATTCAAAAACCTCCGTCCACGTGTTAACGTTTGTCGCAAACTGGGTTGCAGAGATTCAAACCAACAGCGCAAAAAATGAGATCATTGGACAGTTGGTGGAAGGGACCTAGTTTCCAGCTGAACAAGGAACAATATGAGAAGGAGCAGATTTCCGAGAAATCTGAAGAGATAACATTCAGTTCACATCTCCAAATATTCACGCATTATTACATTTAGTCTAAACAGTCCAGCAGAGGAACATTCATCGCTATAAGCAGAAACAAGCCTCTTGGCAAGCATAGCAAACTTCATTCACTATATCCCTTCCTAGATAAAAACTACTCCGGCAACAAGACATCGAAATGCGTTTAATGTATCGAAAAATGATCGCAATTAATACCAAATAATAAGAAAGTTCTCAGACGAGTACCTCAGATTAAAAATTCAAAAACCAAAACCGAGCAAGAACGAACTAAACCATCTACTTCATCATCGCCCGTGAAGCAACCAAAAGTGGAAATACTCACGTTTCACGGCAAATACGAAAATTGGTACGCGTTTAACGACATCTTCACCCGGCTGATACATCAAAATACTCAAGTTTCAAACCCTCTAAAGTTGACGTGTTTAAAATCACATCTCCAACAACGAGCGGGACAATTAATCGCTCATCTATACCGACCATTGGAGAAAATTACGAGGCAGCTTGGCAGATCCTACAGGCGAAGTATAATAACAACGATTGTTGGCCTTGTCGTACTTCAACGTGATTACATCCCTACACAATATACAACATCCATCAGCCGCGAGTATGAGAAACCTGCATGACTCCATCATCGAGAGGCTGCACAACATTAAAAATCTTCAGTTGGAAACCCCGTTTGAAGCCATCATCGCACATCTTGTAATGCAGAAGTTAGATTTCGACACTTTGGATCGTTTTGAAAACAGCCTCGATTGCCCACGTGAAGTGCCACTGTTAAAGAACTGCTTAGAGTTCTAATTGAAAAGGTTTCAAGAGTACAAGAGCCAACGGAAAGTACTCATAAATACGGAAGACGGCCACCAGAGGCCGATTACACCAAAGACTGAAGCTGATTACACCACAAAAGACGAATTGATTTCATCAACAGAGCGGGAATCTGCACCAATTGCTTGTTGCATAACACGGATTCAGTAGGTGACGAAAAACCCACATGTATCACCTGCAAAAACAGACACCATCAGTTGTTACACGAACAAGATCGGCGACCTGAAAAAAAGGGTATCAATCGGCACCTTGAAGGGTACCCAAATAACATTATTGGCAACTACCGTTGTAACGATCAATTTCATTTGTGGCGTTCCAAGCAATGCACGAGCTTTAATAGATCCAGGATCACAAGTCTCTTTGATCGCGGAATCCGCCGTACAACGTCTTGGATATACCACTGCAACGAGCCACGGCGAATATATCAGGAATTGGGGCTAATAATATATAAACACGGCAAATTCCATTGCAACAATGTGCCTTAAACCGCATTTCCCATCAACATACAAATTAAAATTAAAGGCCTACGTATTCACAAAAATTACAATGGATGTACCCGAACAATCAATGACACGAAAGCAGAACATTAGGTGAAGTAAATTGGTTTTGGCTGATCCGGAATATCAGCTTTCCAATCTGCTGCTAGAACCAGACGTCTACAACGACTTAATTGGCACCCGAATCGCAATAAAAACTAGCTTCGGTTGGCTAATCTCCGGCCCAACTCAAATCAACGGAGTTCCGCAAACGGTTGCAATCCATATCGGTAACACGGTAAACGAGGAAGATATGGAAAGAAATATAAAGGAAATTTCGATCATCAGCGGCAGGCCGGAGATCGAATACGAATGTGAACAGATTTTCTCGCAGACCACCAGCCGAGATCAGAATGGGGATATATTGTTCAAATCCCATTTACAGAAACTTCAAGTATAATTATTGGGACACTCTAGACATCGAGCACTCCAACGTTTCTTACAATTGGAAAAAAAATTGGACCGGGACCCTAACATAAGGGAGTCATATGTGAATTTCATGACCATGTACATTAAATTGCATCATATGTTGCCGGTAGCCAAAACCCCAAGAAGTTTATACAAAAACCACGTAATTCAGGTATGAGCTAGACTGCAAAATTTAGAGCTCCCGTATGAAGAACGACATCCTGCCCCATAAAAGGGACAGTTTACCGACTTTGTTCTGGATTGGGGCCATCGCAAAACATTATATGGCAGTAATTCTCTTACTTTAGCATATACTCGCAAAAGGTTCTGGATCATCAGAGGGGTTTAAGCAGTTAAACAGCATATGCACCATTGCATCCGATGCCATCGATTCAATATTAAAACTTCGGAACAGCTCATTGAAAACTTGCCTTACTAGAGTGGATTATCCCGAACCCATTAACATACGTACGAGCAAAGGTCGTGAAAATAAATCCTACAAGAGGTATATCCGCATCTTCAACTGCCTCAGTACCAAAGCAATTCACATCGAAGTAACATCGGATTAAACCACGGAAGGATTCGTAAGCACCTTTAGGCGATTCACTGCACGGCGAGGCAACGTAGCCCATATATACAGCGACAATGGAACCAACTTTGTAGGAGCTAGTAAACTAATGCGGCCATAACTAGGCACTTCATCCCTGCTTCAGCACCACACTTCGGGGGATTCTGAGACAGATTCACTTACTGAGACAGATTCAAGTAAATAGTCAAGATTTTTAAATCTCACTATAAAATGTATCTTCTCTATAACATAAAAGCTACAACAGTGAACTTATTAAGAGGGGGTTTTCTGATCGGTCAACCTCGTATGACAATTGTGTCTTGATGTTCAAGTTCACCTCTAATAATGAGAGATAAAGGGCATCGGTCTAGAAGGGCGATATAACAGCCCAAATGTCAATCTCACTTGCACGTGGTGCTCAATTAATCAACGAGGTTCTGGCGACCGAGAATCGATGGGATAACCGAACACCGAGCAAACAAAAACAGGAATGTTTACCCCAGGTGGTACCCCAACTGCTCAGTTGGACAACCACTTTCTATGGGGTGAGCCAACCATTGCAAAGACCATTCATACAAATTTCAAAAATACCTAGATAACCACCTAGCAATGGCATCAGCTGAGAAGACCAGACTTATAGAAATTTTGGAAACTCCTCTTACTAGTTCCAATGAAAACAGCACAAGACCTAGGAAAAAACGAAGAGCACAATTCTCGCCAATGTACGAGCGGAAATTGCGGAGCATTCGCAAGCAAAAGTTAATGGAACTAGTAACAGATGGAACAGGTTAACAGAACAATCTACATGTTGGTGTTGCAAGTAGTGTATACAATTTATTTTTGTTTAGATTAATCGATAATTGGTAAAGTATGTAGACAATTAGTCGAAAATGTAGAATTGGTTTTTTTACAGTTTTTCCATTGTTTTCTCACGGCTAGCTTGCCACCTTATAGTTTTCCACTTCAAGTTGGTGTTACCCAAAATTTTGGAAGTTAAAACTAAATTAAAACAAAACAAACAGATGAGATTAAGGTAATTTATAATGTAGGGTGGGTCCTTAGTCCTTTTTCATTTGTAAATAAAACACACATTTTGGGATGAATGAATACCTTTCAAATAACCCCACAATAAATAATCAAGTGGTGTTAAATCCGGGCTTCTTGGTGGCCAAGGAACTTTACAATTTTTTGAAATTATGCGATCAGTAAATTTTGTTGGCAATAAATGGATTATTGAAATCACGTCTTGTTGAAACCAAAGGTGGTTGACACGCAATTCATACAATTTGGGCCACAAAAATCAGTTAACATGTTGCGATAACGTTCCCCATTCACTGTAAGGGCATTTTCCTGTTCGTTTTCAAAGAGAAACGGCCCAATGATGCCACCAGCCAATAAACCACACCAAACAGTGGCTCTTGGAGAATGAGCTTCTGCTTCGTGAATTACCTAAAGATTCTCCGCTCCCAAAATTCGACAATTTTGCTTATTAACATACCCATTAAGATGAAAATGAGCTTCATCGCTAAGGATGATTTTTGATGAAAATATTAATTTCATTCAAGCATCCAATTAACAAAACGACGACGATTTAAATGGTCTGGCGGCTTCATATTTAAGTTAGTTAAATTGTGTATGGATGCAAATGAAGATCAACATGCAAAATCCGTCGTAATGTGGTTCGTGAAATGTTTAGTTCTTGCGAACGATGCCTGGTTGATGAGCTTGGTTCATTACAAACACTTTCACTAACAGCTGCCACGGCATCAGGAGTACGAACTGAATGAACGTGTTGATACGGTCTACGACCTTCCACTGAACCAGTCTCTTCATGTCCATGTCGACCAAAATCGATTGAAAAAAGACCAACAGAAGACCCACCAGATGGCGTATTTAGAAGAGATGATGTATTTAGAATTAGAGGACAAATGTGTAGCTTGTTTCTCAAATCAGAGAAGTTGAGACATAGATGTCACTATTTGAAAGATAAGAATTAATGTTTTCTTCCCATAGCTTTTGCAACAATATTTTTGCGGTTATAGTTATGGGAGCTATCCAGCCAAATGGATCAATCCTTGTGATGTTTGATAGGACATTTCGCTTGGTGTTAACCTATTGTGCAGTTTGGATGGTTGGCACCTTAAAGCTAAATTCGTCTCTTTGAGAATCTCAATATATACCTAATGTTTTTACATTTCGATCTTCTGCGATTACAAATTTCGTAAATTCTCGATTTTCCTTCGGAATTGTTTGTAGTACCTCCCTTGAATTACTGCACCATTTTCTAACGTAGAAACCTCCAAATTTCAACAATTTAATTAGCTCGTTCTGCAGGATCAATGTTTCGTCCAACGAATGGATCCTAGTCAAGACATCACTAAAAATCTCTTTTTAAGATTTATTACTGCTTTCGGATATGCAATTTCTTCATCATGTGCCAGCTGTAATGTTCTTACGGCCAGGTATGGTGCTGAGGCAGTACCATAAGTTTAGTTCGTACTCCTACTAAGCCATTGCTATTTCGATCATCCCGCCAGACTATTATTTGCAGATCCTGGTGTTCCTCGGCTAAGACGGCGAAGGTCCGCCACCTTAGCATAATTGAAAAAGATATTACTGGAGGATTGGCCCAATTAGATGTGCATCATTAAGGGTGCTATCTGAAGATGTTTTTATTGAAGAACCAAAAAACACTCCAAGTTTATTTGTTGAGCTTGTCTTCTTCGTGACTGCATGAATGTGGTAAATAATTGTTTCCCGTTGTTGAATCAAATTGTGGAACCATATGTCCTAAGCTCAGATATTCGTCCATAAAATTTTGATAATCTCTTTTTAGCGCAGGATGTTTTTAGAGTTTTTTCTCTATTTGAAGGAATCTTGCAATTATTTATTTTTAGAGTCCTCCTTTAGAGTTTTCCTTTAACTATCACTTCATAAGAGCCATTTTATAAACGTTTATAGCCCTAAGAGTAAAGTCATTCACATTTCGCCTACTCAGTCGTTATATATTTTGGTGACTGGATTTCCTCGAATTCGCTATACCGCGGTAGATCATCATCTATAGAAATCATAATTTGTATCTGATGTTCATTGGAGTCAGATTTTATAGCTCCAAACATAATCCAACCCAATTTCGTACGCTGAACTGTGGGTCCCGTTCACTCTTTATTATTTCTGGCATTAAAACATCAGAAATTCGGATCGACCCAAACTAAATCGTCTAGGTACTTCCAAGTTTCTGTACTTACATACTCGTTTGGCATTCTTCTTGTCAATTTGGGTAAGACATACGCATCGACATGAAGTTCAAAATCAGAAGCGAATCGGGGTTTATTAGACTTGTTTTATTGATTGATGTTAATCTTTTGTCGCCAATTCTAGATATTTCCACATCCGTCTTTTGTTTGTTGAGTGTTAGGCTCTGAGTTATCGATTCAACAATGTCCGCTGCCGGAGAACCGCTATCAATGCAAGCTCTTACAAATTCTTCCTGTCCATTATTTAACTTTAGTTTCACTAGCGCAGTTGCTAAAAGTCCGAAAGTGATGTGCGCTCGATGTGAAACTGCCGTTATGGTGGTATGTTGATGTAGTAAGGAATGATGGGCTCCCTGACAGGTATTACATTATTTTTTTGAATCAAATCGTTTGTGGATGAAATGTACTAAACACCTTTCACACAATTCTGCTTTTATTGCAAACTAATGTGTCCATTTTGGGCTAAGATTTTTAAAATTTATGCAATTTGTGATTAAATATTTACCCTTACAATATCTACAATACTTCTAAGTATTTGACCTTAATGATATTGTAGACAGCTTCGTCTTTCTTGGAGTTGGCCTCTTTGTTCTCAATCATTTCTAATGGCTGGAATCGAGTTTCCAGGAATTCAAAAAAATTATCCAGTGATGCCAACTCTCTGATCTTCCAATTTTTGCCAATTCATAAAATTTTTCAGTTTCACAAGTCAACATATTTATGTTGACGGCGGGCAATCATAGATTTTTACGTTTTTAAAATTTTGCAATTGTAAAAAGTGTAGTTGAGGTTCGAAGTTCAATGACAAGGCATCGTAGAGATGCCTACGCTTAACGGCATATGAAATCATGCTAATTAGACAATTCTTAATGTTTTCTAGAAGGCAACATATTTATGCGATGGGGCAGTCATATATTTTGTCATTTAGATGAATAGTTATAGATAAATATTCGCTTTTTTAAGTCATTTAGGCCGTACGGGTAGTAAAAATCAAGGGATTGTTCTGAAAATTTTGACAATTTTACTAATTTGCTAACATAAAAATAGAGTGGGCCCGATGGTAAATTTGCTGAATTACTGTTCTTTTACCAAAACTAGATTTGTTAAATAATAAATGGGATTCAAATAATTCTTAATTCTAATTTTAAAATTGAAAAATATCTATGACTGGCCCATCGCATAAATATGTTGGTTTCTAGAAAATATATTGCAAGTTTAAGGCTCATTGTTGTGGCTAAATTACCTTGCCTATGTGAACTTATTTTTATTAGCATTTTATTTCGTTTTACAAAACAATTTTTTTTTTAAAGTGTAGGTTTACACTTTGTGGGTTGTTGGAAAGTTTTTTGCCATTTTTAGTTTGTCGGAAACTTCACTGTAGTGCAGGACATTCATTTGAAATCTGTTTTACCAAAAGTTAAACAATGGCTTTTTGAAACTGTGGATATCATCTTTTTATTCAGAGTTATTGCATAAAAAGTGTTGAACTGAGTTAAATATTTTGAAGTTGAAATTAAAATATTATTGTTATTATTTTAAGTATTTTTAATATGGTTATTATTATAAGTAAAGGGGATTTTTTAAACCCGGTAGAACTTGAAATTGTAAAAAATTACACAAAAAATTAAATTGGTCTCAAAAATTTGTTTTATTCGAAAGTTCAATACGTACATTAATATTTGCGTACATTTACACCGCGGCTGTTCTTGACGAAACGCATTCTGGACTGTTGGCCCTATGTCACGAATAACACGAACAATACTGGCCTCCAAGGCGTCAATTGTTGCTGGTTCATCAGCATAAACCAGCGACTTCACGTAGCCCCACAGGAAATAATCGAGAGGTGTTAAATCGCGCGACCTTGGAAGCCAATTGACAGGTCCATTTCTCGAAATCAACTTATCGCCAAATTTTGATTTGACAAGTAGCGCCATCTTGTTGAAACCACATCTCGTCCCGATCATTGTCATATTTTCAAACCAAAAATCTTTGATCATGGTGCGGTAACGATCTCCATTGATCGTTACACGATCCTCGGCCTGATTTTCAAAGTAATTTTTAATAATTTCGTAGCGTTGTTTAAGCGTGAGTCTATTTATGATGATTTGCCAGAGTATACTGAGATCTGCCAGAGTATATTTTTCATAAAAATTTTATTTTTTGTTTTATTTTTTACAATTTCAAGTTCTATCAGGCTTAAAAAAACACCCGTTAGTAGTAATTTTTGGCACAAAACTCGCTTTATTTTTAGTAAATAAATAAATAAATAAATAAATAAAATGTTTCACTTTACTATATACCCAGAGAAGGTTAAACCTGGAAGTCACTAATTTTATAACCCAAATGGCCAATTTCAGTAATATTTCATAATAGGCAAAATCGTAACAATACGCAATAAAACAATGATTCCGAATTTAGTTTTAGTTTGCAATTCTATCACGATATACAATCACATTATTTTGCCCAGTTCAAAGTTCATTCGGATTATAAAATATTTCAAAACATTTACTAACCAATAATTGGTTTTGTTTATATAAATTATTTATTTATTTTTGCAATATTTAATTTATAAATAAAACTATGAAATACCATCCGAACCGAACTATATACGAGTATGGTCTCGTACATCAATCAACAAATATCAATTGCATGAGAGTACAAGTAAATAAAATACGATAAAAAAACAAAATAAATAATTTGAAATTTATTTTTGTTAAACAAAATATTTATTTTAATTTATTGCACACAAAAGTAATTTAATAGAATATCCTGCGGGCTAATAATTTTTGATGCAGACAGATGAACAACCCAAGAAGATACATCTGGAAATATTTTTTTTTTTATATACAGAAAAAGGTGTATTCGGTTACGTTACACATTTAACAAAACTATTTACCTGAGATAAAATATGAAAGCTTTAGAAAGCTTAAATTACATTTTACTCGTCTCCCGTTTTATGAAAACATAATTATGGATTTCTTAAATTTTATTTTAAAAAGATATTAGCTTCAACACTTCTTCTTACGTTATGGAAACAAACTTTGCGCAAAAAAATACCAACCTAAAAAGTTGTGTACGTAAATTGTTGACTTCGTAGTGTTTAGTCGAGTTTAAGAGAAAATATTTTTACTTTTACAAGTTTTATTTAATCCATTCCTTATAATATATACTGTCCCCCGTGCTACCAGATCACCCTCATGTAACGAAAATGCATTTCGAACGAGTAGCGTTAAAAGTCGCAACAAGCGCAAAAGATACATCATGTTTTTTATAGTACTTGTTGTTGCCGCTATGTTACTAAACTTTTTTCGTTCGTTCAACAAAACTTTTCCACTAACTTTTATATTAAAGTTTATGATGCATGTTACATTATTAAGTTGTTGAATTTTATCATGATGTTGTATATGATACTGGTCTGAGTTTGGGAAGGAATGTTGCGAGTTTTGTTTTTGTATTTTACTTAATTAAAATCAAATGATCCCTAGTACTTAAAAAATTTTGTGTGGAGATGTGGCACTGACACCCACAATTTTTTAAAATAGTAAAAAATAAAAAAAAACTTTAAACATCACCATATTTTTAAATATATGGAAGGGCTTTAAGTATCGAAAAAAATCATCAATCATTTATACATCAAATTAATTTTGAGCTTTAGGATCACATACTATATAGCTTGACAGTTTTGGATTATACATTTCCCTTCTCGCATAAGTCACATATGGCTTGAGATGCGAGAGAAGCAAGAATATAAAGGTTTACAAGATTATGTCGATATGATAATAACCATACGAAAAATATAAAGTTGCGTTGGTTATTTCTAAAACCATTTGGGAAATTTAAAAAGTTTTCGATATTCTCGTAGATAGATGTTTACACGATAGCATTCTGTGCTTTTTGTGATTATCGGTATATTGACTTTTCTGTCGAACGGTGAAAGCAAAAAAAAATTACAAAAAGTTTAATTTAAAATACAACACAGATTGATGTAAAATGTATTGAATTTGCGGTTGAAATCACAAAATGGTTGTTTTGATTCAAAAAAATGTTTTGTTTAGTGTTACAATAGCGTATTGTCTGATGTGTAATTATGGTCGGTTAATGTTTTGAACTTTCGAAAATGTTTTGTGCTCAAAATAATTTTGGATTTGAACTGGTCTGTAGAAGGTTAAATTTCATTAAATATTGGATGATGGTGTAGTGCTTTTCATCAGACTTGCCAGCAAACCTAAAATCTAATAAAAGTTTGTGAACGAATCGTATGTATGAAAGAATCTTAGATTTTGGATAGTTGGTTTGGCGAATGCAGGAATTTGAATGTAAATATAACAAACGGTAACAAGTAATTTCATTACATTGAATCTTTGGAACAGTTTAAAAAATATTCTGATAATGTACGATGTGATCTTTCTAGCGCTGCATTCGATTGATCAGTGGCAATAGCCTCAAATGTAGCATAATGACAAATAAAATATTCGACAAATACAGGGTGTCCGCCGGGAAGGTATACTACTTTGTTTGTTTATGATTTTTGATTAAATGAAAGAGAATGGATCTTATATTGATAAATGTTTTATTTAATGTCGGCAATTATGTATGGAATACAATATCAGATAAATGTCCGCCTCTGTTAGCCTCACAAATGCGAGCCCTTTTGAGAACATTTTTCATTACATTCTCACACATTTCACGCGGTATTTCATTAATTTCATCACGAATATTTTGTTTGAGTTGCTCAATCGTTTCTGGTTTGTTTGCATAAGCCTTGCTTTTTAGATATCCCCACAAAAAGAAGTCCGAAGCAGTCAAATCAGGCGACCGTGGAGGCCAATCAACATCACCATTTTTTTAAATAACTTGTTGTGGAAAGAGTTCTCGCAGTAATTCCATTGTAATCCTGGCTGTATGCGATGTGGCACCGTCTTGTTGATACCACATGTTAATCAAGCCCAAAGTATGCAGTTGTGGCGTTAAAAAGTTTTCAATCATATCACGATATCGCTCCCCATTCACAGTTACCGTTACGCCGTTTTCATTTTCAAAGAAGTAAGGTCCAATCATTCCTCCTAACCAAATTGCACACCAGACTGTCACTTTTAATGGATGTAAAGGTGACTGATGAATAAAGTGAGGGTTTTCCATTGCCCAGAACCGACTATTCTGCTTATTCACATATCCATTTAAATGAAAATGTGCCTCGTCACTCATTATGATGTTTTCTTCAAAATCGGGGTTGTCATGGGCGAGCTGTAACATCCTATTGGCATATGTACGGCGGCGTAAATGGTCTTGTGGAAGAAGCTCTTGTGTCAACTAAATCTTAAATGGAAACAAATGCAAATCCTTGTGCAAAATTAGGCCAAACTTGTTCTTTGAAGACCAAGCTCCTGAGCACGGCGTCGAATTGAGGTTGATGGATTGTTTTGAACACTATCTTGAACAGCAGTAATGTTTTCAGCCGATCTTGCAATACGTTGTGGCCCATGCTTGGGCCTATTACTTACAGACCCTCTTTCTTCGAAATCATTTACTACACGATAAATAGTGCGTTTTGTTGGCACGTTGTTTCTCCCAAAAATTTCACGTAACTTTCTCATCGTCACAGTAATCGATGATTGATTTTGATAAAATGTTTTAACGATTAAAACACGATGGTTTATCGAATATTTTTCCATAATAAATTTGCCACGTGTCTACTTCACGACTGTCAAGTATGAACTGTCAATACTAATATTCGCCTAAATGGCGGCAAAACAAAGTAGTATACCTTCCCGGCGGACACCATGTACTTTGGCTAAATTGATTCACCATCTTTGTCAAATTGTCAAATTGTCGAGGATCGTTTTCGAAAGGAATTTTGTACATTTGTTAAGCTTCGAGACTTTGTTATTTTGACAAACTTTGCATTTTCGTAATGCATGTGAAGTTACTGCTAAAGTTTTACTAGTAAAAAAATTAGCAAAAACTTCACAGGTTTATACAGCAGTGTGAAGTTTTTACTAAGTCTAATCTAAACGTTTATATGTGTTGGCGCATATAAAAATGATACCTGTACAAAGCGGAAAATAACGTAACTTTTAATTTATTTAATTTTAACTATTTTACAGTTATCTTTGAAAAAACCGAACGAAATTATAATATATTTACCATCTCGGTTAATAAAAGTTTTACAAAAATAACTATAAAATCAGTATCCGAGGCAGATTAGTAACAAACACTATACACTGAACTACATAAGGAAGAATTATTGAAATCAAATGAGATAACCGGAGAAATTTTAATTCATAATCGGGTAAGCTGGGTGGGGCAATACACTTGGGTGCAAAAAATACGCACATTGATCAATTTTCAGCAAAAGTTCAAAAATATCAAAAATCCAATGTTTGTTTAATTATCTAGAATGCAGATTCAAAGTCTGTTTCAGCACCTATCCAGTGGTACTTTTTTTGTACTTATACCGTGCGAACAAAGTGAATTTTGAGGTCAACATCTGAAGTACCCGGTTTTTGTGAATTTGTCAACATGAAAATTATTGGTAAAAATCGAATTAAAACAAGGAAATAAAAACAATATTTTTATAAATAAGATGCATTCTCTTCCCCAGCCCGAATAACAGCTTCCATTCAATGTTTCATTGATTTCTCCAAACTTTTCACCAAATATTGAAATAACGCCTCCCGTTCATCTGCGATGGCCTATTGCAGGTACTGGAGACTCGTTGGAACAATAACTTTGGCTCGAACTCATTTTTTCAGTTCGTCTCATAAATGTTCAATGGGATTGAGATCCAGACTTCGAGCTGGCCCCTCCATCATAGGAACATCCACTTCTTGAGGGTACTGGTACACTAGGCCAGCCATATGCAGGATTATCCTGCATGAACAGGAAGTTTTCACCAATAAACCCGGTAGCAGGTACGACGTAGTCCTCTAGTATTTCCTCAATGTACCGTTGAGAAGTCACTTTACTTGATCGGCGGCCAGTATTCGCTCCAGAGAGGAACACAAGATCTGTCTTCACCTCCAGTGACATACCTCCTCAGAACAAGCACGATCCACCACCATACGAGACACGTTCTTCAATACAACATTGTGCAAATTGCTCTTCTGATCTTCTGTACACTCTTTTTCGTCCATCGTTGCCATGTAAACACATCCTGCATTCGTCAGAGAACAGGACTGTTCTCCATTGCTCTTCTGTAAAATCCAAATGCTCTCAAGCAAACTGAAGGCAGCCTGGGATCAATTCCGTATTCTCAATATCAATCTCGTATCTCTGCGACACTCGACGAACGGAGAATCGGCTCAAATTTAGTTGTCGAGCCACTTCACTTTGGTTCTACTCCGCATCAGTTAGTGCAACCACTTGAGCAGCTACCGCTGGTCTGGCAATCATTTTCTTGCTCCGGATGAAGAAAAAAAGCAACTGTGTGAAATTTTTGCACCTAAGTATAAAAAAATTAGAAAAATAATATCAAACTCCAAAACCAGTGAACTCCTATTTTTGGAAATCATATTTTAGAAATGGTATACTGAGATAACCCTAGAGATCATAACACAACTCAGGTATATGGCGTGTTAGTTGGAGATCATGTCAGTTAAAAAATTAAAAAATATATTCAGTTGCTTATCATGAGATTAGATTGCCATCGATCTGATAACAATTGCCTATTTCATTAGAACGGTTATTTTCAAAAAAAAAATTTGTTGGCCGGAAAATGTAGATGCAAAAAAAATTTAAAAGGAATATTTTATTTCAAATGACCTTACTAAAAAGACTTTAACATAATTATTCTGTAATTATTTCAAAATAGAACTGAAAATTACTTGGTTTTTTGTTTAGATTTTTCACGAGAGGTTCAATCATGTCCGATTCTTCTCTTTCAACATGACAACCCTGTGATATTACAGATTTTAAATCCTGGGGATGGTTCTATTTGTTTGGGTAATCCGTAAATACGACATGTACTTGTGGATGTTTGTTCAACTGTGGTTGATTTAAAATAAGGGCCACGTTTCAGCATTTCGTTGAGATGTCTTGAAATGAATCATTAAAATTTAATTGAACCCAAGTTTTAGATTGTCAGAATCATACAAAACAGCGTTTATCTCTGTCACATCTCTGCTTGATCGGATTGTGGTATAGCGTTGAGATTCTGAGCCAGTGAAATATTTGAAAAACTCACGATTGAGTTGAATTACTTCATATTGCTCAAGCATATATACAGCTTCCTTGGATGCTTTAACATAATCGCTTGGGAATTCAATTATGCCTAGCCAGATAGTGTTTAACACAGGAAACAAATGTTTAGACTGATAGTTCACAAGCCATTTCAGTGAACCAGTAACAGGTACCTTGATGACTAGCACAGTTGTAAATTGTGAAATTATGGCATGGTTTTCCACTAAATTTGTGTAGCATTTAACGTAGCAAAGCTTTGGCCTAATCATTTAAATAATCCGCGCTCGTTGCATCCTTACTTTCAACTTGTTTCTTCCACTGACTCTCATTGATATTTTTGGATGACGGTCGATTTATCGTAAACAATTTATCGTATATCAGTTTATCGTAGTTTGTAAAATTGACCGTATAACAAAATTATGTGTAAATAAAAAATTAAAGTGTCTTCGGGGTAGGAAAAATGGGATTGAATATGTTGAGCAGAATTGAGATTCTTAAATGATTTTTGGAAGAAGCTCTAAAATATGGCCACATGGGAAGGAACTCGGCCATTTATTAACCGATATTGATGGGATTTTGTATTTTGAATGAAAATAGGATTCTAAAACAGTTTTTGGATGAAGTTCTTGAATGTGGCCATCTGGAACGGAATTCGATAATTTCTTAGCCGATTATGATGGGATTGGGTATGTTGGATGGAAATGGAATTCTTAAATGTTTTTTGGAAGAAGTCGGTTTTGAGTACATTTCCAATTGATTCTAGTTGAATTAATCTTAATAATTCAGAATATATCACGAAACAACACAAAAGATCGCATTTGAATTTAATATAAGCGTTTAATATGGTCACTTGGGACGGAACTCGTTAATTTCTTAACCAGTTATGATGGGATTGAGTAAATGGGATTCTTAAATGTTTTTGGAAGAAGTTCTGGAACAGGGCCACTTGGGACGGAACTCGGTAATTTCTTAACCGATAGTGATAATATTCTGTAGATTGGATGTAAATAGCGTGGAACTCGATATTTTCTTAACCAATTATAATAGGGTTTAGTGTTGGATGACAGTGGGGTTCTTAAATGATTGTTGGAAGAAGTTCTGGATTATGACCACAAGAGAAGGAGGTTGGCCATTTCTTAACCGATTATGATAATATTGAGTATGTTGGATGGAAGTGGGATGCAAGAATGTTTTTTGGAAGAAGTTCTGGAATAAGGTCACCTGGGACGGAACTCGTTAATTTCCTAACCAGTTATGATGGTATTGAGTATATTGTATGGAAATGGGATTCTCAAATGATTTTTGGACGAGGTTCTGGAATATAGCCATCTGGGACGGAATTTGGTAAATTTTAACCGATTATGTTGTGATTGGGTATGTTAGATGGAAATGGGATTCTAGAATGATTTTTGAAAAAAGTTCTGGAATATGCCATCTGGGGCGAAACTCGTTAATTTGACATGATAAAGGGAAATGCGATTCTTAAATGATTTTTGGTAGAATTTCTGGAATATGGCCACTTGAAACGAAACTCGACCATTTCTTAACTGATTTTGATGGAATTTTTTTATTTTGGATTGCAATGGGATTCAAAAACAGTTTATGGAAGAAGTTGTAGAACATGGCCATCTAGGAAGGAACTCTGTAGTTTCTAAACCGATTATGTTGAGATTGGGTATGTGAGATGGAAATTGGATATGGCCACTATACCACTAATCCCCGAAGAAACCAAGAAATGGCTGAATTAGTACTACTAAAATATTCGCAGTTAAAATTAGTATGAAGTGCTTCAATAATCTAACGGACGGATTGAACGTATATGGTGATGAAAGGGTTATTGTACGTTGTATATATGTAGATGATAGACGTTTTTCGCAACTACTTGGCACAGTGCGTGAATGCATTTATATAGGAAATACGTGCCTGCAACCAACGGATTGTAGAACATAACTAGAAGAATGGTTCGTGTCCCTTTATTGTTAAAAAACAGAACGTACCGAGTTCGAACTAATGGTGCCGCGATATATCTCGTGAGTGCCTCTGATTTGAACATTTAAATCATCCAGTAATATGTTGATGCCATCATCCAGTAATATTTTGTATTGTAGTATTTTGCTCACGGTTCTATGACGTTGTTTGTAGAAAGCATGCTTGATTTAATCGAGTTTATCTACGTCAAAGTGACGCCCAAGAAACCTGAGTACGAAAATATATTGGCTACTAGCGTTCCGTGAGTTTCCGGTTATAATCGACGAAGCCATTGCCAATTTTTCCTGTAGTGCCAAAATATGAAGTTTTTACGGAAATACTTGTTCAAAATGTTGGTGGAAGCTCTCCATTTCGATTGTTTAGTTTTAGAATATCCATCTTTAATTCATATTTCACTTTTCAGTATTCTGTTCAAACAAAATAAAACAATTATTCGTTAAAAAGTTCTCGTACTTTTTTAAAAATAAGAATGTTTGATAGCAATCGCGTTGCATTTCGTAAATTCTTTTTTTTTTTGTAAAATTGTAAGATATTCATTTCTATATCGTCAATCTATTTAAATTATATGTATTTGAAGGTAATAAGACTGCGAGAATTCCTTCTATAATAAACTCTATGTAATTTTAAATGAATACGGTGGTCTATTGAAAACTATTTAAGCAAAATTATGCTTCTGCTACAGGTCAGGGCAAGTTATTGATGAAGCAAAACCAATACCTCATCAGCTTCTGCTGTCCATGTTGGGGGCGACGTAAGTTTATAGTAAGACTGAATGCCTTAACATCTATCACCAGTATGTCCCAGATTAAAGAACTTCTTCCAAAAATCATTCTAGAATCCCATTTCCATCCAACACACCCAATCTCATCACGATAGTTAAGAAATGACGGAATTAATACGAAATACATTATGAAAAAAGATTTATGGTTTAAGATATTTCAAATCCAAGACTTTAATTGTGATATACGATGAACTGTCCTCACGATAAACTGTTCTACGATAAATTGTTTTTCGATAAATTGATTCCACGATAAATTGTTTCCACGATAAATTGTTCGCGATAAACTGACAGTAAATCGATAGTTTTATTTTCAAACTCAATACATTGGGCGCATTCAGGGCACCCAACAGTTGAGAACATGTTGAGTAAAATCAAAGCCAACGTTATGAAAATGTTTAGTACTATGAAATTTTGAAATCAAATTGGCGTTGATTTCACTAATCATGATGCCAACAGTTGGCGGTCCTGAATGCGCCCATTATCGCACCGTACCTTCTTAGGAGTGAATAGGCTAGATTTTTGTCTTTGAAAAATTCTGTGAGTGTCTTAATTCCAAGATATTGCTTCTGGTTTTCATTGCACATTTCATTATAGAATCCATATAATTGGTTTAAAGCTACGAATTGTTGTTCCAGGTTCAATTTATTTGTGTCATTTCTGGCATAATGGGAAGTTATTTTGGCAAATTGTTCAAAAATTTGATAAAGAACTCTATTTCTCCAAGAAAAGATTTGAAATGAGAGTTCCTGTGTCTGCGGTTTTGGTTTTTTCCGAATTTGGAATCATTCATTCCGTATACAATTTAGTTCACCTAAGATCCCACTGTAAATCGACCTAGACCAATAGTTTTGAGAAACATATCCTGTCGTCCTTGTATACTAAATCCTGACTATTATGGAATCTAATAGTTGAGAACACGTTAAGTAAACGTGTAAAGTAAGACCGCGGCCAACGTTATCAAAATGTCTAGCACCATGAAATTTTCAATTCAAATTAGCGATGATTTCACTAATCATATTAGGGGATTTGAAAGCGCCCATTGTCTATCCTGATGAAAATAAATTTTAGATAACTGAGTTTGTTTCAGTGAAATTTTATGTTATTTTGTATTCTGTAGTAAGCAGGTATCGACAATACGTGCGCTGCATTATTATAATGCCAGCTGATTGAAAAAACATTTTTCAATCACACAGCTCTTTCTCAATCGATGGTGATGGAACTTAGACTATATGATGAAAATGGGAATCTAACTTAAATTTTCGGCATTTGGCCACAATAAATCAAATTCATTTTCAGGCCTTTTTTGAGCATAGGCTTTAGTCTATGCTTACTTGAAAAGATAGATTCCAGACCTCAGAGAATTCCAATTGTTCAAAGATAGTCAATAATCAAATTCATACCCTTGTTAACGAAACATAGAAAATTTTTCTTTTAATACGTAAGACAATATCAATGTATGTATGCCTCAAGACGAGCGCGCCGCTGGTTGTTGGTATTCATACTGTCTAATTTTAGGGTCATGAGTTCAAAACGCCAACGATCATTATCTACCGATCCGCTCGGTAGAACCTTGCGACTTGTCTAGAAAGAGCCAAATATGGCTAAAAAAAAGCAGTCTCCGACTAAAGTTCTCGCACACACTGTGAAAAACTGCTGTCGTGCGCAGTTGCAATACTTACCAGCCGGTTGCAGCAATCGATGGTGCTAAATTATACTCGTCTGGATTAGATTCTCCAGAGTTCACTACGATTCAATTTGTACATCCCAGCGTCTTTGTTGCTATCTATCGCCAATCTTTCTCAGCTAATGGTTTCTCTTCCGCGATGAGTTGTCCCTTGATTAATGTTCATGGAGGTTTCAAAGCGTTCTATTAATCCATTTCTCATTCAAGGAATATTCCTCTACTCCATCTAGTTAAACGTTCCATTGGCCTTCCAAATTGTGCCCGAACAGTCATCCATAGAAATCTCGTTAATTGGTGCAAAATGGTGCAAATCATTACTCTAATAATTAGCTCTATTTTTAATTCTTCCCACTCTATACGTGTTTTGTCAGGGTATAGAGTTGCGAGGTTTTGCGATATTTTGTCACTGAAAATGAGTAGCATGAAGAAGAAGTCAGATCTCAAGCCACAACCATGTTCAATACTAAGTTTTATAGCTTTCTGATTATGACGTAATCGAGTAGATCGTGTAGTTGACATCTGTAGGCCGATAAGTTGATTGTCCCATAGAGTGTCAAATACACTCATATTCCGCCACTGCGTCGAGAAGTTTCTTGCCCCTATCTGAAATTAAGTTTGATTAAATTTCTGTAGCTGCTTGTATTTCTTTATTTGCATATTTGCGGTAACAAATAAACATTAGTCAACAACAAATATATGACAAGAATCATTAATGCCAAGTGCATGGTGCCGCAACCAAATAAATAAAATAAAAATAAATTGCTATATAAAAGCCCTAATCTAGATCCCTAAAATACCGTTCCATTGCAACATAAAAAAACTCAACGAAAATAACGAATGCCATAAAATCTACTTCATGACATAATATAGGTATACCAGAATACTCTAGCACAAGCAAATTAACTCCAAAAATAAAATCGCCGCAACCCTAAAAAACCATAATACTTTTAAGAGTCCCTTACGTAAAGTACTTAAGACATTTAACACCATTTTATTATACCAATTAATCTATAAATCTAAAAATTCCCTTGAACTATAAAATAAAAGCTCATAAAAAGCTTTACTGTATTTGGAGAGTAAACATAACCACCTCTTCTTAAATTATACCGACAAAAGCTCATAAAAATGTCCTCTACAATAAAATACACAATAAATGAATGAACATATGAGCTTTCACTAGTCTTGTGCTGTGGCGCTCCGTTCGGTTCTCGCACCATACCATCTAGCAGACGCAAAGAAATTTTCGTATGTACCGAACAAAAAACAATTAATTTCTGTGTTAATTGCTTTCCATTTTATGGTGACAATACACTTTACAATTGTTTTGTTGTTGTTGTCTACATTCTTGTCCTCTTGTCTATTGTTCTGTGTACGAGAGCCTTTATATAACGATATTGTATTTGATGATGATGCTGGTGGTTAGGGCGTTGTGCAATACAACTTTGTAACTAAAATAAAATCTTTTGGTGAGGTTACTCTTTATGTATCTCATTTACTGGCATCTCTTTAGTCGTTCGTTTAAAGAGATGTGAAGTGCATACATCAAAAAGCATATAGCAATGCATCAACACATGTACACCCTATTACATATTGACACAAACAATATGATTTTATATGCAATAAACATAATTTTGTTGGTGTTTTAATGTTTTTGTGTTCAACTTGAATGCTGTTGTCGTAGTTTCAAGAGGACATAGAATAGACGATGCAGTGAACACACAGAAAAAACATTATGATTGAGATTGGAATTGTTTGAAAATATTATATGAAAGCACAAAAACACTTACAGGAAGGGTTTAGTAATGCTTTGTGTTTAATAACAATTAGAACGACAAAAGAAAAACAATTTGCCAACAAAGAGTAGAGTTTATCATGTGCGGTATAACAAGGTGTAGTTTTCAGGTAGGAATATTGAAGTGTTTTGATTTTTATGGTGTGCTTTAGTGGTAATCGATTTGAACTTATAAATAAAATTAAATGAATATGGGTTGTCTGGGGTTTTAATGAGGGTTTTGTTTAATAGCAGAGTAATCAATTTGTACAAATTTGAATGATATGTACAATTCAATGGTTACATAAGCGTACACCAAATTGTGGTGTGGTACCGAGATAAACCAATCAAGAATACATTTTATTGAAATAAGGAGGACATTTCCCGATAATGTTTCCGTTCGGGTCTCTGTCTATCTATAGGTTCATCTACACCTTACGAAAACTATCTATTTTAGCAGTAAACCTTTACTTACTAATCACTAAATACAACAAGAATTGAAAACGAAGTGAATATGAATTGAATATCAATTGAATATGAATTGAATATGAATTAACTGTGAATTGAATTGATTGAATATGAATTGAATATATATTGAGTATGAATTGAATATGAATTGAATATGAATTTAGTATGAATTGAATATGAATTGAATATGAATTGAATATGAATTGAATATGAATTGAATATGAATTGAATATGAATTGAATATGAATTGAATATGAATTGAATATGAATTGAATATGAATTGAATATGAATTTAATATGAATTAAATATGAATTGAATATGAATTGAATATGAATTGAATATGAATTGAATATGAATTGAATATGAATTGAATATGAATTGAATATGAATTGAATATGAATTGAATATGAATTGAATATGAATTGAATATGAATTGAATATGAATTGAATATGAATTGAATATGAATTGAATATGAATTGAATATGAATTGAATATGAATTGAATATGAATTGAATATGAATTAAATATGAATTGAATATGAATTGAATATTAATTTAGTATGAATTGAATATGAATTGAATATGAATCGAATTAGAATTGAATATGAATTTAATTTGGATTGAATATGAATTAAATATAAATTGAATATGAATTGAATATGGATTAAATATGAATTGAATATGGATTGAATATGATGAATTTGAAATGACTACGAATAGAAAATGAATTTAAAATGAATTGAATATGAATTGAAAATGAATTGAATATGAATTGAATATGAATTGGATATGAATTGAATATGAATTAAATTTAAATTGAATATGAACTAATTTTGAATTGAAAATAAAATAAATATGAATTGAATATGAATTGAATAAGAATTGAATATGGTTTGAATATGAATTAATTGAAAATTAAATATGAATTGAATGTGAAATAAATATGAATTGAATATGAATTGAATATAAATTGAAAATGAAATGAATAGGAATTGAATATTAATTGAATATGAATTGAATATGAATTGAATATGAATTGAATATGAATTGAATATGGATTGAATATGAATTGAATATGAATTGAATATGGATTGAATATGAATTGAATATTAATTGAATATGAATTGAATATGAATTGAATATGAATTGTATATGAATTGAATATGAATTGAACATGAATTAAATATGAATTGAATATGAATTGAATATGACTTGAATATGAATTGAATATGAATTGAATATGAATTGAATATGAATTGGATATGAATTGAATATGAATTGTATATGAATTGAATATGAATTGAACATGAATTAAATATGAATTGAATATGAATTGAATACGGATTGAATATGAATTGAGTATGAATTGAATAAGAATAGAAAATGAATTGAAAATGAATAGAATATGATTTGAAAATGTATTGAATATGAATTGAATATGAATTGAATATAAATTGGATATGAATTTAATATGAATTAAATTTAAACTGAATATGAACTAATTTTGAATTGAAAATAAAATAAATATGAATTGAATATGAATTGAATAAGAATTGAATATGGTTTGAATATGAATTAATTGAAAATTAAATATGAATTGAATGTGAAATAAATATGAATTGAATATGAATTGAATATAAATTGAAAATGAAATGAATAGGAATTGAATATTAATTGAATATGAATTGAATATGAATTGAATATGAATTGAATATGAATTGAATATGAATTGAATATGAGTTGAATATGAGTTGAATATGAATTGAATATGAATTGAATATGAATTGAATATGAATTGAATATGAATTGAATATGAATTGAATATGAATTGAATATGAATTGAATATGAATTGGATATGAATTGAATATGAATTAAATTTAAATTGAATATGAACTAATTTTGAATTGAAAATAAAATAAATATGAATTGAATATGAATTGAATAAGAATTGAATATGGTTTGAATATGAATTAATTGAAAATTAAATATGAATTGAATGTGAAATAAATATGAATTGAATATGAATTGAATATAAATTGAAAATGAAATGAATAGGAATTGAATATGAATTGAATATGAATTGAATATGAATTGAATATGAATTGAATATGAATTGAATATGAATTGAATATGAGTTGAATATGAGTTGAATATGAATTGAATATGAATTGAATATGAATTGAATATGAATTGAATATGAATTGAATATGAATTGAATATGAATTGAATATGAATTGAATATGAATTGAATATGAATTGAATATGAATTGAATATGAATTGAATATGAATTGAATATGGATTGAATATGAATTGAATATGAATTGAATATGGATTGAATATGAATTGAATATGAATTGAATATGAATTGAATATGAATTGTATATGAATTGAATATGAATTGAACATGAATTAAATATGAATTGAATATGAATTGAATATGAATTGAATATGAATTGAATATGAATTGAATATGAATTGAATATGAATTGGATATGAATTGAATATGAATTGTATATGAATTGAATATGAATTGAACATGAATTAAATATGAATTGAATATGAATTGAATACGGATTGAATATGAATTGAGTATGAATTGAATAAGAATAGAAAATGAATTGAAAATGAATAGAATATGATTTGAAAATGTATTGAATATGAATTGAATATGAATTGAATATAAATTGGATATGAATTTAATATGAATTAAATTTAAACTGAATATGAACTAATTTTGAATTGAAAATGAAATAAATTTGGATTAAATTTGCATTGAATAAGAATTGCATATGGATTGAATATGAATTAAAGGTAAATTGAATGTGAAATAAATATGAATTGAATACGAATTGAATATAAATTGAATATGAAATGAATATGAATTGCATATTAATTAAGTATGAATAGAATATAATCAGAAAATGAAATGAAAATTAAATGAATATGAATTAAATTTGAATTGAATAAGTCTTGAATATGGATTGAATATGAATTGTATTTGAATTGAATATGAATTGAATATGAATTGAATATGAATTGAATATGAATTAAATATGAATTGAGTATGAATTTAATATGAATTGAATATGAATTGAATATGAATTGAATATGAATTGAATATGAATTGAATATGAATTGAATATGAATTGAATATGAATTGAATATGAATTGAATATGAATTGAATATGAATTGAATATGAATTGAATATGAATTGAATATGAATTGAATATGAATTGAATATGAATTGAATATGAATTGAATATGAATTGAATATGAATTGAATATGAATTGAATATGAATTGAATATGAATTGAATATGAATTGAATATGAATTGAATATGAATTGAATATGAATTGAATATGAATTGTATTTGAATTGAATATGAATTGAATATGATTTGAAAATGAATTGAATATGAATTGAATATGAATTGAATATGAATTGAGTATGAACTGAGTATGAATTGTATATGAATTGTATTTGAATTGAAAATGTATTGAATATGATTTGAATATGAATTGAATATGAATTGAATATGAATTGAGTATGAATTGAGTATGAATTAAATACGAATTGAATATTAATTGAGTATGAATTGAATATGAATTGAATATGGATTAAATATGAATTTAATACGAATTAAATAAGATTTTGAATATTAATTAAATATGAATTGAATACGAATTCAATAAGATGTTGAATGTGAATTAAATATGGGTAGAAAATGCATTGAATATGAAATTAATATGAACTAATTTTGAATTGAAAATGAAATAAATTTGGATTAAATTTGCATTGAATAAGAATTGAATAGGAATTGAATATGAATTAAAGGTAAATTGAATGTGAAATAAATATGAATTGAATATGAATTGAATATAAATTGAATATGAAATGAATATGAATTGCATATTAATTGAGTATGAATTGAATTAGAAATGAAATGAAATGAATTAGAAATGAATTGAATTAGAAAATGAAATGAAAATTAAATGAATATGAATTAAATTTGAATTGAATAAGAATTGAATATGGATTGAATATGAATTGTATTTGAATTGTATATGAATTGAATATGAATTGAATATGAATTGAATATGAATTGAATATGAATTGAATATGAATTGAACATGAATTGTCAAATAAGATGTTGGATATGAATTGAATATGAATTGAATATGAATTGAATATGAATTGAATATGAATTGAATATGAATTGAATATGAATTGAATATGAATTGAATATGAATTGAATATGAATTGAATATGAATTGAATATGAATTGAATATGAATTGAATATGAATTGAATATGAATTGAATATGAATTGAATATGAATTGAATATGAATTGAATATGAATTGAATATGAATTGAATATGAATTGAATATGAATTGAATATGAATTGAATATGAATTGAATATGAATTGAATATGAATTGAATATGAATTGAATATGAATTGAATATGAATTGAATATGAATTGAATATGAATTGAATATGAATTGAATATGAATTGAATATGAATTGAATATGAATTGAATATGAATTGAATATGAATTGAATATGAATTGAATATGAATTGAATATGAATTGAATATGAATTGAATATGAATTGAATATGAATTGAATATGAATTGAATATGAATTGAATATGAATTGAATATGAATTGAATATGAATTGAATATGAATTGAATATGAATTGAATATGTATTGAATATGAATTGAATATGAATTCCTGTTATTCCATCATTGTAATACTTATAAGAATATTACGTAGCTAGACTTGAGTAATCTAACAAACATCTCATATAGCTAAACTGCACCTCCTTATAAAATTAATATCAGAGCTCGTCTCAACGATAATTATATCAACTTGTAATATACCTGATAGTATGAAGAAAACTCAATCCTGCCAATTTTTTCAAGATGAAGCCAGCAGCAGTACTACTAAACGTGAAGTTTGTATATCTGAAATATTTCATTAAACACTTGAACACTTGTTCTCATTTGTTAACTGGGAGTAAAAATATCAATAAATCTGGACTATTATCTGAAGAGTATTTCATATTCCACCACTAGACCTGTATACTTCCTTTCGATGTACCTTTCGTGAAATTAATGAATCGTAGCAATCATTAAAAATTTGATATTCACTTTATTTAAAATTCCAGGTTTAATGGTATACATCTTCAAAACTAAACGTATAACGATACGAACAGAGTGTCAGTAACCTTATACAATAAAATATTATATTGATCAAAATTAAATCAATTTAATTTGTATTACATTCTTCTACGATTCTATTCAATCAGCAAGTAATAGTAATCCATAAAACATTTCTTCTTGATTCTTCGTCTGCTGCGCTCATCTTTATGCCATTCCAATGTCGCACTCTTTTCAATTTATTATCGAATCGATTTTTTATTTTATTATTTTTTTTTTAATTTTTCGACGAAGACACTTTTAAAATCATCAAACTATTAATATAATTTTTTTTTTTTCGTTTCATTTTGATAATATCTCCCGACTGGTTGTTCTTGTCAAAACAATTACGACGTCTTAAGAAGCATGTTTTACTGTATGTAGTACGGTATTATAAGATGAAAATTGGAAAACGAACGAATAAAATGAGTAAAAACAATTTATCACTTGAATTGGAACAGTTGGGGTAGATTTTGGAGGACGTGAATGATGTTAACTATGTACACTACCTACAAATATACTCAATATTAAATTTATCAAGAATTTTATAAGACGAAAAATCATTCAAATCGAGTATTATCTGAAGAGGAGAGTTAAATAATTTGCAAAATAAAGAAATTGGATGTAGTTTAGGAGTTTACGAGACACAAAGTAAAAATTATTTTCCACTATGTCCCTAAATCGCTTAAACACGAATAACTTATTTACACGAAATTAATGACGGATCATTATGATATAATCGGATCATTACACTGAACTTTTCATATGAGTGCAACAACTTTTCACTTTCGATTGAGAAAACAAATAACTTAGCTACCTGCTACAAACTAATATAGGCTTCTTTATTCAACTAATTATAATTTAATTTATTTATTATAATAATGAATATATATTTTATACTATTCCGGCTGGTTAAAGTAAATTTCTCCAAATGAGAAAGATTTTCTTTAAACAAGAACCATTTTCTTGATTTAAAATATTAATTTCTTTAATATAAACAAATTATTCAAACTAATGCATGCACTCCTACGTAATATTTAAAACTGCCGTTAATGTATATACGAGTAGAAAATATTTTCTCATGACCTACAAATTCTGTACATAAAGTATCAATTCATAAACTGATATAATGGTTTAGCTACTAACATATTTCTGCACATTTCATTTTGTATGTCAAAAAAACTAAATATTATACCAACAATTTAATTTCTTAACAAATAAGAATTGTATATTTACCATCATACACATGCTTCCTATATAATTAAAAAATTTGAAGTTTAATTTCTTGTTTTAAGAAAACTATTCTCAAACTGATAGAACATTTTATTCGCCTTTCAAAGCTATTCTAGGTTGGTATCAGATAATGAAATACTGTTCGATGACTCATCCGACATAATATTTGACTTTAATATTGGGGTGATCCAGACGGGATTAAGGAAGTCCAATGATATGTACTATCGATTGCTATCCATATTCGACAACGTTTGACCTTAGGAAATACATTCCAAGAGAGAAGACAGTCAGGCCAAGCTTTTCAAAATTTTGATAGATGTTCGTTGATCTTCAAGCAATTCAGGACATTGAACATGTCTTGCTCCAGTGCGTTAAGAATAGGAGTAAAGCTAATTGCATTATCATCAGACAAGCCAGATTTCAATTGACCGGAGCAAAGGTCAACATAGATGAAAAGCAAATCAGACTCTATTGTATGATTCTAGTTATCATTTTAATTTTGCCAGGTGGATAAAAAAAACCGAAACCCTAAACAACTGGAGAAATAAAATTCTGATGGAGAATCAAAAAAAAACTGTGTTCAATATTTTTTTAAAATTTATCCAGCGACACTAAACTTACACCCTACACTCCCATCTCCTGCGAATGTGCGGGAACAACGTTAAAATTGTAAATGGAAACCCCCATATTTAATTGCAAACTATAATTCGGCGTAAAGGATGATTCTTAGTACTAAATGTTAGAAATAAAAAATGCTTGGTGTTTTCTACAAAAATGTAACTAAGCTACAGATTTTATCAAGACTATAACCGATAAAACGCCAGCAAAGAAAATCTCCGTGAGACTTCATATATTGACAAATTATTGGGGCGAATTCGTCATCTTCGTTCAGTATTAAAATCATCATTATTTCAGCTGGCATAGATAATATGTTCGGACTAGTTTTGGTCGCAGCACACGATACCTAAGTACCAGCCAATCATTTAGTGAGAATTTTCAAACGATTGATTCTTTACTTACGAGCTTCAAGGTACCTTTTTAATGCAAAAACAATTACGACTAATAAAGGAACTGTCGCTGGAGCAAGTCGACTATTTAATAATATATGACCGCTAGCTCCTGAATCAGTCAAAGATAAAATATTTTATCTATCATTACGTTTAAAGAATCTATGGTAGATTACCAAGTTTTACATGAGTTAGCAACTAAATACAACTTTGAAATTGCGAAGGGTCGGGGTATAAGAAGCAAATAACGGCACCGATTAGTCCTAGCCGCCAATCAAACAAATATGTTTTGTACGACGGCGTGTCGAAAATGCAAATGACAGGAGATGCTACATTGAGAGGTTTCGAAAATGATGTTGCTGCTGTTATCGTCGCGAGGTATATCAAGTTGATGGGGCGAAAGTTATGATTACCAGGGGAAACACTCCAATCAAGTTACCAAAGTGGCTTCCTTTGGATAGGGAAAACAGATTCGAAAAACTCCGTAAGGTATCTCGGCATAAAAATAGAAACAAAGATGGCATAGCCTGCAAGAAAATCCAGCATGTAACAGATAAGGTGACCAAGGCGTCTGCGGCTCTCAGAGAGCGATGTGTAACATTGTAGCGAGTAGTTGCTTCAACTAAAAGAAACTCTGCACAATTTATTCATTGATTGAAAGAAAAATTATGTTTTTAAAATAAATTTGTATGTTTTTATCATTTGCTTGTTGCTGCTTTATATAAGAATTCTGTTTACGGAGGATTATTCTTGAGAAGCAACACTTACTGTATTTGAAACAAATTTTCAAAAATTAGCAAATTATGGCGTCAAAATCAACACAGCAAAAAGCTTGTTTCAGACGAGCAATCAGTCCCAACATTACTTCTAATGGCATTCTGTCATCTGAAGGACGAATTAATGCATTTAGAGATTTCCCAGCACCGCACAATATTAAGCAAATATAATAATTTATCAATATGGTAAACCACTACCATTGACTCAATCTAAAATTTGCGGAATTACTTGTCCAAAATCACACACATGGCAAGTCTTCTCAAAAACCCCAAAACGTCTCAAAATTTCTCTTGGAGTTATAACTGTTAAAATGCAGCAACTGATGCATCTAACACAGCAATATTCGTGGTCTCACAACAACTCAATAAAGAGACCTCGCAACCTGTTTGATTTTTCTTTTGATAGAGAATTACTTGCAATCATAAAAGCGCAGATAAACACCTTCGCCATTTTGCCGAAAGACAGGAATTCACCATATTCACCGACCACAAACCACTTTCTATACCAGTTTCTTCTAAAGCGGAATGCAACCCACGGTAAGCACACCACTTAGATTTTGTCCCTCAATCCACGATAAATATTCAATATATACAAGGCAAAGACAATGTGGCCGCCGACCCAATTTCTCGGACTTGCAAAGACTACCTTGAGTACGCAACAACTCGTTTCGACATTACAATGATCGTAAAAACTCAACAATGTGATCAAGTGCATTAAGATTTACTCTCCAGTTCTACAAATCTGCGTCCATCTAAGTAGAAATTAGAAAAAAAATCCATTAGCCGATTTGTCGATACTTAAAGATAATTTTGGCCCAGTATGAACAAAGATGTAACCCAATGGGCGATATCTTGTTTACCATGGCAAAAATGTAAAATACAGCGCCATACCAAATCACCACACGGCAATTTCTAAATTTTACTAGGTAGATTTGAACACATTCATATAGATATTGTTGGACCATTTACATCATCTAATGGATTCAAATACATATTAATCTGCGTTGATCGTTTTACATGGTGCTCAGAAGCCAACTGCATAAAAGATATCTCTATCCAATCAAGGCACACAGCTTGAGTTCAAACTATTCACTGAGCTAATGCAACTCTTAGCCTCATAACACGTGCAAACACTGTCAGCTGGAGCTCAGAGATCCCTATCATATTGTTGGAAATCCGAGCAACAGTCAAAGGTGAGCTAAAATGGCGACGTGCCGAAGTGATTGGTCAAGCGATTAAACTGCAAACTTGTGTCTACGTTTTCGTACGAATAGATAAAGTACGAACTTCCGATAAAGTTATAAGACGACTTCCTAAGCACTTTGTATTGCAAATTAGAGACAAGCATCATTCTTTCCTTACAGATAGATTGAAACCGCCCGATGAACATGTTCTGGATAACATACTTAATTCTCACAAACAAACTCAAAATATATTCAAACAATACCTTTCCATTCTCAAGTGACTTGAACCAATGAAAATCATGTTTACAGGATTTTTACGAGAACGACCATAACCTACAAATGGGGTAGGATAACCATTACCACCGAAACGCGTGAGTGGCGTTTCAACAGCGGCTAATGAGATCAACACTGACACACCAACGCAAGCAACTGGAAACCAAACACTAATCACAACACCATTGACGCCCGTTATGTGTTCCACAGGCGATTTGCACATATTGAAACGAACTGTGCAAAACCGTGCTCTTTTAAGGAACTGTTTGGCCCAAAACCAGTTTCAATGAAAAATATAAAACCAACCATAGTACAACAACAACTTCTACACACCAAATTGTTATAACCTACAAGCAAATTAGAATTGAAAAACTATATTTTTGTTACACAAGAATTTCATTCCAACGATGCACCGACACATACTAGGGCTATTATACAAGAGGTGCCATCTGGGACGTTTATGTTTAATAAAACATATTTTATTAAGGGTGTGCACCATAACTGTAATCGGACAGTCCAACAAAAAAAAATATTGTTTCAATCTCGCCTATTGGTTTGATTGGTTTCAACGGAAATTGCTTATTTACAGTTTAGAAAGTTAAAATCATTTTTTGTGAGGTTAGTGACATCTAGATTTAAGTAGAAGTCAAGTTGTTAATTAGAGTTAGTTTTATAACCGTTTAGTTGTATAGCGGATAGTAGTCTAGAACAGAACCGCGAATATTACTTTTGTATAGATCCCGGCGAGCCTGCACCAAACACAATCGGTCAGGGAGATTTAGTATGCGAAAGATTAAAAGCGAAAGTTAGTAGCGGGAAAATAATTTGAGAATTTCCAGTACCGGCCTAAGTATTTCGCAAATATTTGGAAAATATTGAAGGTTCATTTCCGGTATTTTTAAAAATTATAATGTTAATAAAAACGTTGAACATCAAACCCACGAGGTATTCTTAGCTAAAGAAAAAGAATGGATTCGTGCTAATTCTCGGAAAATTAAAAAGAGGCTTAAATGTTACACCGTCATTACCACACAAACCACAAACATTGGATCAAAATACTTAGCCTCGAAAGGTTGCGACAAACGTCAAAAAAGATATAGGTACAAAATACATCTCCCACCACCTGTCATAGTCGATGATATGATTAAGGCAAGTGTTTCCGAAGATTCATTCATCACTAAATTGGTGAATCAAAATAAAATAAGCATCAACGTAAATAGCGGAGATGCATATAGAAAAGTAGTGAAAACTTTATTATGAAAATAAACAAGAAAGGCAAATCAGAGTCATGGCAAGGAACTTACATCATACATGTAGCCCTCTAAATTAAAGATGAATTATCATCAAAACGGTTCAAAATAATCAGCGTAATGAACAAAATTAGCTGGAGAAATAAAAAGAAGCTAGACATGTTTGTACTAACATTCAGCTGTGACGAAAATATAACTAATATTTATAAGATGACTAGTTTATTGGGTTGCAAAGTGGAAATTCAACCACTTGTCTAAACAATTCCGCAATGCAAAAGATGTCACGCCTAAAAACACACGCAAAAATATTGTGGCAAACTTCCAAGGTGTGTTAAATGGGCCGGGCACCACCTAACTGGACAATGCGACAATCCGCAAGCACATCTAAAGTGTGTTCACCGTGGACAAGGCCAGGAATTTTAGAAAATTAAAATCCAATCTAAGAACTGAGGGTGTTACATATGCCGAAGCAATGAGAGGCGTGGTGAATAAACCACAGGAAAAATCGATAGATGTAGGCATCAGTCAAACATTACAAGATAATTCTTATGAAACTAAACAAATTTGATGAGAGGCTACAAAAATTGGAAGATAGTGCATGCTAATGGTCTACTCCGACATCAACAAGGCCTACAAGCAGTACTCAATATTGGGAATATAGATGTGTGACTTATTTCGGAAACACATTTTACTAAGCAATCCAACATAACATTTAAAGGCTATTGCGTATATCACACTACTCATCCAGATAATTCAGCCAGAGGAAGTGCGGTCATCATAAAAAAACATATCCAACATTTTGAAGAAGCAAAGTATGAAAAGGAAGAAGTTCAGGCCACAGTGGTTTGAATAAAAACCAACAACTTCCTAGTGTTATGGCAGGATTGTACTGTCCACCAAAACATTCTATTAAAAACAAACAATAGTCAGAGTTCTTCGAGCGTCTGTTAAAAAGGTTCATAATAGGTGGTGACTTCAATGCGACAACTAAAGGAAAAGAATTACTGATTACCATTAAAGAAAATGGATGTGAATCCATTTCAAGAGGAAAACCAACATATTGGCCAACTGACCCAGGAAAAATACTTGACCTGATCGATTTTTTTATAACCAAAAATATTTCTAATAATTTTATGAAAGTCGAAGAAAGTCAAGATATGAGCTCAGATCATTCTCCGGGGAAGTTTCAAAGTACACCTTGAACAAAAAATACTTTAAAAACTATATGGATTGGACAAAGAAGTAGAAAAGTTCATTATGGCTATTCAACAATCAGCATGGGAAAGTACTCAAGAAATATAATCAAGGCTCAAAAGGAAATAACTGTCCAGTAGAAATTAGAAATCTCCTTGGGGGTAAACAAGAATCCAGAAAAAAGTGGCGATAATCTTTCTCAACAATTAACAAGAGACATTCAGAAACTAAAAAATGAGTCAGTTAATTTCTACTCAAGTAAGTTGACGAATGACAGTAATACGGATTATTCACTCTGGAAAGCAACTAAAACTCTGAAAAGGTCATAAATGCCAATCCATTCTATCAGGAAGCTACATAGGACATGAGCAAGGAAAAATAAAGAAAAAGCCGAACGATTTGCTAATCATCTTGGAAATATAATTCAACCGCAAGAATATCAATTACACGTAACATTGAAAGAAAACATAATACAAATTCTCGAAGATGTCACACCTACAACAATTTAAACTTAAAAAAAGCACCAGGGTTTGATCTGATTACCGGAAAAATAATAAAGCAACTACCGAGAAAAGGGTCGGTAAAGTTAACTTATATCATAAACGCTATTCAGCGGCTATTCGGCTGAGGTTATCATGATTCCCAAACCTATATCGTTGCTGCAAATAATATCTAAACTCTTTGAAAAGTTAGTAAAAAATTAACTAATTTGGTTTTCGCAATGAGCACTCAACTATTGATCAAGTACATAGAATAACCAATGTCATTGAGAAGACTTTAGAAGAGAGAAAAGTTTGTTCCACAGTATTCCTTGATATAGCGCAGGCCTTTGAAAAGGTTTGGCACGAAGGTTCTACAAACTTAAATTAATCCTACCTAAACAGTACAGCATAATACTGGAATCGTATATAACGGAAAGATATTTCAGGCTTAAACAAGAAGATGAATATTCGGAGCTTATGGAAATAAAAGCAGAAGTTCCACAAGGAAGTGTACTTGGGCAACTTCTGTATTTACTATACACCCGAGATGTTCCAATCCCACAAAACAACACGATAGCCACTTTCGCCGATGACACAGCCACGGCGCAAAAAATTAAATGAAACCAAATCTGTACATGTCGACTTTATGAACAAGAGATGAGTACACAAACGAATATATTTACATAATCAAGAAATACCATATGCAAACACTGCCAAATATCTTAGAATGACATTAGACGCTAAGCTTCGCTGGAAAGCTCATGTAAAGGAGAAACGAGACGAGTTGGAAGTAAAATACAATAAAATGTATTGGTTACTGGTAAGAAACGCTCATCTATCAATCCCTAATAAGCTTCTGCTATAAGTATATGCTGTAACTATATGTAGTATAAGTAATGAAGATCTGGATCTTATGGTATACAGCTGTGAGGATGTACCAAGCAGAGCAAACATCGTTGACGCACCATGGTTTCTCAGAAAGATCTGGTCATAGAATCCATCAAAACCGAAATCCACACGAACCGGAGTTGACAGGGCAATTCCAAACAATATGAAAGAAAATTATCTTTCTATTAAATTTTGGGATTCAGAACGTGTAACAGGAACTAAACTGATTGACCTCCTGGCAAGGTAGACGAAGGGAATATATGATAGAAGGGAACTATGGCAAAGGAAGCGCAGATAAACCGCAAGTCTCATAAACATTAAGGATAAGTGCATAAAACGTAAGTTTTTTGCTGAAACAAACTACTGCCTAAACTAGTCCCGGAATAGGCATAAGTATTTCATAAGTCCTTTGAAAGCGAGGAATGGGTAACAATGAGGTTAGACTTCATACGAAATATATGACAAGAACTGACGTGGGTAACTGCAGCAGGGAAACTTTCGAAATGCAAAATGAAACTCTGCATACCGATTAAGCCCAATTTGTGCTAATTAGTGCTCACGGGAAAAAATTAGTGCTAGTCCAGGAGCCGAGAAAACAGGATTATAAAATTTCAAATTTCGCCTAAAAGACGGAAAAAATAAAACCCGTTTTCTAGAAAAAAGCAGAAATAATTTAAGCCTAAATTTAAAACTTTCTAAAGGCCGCTAAACTGATGAAATTTGTGCTTATCATAGAAATATAATTTTCATAAATTTTCATTCGTAAATCGAGGAAAACCAAACCAACACCTGAAAGATATTATATTTAAATAAAACGGAGATATATCGTTCAATAATATTTGTGTTGAACAACAAATAAAGCAATAGAAATAAAATGTTCTAAAATCCAAGGCATAAGCAATTCAGATAGTATATTCCTGTCAGATATGTTCATTGCCAACTCAAAAATGTAGTGGCTGAATTTGTGCTAATCCAGAATTGACCCAATTCCATTGAACAACAACGACCGTTCAATGAACAATTTTCTAATAAAAAGTGTTCTAGAAACCAATGAAGTTGGCACTTCTGATTGCATATTCCGCTCAGATAAGTTCATTGCCATCCGAAAAATATAGTGGCTGAATTTGTGCTAATCCAGAATTGGCCCAATTCCATTGAGCAACAACGACCGTTGAATGTACAATTTTCTGACAAAAAGTGTTCTAGAAACCAATGAAGTTGGCACTTCTGATTGCATATTCCGTTCAGATAAGTTCATTGCCATCCGAAAAATATAGTGGCTGAATTTGTGCTAATCCAGAATTGGCCCAATTCCATTGAACAACATCAACCGTTGAATGAACAATTTTCTGACAAAAAGTGTTCTAGAATCCAATGAAGTTGGCACTTCTGATTGCATATTCCATTCAGATAAGTTCATCGCCATCCGGAAAATATAGTGGCTGAATTTGTGCTAATCCAGAATTGACCCAATTCCATTGAACAACAACGACCGTTCAATGAACAATTTTCCGATAAAAAGTGTTCTAGAAACCAATGAAGTTGGCACTTCTGATAGCATATTCCGATCAGATATGTTCATTGCCATCCGGAAAATATAGTGGCTGAATTTGTGCTAATCCAGAATTGGCCCAATTCCATTGAACAACATCGACCGTTCAATGGACAATTTTCTGACAAAAAGTGTTCTAGAAACCAATGAAGTTGGCACTTCTGATTGCATATTCCGCTCAGATAAGTTCATTGCCATCCGAAAAATATAGTGACTGGATTTGTGCTAATCCAGAATTGGCCCAATTCCATTGAGCAACAACGACCGTTGAATGTACAATTTTCTGACAAAAAGTGTTCTAGAAACCAATGAAGTTGGCACTTCTGATTGCATATTCCGTTCAGATAAGTTCATTGCCATCCGAAAAATATAGTGGCTGAATTTGTGCTAATCCAGAATTGGCCCAATTCCATTGAACAACATCGACCGTTCAATGAACAATTTTCTAACAAAAAGTGTTGCCATCCGAAAAATATAGTGGCTGAATTTGTGCTAATCCAGAATTGACCCAATTCCATTGAACAACAACGACCGTTCAATGAACAATTTTCTAATAAAAAGTGTTCTAGAAACCAATGAAGTTGGCACTTCTGATTGCATATTCCGTTCAGATAAGTTCATTGCCATCCGAAAAATATAGTGGCTGAATTTGTGCTAATCCAGAATTGACCCAATTCCATTGAACAACAACGACCGTTGAATGAACAATTTTCCGATAAAAAGTGTTCTAGAAACCAATGAAGTTGGCACTTCTGATAGCATATTCCGATCAGATATGTTCATTGCCATCCGGAAAATATAGTGGCTGAATTTGTGCTAATCCAGAATTGGCCCAATTCCATTGAGCAACAACGACCGTTGAATGTACATTTTTCTGACAAAAAGTGTTCTTGAAACCAATGAAGTTGGCACTTCTGATTGCATATTCCGTTCAGATAAGTTCATTGCCATCCGAAAAATATAGTGGCAGAATTTGTGCTAATCCAGAATTGGCCCAATTCCTTTGAACAACATCGACCGTTCAATGAACAATTTTCTAATAAAAAGTGTTCTAGAAACCAATGAAGTTGGCACTTCTGATTGCATATTCCGTTCAGATAAGTTCATTGCCATCCGAAAAATATAGTGGCTGAATTTGTGCTAATCCAGAATTGACCCAATTCTATTGAACAACAACGACCGTTGAATGAACAATTTTCCGATAAAAAGTGTTCTAGAAACCAATGAAGTTGGCACTTCTGATTGCATATTCCATTCAGATAAGTTCATTGCCATTCGAAAAATATAGTGGCTGAATTTGTGCTAATCCAGAATTGGCCCAATTCTCTATTGAACAACAACGACCGTTGAATGAACAATTTTCCGATAAAAAGTGTTCTAGAAACCAATGAAGTTGGCACTTCTGATTGCATATTCCGTTCAGATAATTTCATTGCCATCCGAAACATATAGTGGCTGAATTTGTGCTAATCCAGAATTGGCAATCAGAAGTGCCAACTTCATTGGTTTCTAGAACACTTTTTGTCAGAAAATTGTTCAATCAACGGCCGTTGTTGTTCAATGGAATTGGGTCAATTCTAGATTAGCACAAATTCAGCCACTACATTATTGGGATGGCAATGAACATATCTGACAGGAACATACTATCGGAATTGCTTATGCCTTGGATTTTAGAACATTTTATTTCTATTGCTTTATTTGTTGTTCAACACAAATATTATTGAACGATATATCTCCGTGTATTTTTTTAAATATAGTATCTTTCAGGGGCTGGTTTGGTTTTCCTCGATTTTTGAATGAAAATTTATGAAAATTATATTTCTATGATAAGCACAAATTTCATCAGTTTAGCGGCCTTTAGAAAGTTTTAAAATTAGGCTTAAATTATTTCTGCTTTTTTCTAGAAATAGGGTTTTATTTTTTCCGTCTTTTAGGCGAAATTTGAAATTTTATAATCCTGTTCTTTCGGCTCCTGGACTAGCACTAATTTTTTCCCGTGAGCACTAATTAGCACAAATTGGGCTTAATCGGTATGCAAAGTTTCAATTTGAAATTCGAAAGTTTCCCTGCTGCAGTTACCCACGTCAAGAACTGCTTTGATTACTTAATTTAAAGCAACTAAAATAAGAAGCCTTCACAGATGGTGACAGAGTGGCACTACAACTATCGAAAAATTGGCTAAATGTTCACAATTTTAGTTTACTAATTTGAATTGCTTTTGTATTAGAGGTCTCTGCCCCACCTACCGGTTATTAACCTTAGTTCACTAAATGGCTCTATAAACAACTGCAGACTAAAATCTAGACTCCCTATAATATTCTCGTAGCACCGTGTGTTATGTACTATACGGTTAGCAGCATAATTCTTGGCAAGAAAACACTAAATTAAATTCAGTTTGGGCACGATTTATTCCACAATATTGCATGGAATGGAAATCACAAAAAACTGCTTCTAGTGAATCATGTACGTGTCAAACGATAACAATATACACGATTATCCTTGGGTATATTGTCTCCTTATATCGATTCGAATCATGAAAATCATAATACTCGCAATATGTACCATATAAGAAAGCGACATAACACAACAAAAGGAACATAGCTGTAATACACATAAGAAGTTCGTTGATCGTTCGAGTGTATACATACCATATATGTATATATATAATCACATAAAAGACTCTCATATATACGACATATACGAGTACATGCAATAAAAATCGACATTAAATTAGTCATGAAATTCACATTTAAGTACGAGTGTATAGAAAACATTTTCATTTTTTGTAAAATGAAAAGAAATGTTTTCTTCTATTTACAACGACACATCGCGAGTACACATAGCACACGTTTGTTGACCTGGTGTCGTACAAAATATATAACATTCTTGTCATCTACACAAAAGTTGACACTTTTTAATAATTCGATAAATGCGGTTTGATGAACTTACTTATAAGCTACTGGCTGGAAATTAATCATAGCACTAATTTACGGACGTGTAGTCCTCCCCTTTGAATTCATATTGTGCATCTGTATAATGATTTGGTTCGGGCTCATTACCCATATATTAATAAATCATATAATAAAATTTTTTAGGGATGATAACGTGCCGCACACAATGAATCAATCATCTGGAACTTTAGTTGGAACCACCCAAATGCTATCTTGGAACAAAACACAAAAAAAAAATCTTCACATTACAGAACAAATTACAATCAATAACTCGTAAAATCCCATTAAACCATTAATAAAGTTTCCCAACTAACTTCCATACATATAAACATACATTTTCAAATCGATAATACATAATTCTCTTCAATAACCATAAATCTGTCAACAGAAATTACATAAAAACCAATAAAACTCTGTAACAATATCAAAACAAACGAATATTTTTTGCTAATACTGCTGCTGCTGCTGCTGCTCTCAAACGAATATTGTCCACTTAACACAAAACAATAATAATAATAATCATAATAACCACCCCTAAATAATAATCTCCACCCTTCGCAACAGAAAATGGTAATTTTAACTTTGAAATAAATTAAAGTCACCCTCTCGTATGCCGTTTATACTCGTACGCAGAAAATAAAAAAATTGATGGACAGTCTATTCGGTTTTAAGTGACTCTAGAAAATTATATCCCTATCCTATACCCTTATTGTGTTTATTTATTTATGGCGAAATTTGATGAGTTTTTGGCCATAGAATAAAGATAAATCATCGAAAAGGGTTAAAAATGGATCCTACGTGGCCTATATAATGTTGAAATCAAAGACTTTACTATTAATTAAAACTAATCCATTTCGATGTTGACTCATTCAACACTTTAATGTAGAGTAACACTAGTTGCCGAACTTAACTGATAAAATGAAGATTGTCTAACCTCTAAAATCGTGGATGTTACTGAACGAAAAAACCCTCCAGCTTGAATGTAAGCTGAACTTGCTTTGTGCGAAAAATCGGATCAAGCAGAGTCTCACATTGTAAGACAGCTGTAAAGTGGAAGTGGACAAATGTATATATGTATATATATACCGGATATAGTCAAATGCATCGGTGAATTCTAAGGACAGCCTGAATAATTCGGATCATGGAAGAAAAGCGTGGATAGTGTACTACAAATTTACGAACATCTACAAGGTACCCCAAAATATTATGGCATTCTAAATAGCATAAGAAATAAAATGGTCGGACACGCCGACGTAGCCCTAGAATCTGAGAATACGCCGCTTAATTGGCATAAAATCGCCAAATGCTTGACACTGCATTACGGAGACAAGCGTGACCTAAGTACCCTTGAGTATCAGATGACGACGCTGATACAGGGCAACCAACCCATTCCAGAATTCTACCAAAACGTAAACCAACATCTATCTCTAATTTTGAACAAACTATGCTCTATGACAATTATAGAGATAGGGCTCGATACCTTAATCAGAGGACTGAAGGGAGATTTGTCACGGCTCTTAAGTATCCACGAGCCCAGTGACCTACCGCAAGCGTTGCAATTATGTCTGAAATTGCAAACTATGAACTACCGAGCACAATATGCTCATCACAGTGCTCACAACGTACAACGTAAACCACCAATTCCACCACCCCCTTTTATTCACAAGAATCAAATGCCGCTGTTCTCCAATGGACCACAACTACTTCATAACCCACAAAAACTCCTTCGAACGAAGAATATTCCAACCCAGTCGACCTTAATTCGAGTATTCAAACCCACAATTCCCAAGGTTAACAACACAATCATTTAGACCTCAATTTGGATATGCAAATTTTTCACCAGGATACCCACCTAAACCACAACCAAAACCAATACCAATGTCAGTTAATGGTAGATATTTTTGAGTTGATATTTTTTACGGCTCTGATTATCGTGTGCGCTTCCTTTTCATTTGTTGCATATCTGATTTCAATGTCATTGTTCTAGATGCGAAAGAAAGTGTATTCGGATGCATCCATTGTCAGGATAAAAGGTTAACTGAAATCCGGATAGGCTAGTATTTGATCTGTGGCTATTATGTTTTTAATGTCTCGAATGAGTTTACCGGGTCTAAAATGTTAATAGTAGCTCATTTTTTAGAAACTTGGTCAAATGACCCATGGAACTGTTTGATCTGTTTTTGTGTGGTTGTGTGGTTGGTATTGGCCACTCGATAATTTTTTTATTGTTTCAAGGTTTGGTTTAACCTCTGTCTGTGTTGTTATATGACCTAGGAACTCTAACTCTCTTTTCAGGAATTCGCATTTGTCAAGCTGGATTTTCAGATTGAATTGTGATAATCTATCTATCTAGGACTTCTTTAAGGTTCTTGATGTGGTTATGCCCACAACGATGATATCATCCAAATATACATAACAAGTCATTATTATTAGTCCGTGTAGAATACTATTCATGGCGCTTTGGAAGGTTGCCGGACCGGTTTTAGTCCAAATGGTATTCGGGTAAATTCGAAATGCCCTTGAAAAGTTGGTAGACTTCCCGAGATTGTCCAGTATTTCCTCTATTTGAGGGAGAAATTTGTCGTTAATGGTCTTATCGCTTAGTTGTCTGTAGTCAATCTCTACTCTTACTTTGCGAAAACCTGAAGCGTCGGTTTTTTTGGGACTACCGATATAAAGGAAGAGTAGAGGCTACTGGAATTTCGAATAATTCCACTGTCTAGCAACTCTTTTAAAGTGAAGAGGATATCTGTATGTTTTTGTATAAACAGGCTCTCCATTTTTAATTTTGATTTTATGCTTAATGATCATGGTAACTGAGAGTTTCTCACTCTGCTTTAACAGAACTTTTTGATGAAGAGAGAGAGAGATTATGATTTTGATGATGAGAAAGTGGATGAATCTCTTTCTCTCTACTTACTATTTTTCATGGTTAGACTACTCATTTATCGCCATAGAAAGAATCTGCAATAGAAAATGCTGCGCAGCTAAACAGAGATATTAATTTTACTGAAATTTTCTCACATTCTAACGTTGTTTCATATTGTCTTCTAGTGCACTGGCCACTAGAGATGAAGAGAAGAATTTTAAATCTTTGTACGGCAGAATGCATGTTTGCTTATGGCCGACCACAAGATTATCCTCGCTTTTGCTAATGGCCAATGTTGACAAAGCTTCCAGCATTTTCAGCATCTCATAACCTTTCGCGTCGTCACTCTGGACCTGTCCGGATGGATTTCCGTCAAATTTTTCCTTTCCAAATTTAAAATTATTTTAATAAAAATTCAGAAGCTTATATTTTTTCAGAAGCTCATCTCTTAAAAAGTTTCGTTCAAAATTCAAATATTTAACTATCTTAGAAATGAAGTAATACATTGTGTGTCCTCGGTATATAATGTCTTTTTATAGGCTAATAACTAATCGGACAGAAAACAATGGTTGCTTAAGAATTATTTTTTACTTAGTTTAGCTCAAGTTAAAATTAAAAATGCTTTACAATAACTCAAAGCTTAAAACGAATAGCAGCAGACCGTACTTGATTCGACATTTATTTAACTTTCGATTATCCAAAATTATTCAACTATGATTTGTACTGCTAACGAGTACTGCTCTTTGTACTATATAAAACGTACTTGTGTATCGGCACTTTAAGTACTTCCATCATTTTACGGTAATTTGCCATTTCACTTTTTTCACATTTCAGTTAAATTCTATTACGGTTCCAAACCATTATGTACTCGTATACGTATCTCTATACCATTATTTACCTACATGTACGAGTATGTATGTACGCACATTGTTGCTGTAAAATTTATTTTATTCCATTATAAATTTTCATGTCATCAATCAATTGTTCATTTTTCATATTTCATTTTCCAATTTTCATTCATTCAATTTACCATTTATATGTGTATGGTAATGCATGTATGTGGCATAATAGTACCTACATAGTGAGCGCCATGAAGTGTGGGAGAGCGAGTTGAAGCCTATTTTTTGCGCTTGAATATTCGCGCTGGATTATTTATTTTAATTGTAGGAATTTACAAACGGCTCAGTTTTTACATACTCGTATATCCATGTGAATGGATTTTTTTTTCTGATATTTTATTCAGTTCTGGATGCTCTTATACAAGTACACAATGGTTTTGTATTAATTGAAAATAACAACTCGGTAAAAACATTTTTTCGAGTACATCAAACACAAACGCTTGCAAAAAGGTGAAAATTTTTAAACAATTCAGCGCATATGGATTAATATCTGGGAGCTATTCATGAACCTATAGCGTATATCCTAGTGTACCGAACGTGTCACGTATTAGTTAATCAGGAATGGAATTTTCCAAAAACAAGTTTGTTTCCAAAAGTGCGGCAAAAAAGGATACGCGGCATTAGTCGGCGCATCTGTCATTCCAAATCAAATACGATTACCATGTACTGTTAAAAAATGGGTGGAAATAATATTTTCTAACCAAAAATACCTTCGTCTTTGAACCTTTGTATACATGAAGAAATTATTTCCTGTTTTCTTCTTTATTTTTTATGCATTCGGCCTATAATAAGGTTAAAAGAATTTTTTTTTTTCTAATCTGAATATCAAATATTATCCTTAATTTGAATAATTGAATTTATAAATGGAATACGTAACTAAACTTGAAACGAAAAGAAGAAAATTCCAGAATTTACATAAATTTTCGTTTTGAAGATGGGAAGGATGAGGAACCAAAATAACCAAACGTAATTTATAATTTATTCGGATAATATAGGAGTAGATGGGATGCGAGAGAATTCCAAAAACATGAAAGATATTATTTTTTATTACAGACATTGTATTTTTCCAAGGAAATGAAATTTTGGCTCGGCCCTCAATTACATTATTTAAATAGTTAATATACGAGTATCTAACCCTCCCGCACCACAAATTACCTTTATTATCGATTTGATCGTATCGTATGTAATTTAGGTGGGTAATTTTAGCGGGTGTGGAATCGTTTGAAATCGCTTAATCTACTTCGACGTACAGGTTGAATCTGAACTGAACAAATCGTTTGGTATGTTTGATTGAACAATCCGTTGAAAACAGTCATGGATATATAAATACATAAGCTGCTGTAAATAATCTTCACGTAGGTGTATTAAAAGCACCCCGCTTAATTACCACTAGTTTAATCGTTATAAAGAACAAAAACATCTGAAACAATTGGGAAATTGCTCAGTTCCATTAAAATTGGTGATATTCCAGAATAATATTAGGAACTCATATTGAGGTCCCATTTTAACCATGCAACAGAGTTACATAGTTGAGACAATGATCTAGAGCTTATATTGGATTGCCGTTTTCATCAGACACTCCGAGTTCATCAGATAATCATTTAAAATATTGCGATATTCCATTCAAATTTGTTATTTTCTAGATCCACATTCATTCTCATACGCACTGAATCTCATTTCAAAACGATTAACGTCAACTTATTCAAAACTTCCTAGATCTAAAAATGGTTTCGTTCCCCGTTCTATTTTGTAGAACAAAATCCGAAACTTATTTTGTAATCCTATTTTCAGGATTATCTAATAGCTTAGCTTTATGCGAAATACCCGGATCTCAGTATTCTCGTGCGACAGCAACAATTAATTTTTAGAACCACATACTCGTAAAATCACAAATTTCACGAAACAACAAATTTGTTAGGTTTAAATATAAAACAGGTGATCGTACCACCCTTATAGCGATGCAAGTCACAGCCCAGCTCAAGAAAGAATTAAAAGCTTAACGAGAAATATTAGTAAATTACTTAGCGAAATCACTAAAATACATATTTGAGAATCACATTTATATTCACCATAACAAATCGTAATCGGTTAATAAATGATTTAGTAATTTTCCAACCCTTAGCCATAACAAATAAATTTAAAAAAAATGTTTTTTCAGGTACCTTTGGAACCCGGAGGTACGCGTATTTTCTGACATCCGGAATAAATATGAAAAGGAACCCGGGACTTACAGAAGGACCCTCTAAACAAAATTAGGCAAAATAGAGTATTTCAAGCCAGAAAGATTAAAATAAAACCCTCTTTAAACAATTTCTAATCCAAGTCGATCAAACTGAGAAATCACTAATTACTAATCACTAATTACTAATTACTAATTACTAATTACTAATTACTAATTACTAATTACTAATTACTAATTACTAATAACTAATTACTAATTACTAATTACTAATTACTAATTACTAATTACTAATTGCTAATTACTAATTACTAATTACTAATTACTAATTACTAATTACTAATTACTAATTACTAATTACTAATTACTAATTACTAATTACTAATTACTAATTACTAATTACTAATTACTAATTACTAATTACAAATTACAAATTACTAATTACTAATTACCAATTACTAATTACTAATTACTAATAACTAATTACTAATTACTAATTACTAATTATTAATTATTGATTATTAATTACTAACTACTAATTACTAATTACTAATTACTAATTACTAATTAATAATTACTAATTACTAATTACTAACTACTAACTACTAATTACTAATTTTTAATTGCTAATTACGAATTACTATTTACTAATTAGTAATTACAAATTACAAATTACTAATTGCTAATTACTAATTACTAATTACTAATTACTAATTACTAATTACTAATTAATAATTACTAATTACTAATTACTAATTACTAATTACTAATTACTAATTACTAATTACTACTTACTAATTATTCTAACGGAGCCTTTAACCGCCTGTGCGTACCAGCGTGAGAATGTTGGTGTCTTGTAGATATGTCAGGTTAATTTTAACAACCAACATGAACTCGTGTACCAGCTGGTTTCCAATTTGTCGGGGCATCCTGTTGAAATTATAAAGGAGAGCGAGTCTCAATGGAACCTGGTTTAGTTAGCCTTAACGATTCTAGTTTCAATGAGGAAAGACGAATCGATGACGGAACGACGAACCACTCTAAAATCATGAACCCAACAATCTTGGCAGATCGAATACATCGGTACCTTCGTTTTTCTCCCGCCACTCGTAATCATCGATCGCCTTGTTCTCCATCGTAATCTAGAACTCTTTAATCGATTTCTCTGTTACATGAAATGAACACCCTTGCCATGACTCTCAATACGAAAAATGCGTATTATGGGAAGGAGACGAAATATAACAAAGGAAGGAAAAGATAAATTAATTATGGACGGCAAGTACCGGCGGCGAACAACAAACAACCTGTATGTCTTAGAGGCGGTCAACCTCTAAGGCAGATAATATCGCAAGTGTTCAGATGGAAATAGAGGCAGAGCTGCCCTCGATTGCCGGATCGAGAAAGGCAATGAAATAAGAGTTATGGTACATTTTGGTGCGTGCGGGCTGTTGTAATTAATTCTAGGGTACTCATTTCTTGTACCGGTAGATTATTCTTGTGTTTCCATTTCTTGTACATAATGAGCTGGTTCGTCTTAATTGGGGTAGGTTGTTACATTCATAGCAAGTCTATAACCTATACAGAGAAAATAATTTTAAAGAGCTTCAACCCCTTTAGCGTTGTTTTTGGGGGGGTTGAACCAATATGTTGTAATTAATTTGTAAACGATTTCCAGTACTACTCGCATTACGATACAATAAATATTAACAGAAATACGAGAAGTGTGGTGTAGCTTTGTCTAATTCCAGCCCACACACGAATTGCAGCTTAACGGGACCTGTAAAAAATTGTCTAACTGTGTACCAAATGAGCAATTAATTTGTAAAAAATACTTGTACCATTTTCATTGGATTGTGTTACAATAGCTGGTTCAGCCTTAGGGTCATCATTTGCGGACTTTTACGTTATAATTATGATAAAATGAACAGGGCTCCCAGTGTACAGACTCCTTTTGTCTTGCCGCTAGCTCTATCGGTGAAAGAGTCTTTTGGTCGTAAATTAAAAAAAAATAAATTAAAGCAAACTAGCATTTTCATTTTAAATTAATTAACTTTGCAAAATTGATGAGCAAAACGGTACCCTAACAAAATATATATAGGGTTAGGGAAAAAGTTCGTGGTCTTTTTTGGGTGACATTGAAACAAAGAATTTTCTTATTTCAAATGAAATTTATTAAAGCAAATATGTGCCATTTTGATCGATGACCTTTTGCCATTTTTCTGGTAGAGCCATGATCCCATCACTGTAGAACTTCTGTAGTTTAGAGGCGAAAATCGAGACAACTCATTTTCGCGGGCCTCTTTTGAATTTAATGTAAAACCATTAAGATGGTTCTGCATGGACCGGAACAAATGGTAGTCCGATGGCGCAAGGTCAGGGCTATGTGGTGGGTGCATCAAAACTTCCCAGCCAAGCTCTCTCAGTTTCTGATGGGTCATCATTAATGTACGTGGCCCAGCGTTATCATGATGGAACACAAGGCCCTTTCTGCTGATCAATTCTTGACGTTTGAACTGAATGGCTTGCCTTAAACGCGTTAGTTGCTGACAGTAAAGATTAGAATCAGTCGTTGTCCCGGTAACATCAGCTAATAATGCGCGATTCCCTTACAATCCCACCACACACACAGCATTACCTTTCTTGGCGTGAATCCTGATCCTGTCGTATCTTATCCGCAGCTAGAAATCCGATCCATTAAATTTTTAACTGTTAGTTCATGTGGTACCCAAACGTCAAGCTTTTTATTTGTATTCAGCCATTTTCAAATGGTTTAAAACTGTTTTGTGATCAATATCTAATCATCAGTTTTCTGCATGACTTCATCGACTTTACCAGTGGTTGGGCGACCAGAGCGAAGTGCATCTTTGACCTCCATAATTCCAGAACGAAAGCGCGTGAACTATTTCTTTGCTGCTTGAGCCGCGTTTTTACCTTTGCCGTAATAAAATTGTAAAATATATCGAAGTTTTTCTCCAGTTTTATCTCCATGTTTAAAATGTTGTAACTTTTTATTCACTTCGCCGATTTTAATGTTTTGTATGTCAAAGTACAAGCTAAAATGTCACCTTTCAAACACACATAAGAATTGCCGGATACGATCAATGGTTACTGAGATATATGAATGTAAAACCATCTACCGGGAAAAAGGCCACGAACTTTTTCCCCTTCCTATTATATACCAAAACTAAAGATGTTACCTGAATTTACTAACGGAGAAGAGCGCTTTCCTGCATCCGGGGCACGGCACATGAAGGCAAAACGGAATTATTTGCTATAAAAAGAAACAACTATGATTAATTAATTAAGAAATGCAACTAGGTAATTGAAGCAAGACAAAATTAAATTTGAAGAAAAGAAATAAAATTACAACAAAAAAATTAGTTAAATAAAAAAGAAAATGCCACATGTAGTTGCACGTCCTTGACCTTGCCAACCGCTCGATCTGCAAAAGTGGTTCTGAATGTTGAAGGAAAATCTCCGCCAAAAATCGACAGCAATTAAAAAAAAACGCCTGCCAATCGTCCACCGTAATATGACTCTGCCAATTACACACGTTTCTAAGGTTAATTTACCATGGCTTTTCATGCATAACAAAAAACAAAGGCCGGTTCCTCGATAACAGTTAGTAAACGCATGGGGTTACACTACTCTTCGATAAAAAAAATTAGATGTGATGGTGTGATACAGCTGGCTTAATTGGATACGTATGGCAGCGCCTCTTGTAAGATTTTCACGCGTATTTCACAACCTTGTCCGTTCTCGCGTACGATATCTTGTGAACACTCTTTATATGAAGCGCGCCCGTAATACACAAAATCCTTAGGTTTAATGTTAATAAACCAAACGAAAGATATATTTTAAATGGTTCATGAGGTTCATTCACAAAACAAATTTGTATTCCTGTTTCATTCGAAATGTATTTTGTTTTTTTGTTTAACTCTTGGATATATGTTAAACCCCACAATTGATTATAAATCACAATTACACGGGGAACCCCTGACTTGTTTCTTAAACCCCAACATAAACTCACAAGAACTACGAAAAATTATGTGGATAATTATATTTTGGTTTTTGTGTGTTCATATGGAATTTTTCTTTAATTGGATCGCTATCAAGTCCATGCACCAAAGGCTTACCAGTTAATGACTGCCGAACAAAAAAAAATGTTTGTTGTTCTCTACAAGCAAAAAAAATCAAAAATGAAAATTCAGTACTTATATGCCGTACGAACAGAAAAACCGCTAACGCAATAAAAATTATCGTACTAGTTTTTTTGGACAGCATATGGTACATACACTAATAATGCAAGTCAAACCGCCCAAAGTATACTATACCCACAACATGAGTGGTATATTAGTTGTGCTCAGCAATCACCTACCTAGCCGCAACAGTAATTATATACACTACGTCACCAAAGCAGAAGCAGTATACGCGATGCGTAAACGGAACGCACGTTATAACATGTGGCAGATCTATTGCACAATGTAGGTGGCTATGTTTGTCGAAATCTGCAGGTCTCACTCGACAAAATGGAGGACACTGAAATTGAACTGCTCTCAGCTATTGCACGATATAGGTTCCTATGTGCAAAATCTACAGGTTTATAATTATGATAAAACTAATGGACTAAGATGGAACACCCTTCGCTTCGTTTATACAACTAGCGTATTTTATCAGAATTGGCCGCCTTCCATCTTCATGTACTATCTAGGTGGCTATGTGCCAATATAACCAGGATTCGCTACACATATTTACTGGCAATTCTCATTGATGTACTGTTTCCGTCTATTGCGTTTTGTATATGAATGTGGCTAGATGCCAAAATCTCTAGGATTCGCTCCACAGAATTTCCATTTATTGACTTGTTTTGCGTTGTGATTATGATAAAATGAATGGGAGGGGGCTTGCTGACGATCCGCACAGACATTATTTGGCTTATCGGAACTGGACTAGTTTTTTCGAATGTGTTTTGTAGATGGCTGTGTGGTAAAACCTTTTGGAATTATTGAACCGAATCCGAACAATTTTCGTTTATTGCGTTATGTAGGCTGCTAAGTGTCAAAATCTCCAAGTATCGTTTAACTTATTTTGAGTTTCCGGTATAATTATGATGAAATGAACGACGAAATGAGGTCTCTTGGCGAATCGAATGTTTATTGGTCATAAACTCTAAGATTTGTTACACTGTATGTTGTTATTGATTAATAACAAATTAATGGGGTGTTGTGATATTCACAACCTCACCCATGCCAAATATCAATTCCATCATCATAAATAAAAAATCTAATCAATTAAAAACAAAATCGCTACGATAGTGCAAACGATATCGCATATGTATATCAAAACACATATAACATACATTCTTTACGTGCATACAAAAAGCATAGTAAGCGCGATCGACGCGATACATAAAAGTATGAAATTCAAAAGCAACAACAAAATAAAACATTAGTCATACTACGTCATACACACATTAGACATTCTTCATATAATATCAAAATACAATAACAACAACAAAACCAAGTATGGAGTATGGTATATCAAAATATATGACCTATATGTGTTATACATTTTTGTTGTTGTATTCAAAAATAAATATCGTTCATCGACTTATAATTCTTGCAAAATACATTTTTTTAATTTTAATTTGGAAATGCAAAGCTACTCAAAAATATAAAAACACGCGTCCTAAATTATACTTTTTTAAATAAAATTGTCGAATTTCCAAAAAATGAATTGTTGGTAGAACTCTACCAAATATTTAGTATATAAGAACCGAAAATTGTTCAATAAAATCAGAAAGAAATACACAATCAGTTAATCGCAGTCAAATGGTAGAACTGAATCGTGAACCCTTAGAGGTCTAACCTCGACGGTAGTAGCATAGTTCAGTTTTACCAATAGTTCATTTTTAATCGTCATATATTGAAGCCGCGATCAACCCAAGAAAATTAAAGTATCCACAAGTAATCTAAAAATATTGTAAAGGCTGTTAGTTTACAAATAAATAATATAAAAATAAAAATAAGCAGTGTTCAGTGTTTGTGCTCGAGAAAGAAAAAAAGGGAAGAGAACCATCACCAGCAGAACAAAATAATTGGTAAGTATTTCAACAACTAACAATCTGGCACCGGTTTGTTGACTTGTCCCTTCTTTACCTCGCACGGCAAAGCGAGGAGGTTCATGGAAGTAGTGGTTCACACCACAGTATATGAATCTAGGTTGGCACGTTTCAACAAGTCTTCATCTCATATTAACCATCCACTCATCCAGGGTGTACTCAATAATAAATAAAACTTTTACTCAAGGAAACAATTCTCGCCGAACTTTTCACCTCTTTGCCCTTTTTCACTTCATATAAGGCCCCTTTAGTCCATCTACTTTCTTGCTGTTTTATCCGCTTCTAGATAAATTCACTTCAGCATCGACCCCTCTCGTATATCGAATCCAATTATTACAACTCTAGTTTCCTAAAGTTCATTGGTTGATTTGTTTCAACCTAAATATTGTAAATTGTATCGAACGAACCAAAAATAACATAACAAACGGCTCAATCGAAAAAAAAAATACAATATAAATTGGCGCTGTAGCAATTCTCTCAGTTAATTAATATAATTTAAAACTGCAGAGATCGAACCTTAAGTAAACCCAAAATAATCACACATTCAAAACAAAAAGAACATATTTGAATCTAATTATTAAATTTTACAAATCCATAAATTCATCAAACGATATAAAACACGCCCACCTGCACCTTTAATACATTTTTTACCAATCAACATTCCTCACACAAAATCCCACACTCATAACACATTTAATCACAAGAACTAAAAAACAAATTTAACACTAAAATACATTTCCAACATGAACCTTCCAATCAAATTAAAACATAAACCATTCATCAATTAAATTTATCTTCAAAACACCAGTTGCCAACATATTTAATGGCACTGTAGTAAAAAAAAAAAGATTACATCGGATAAAACCTAATATAATTCCTAAAATCCACCATCTTTTATTAAAACGTTCAAAATTTATACACTTCTGGCTTCAAGATAGAATATTTAAATAACATTCAAATTATTACCTATTGAATATATTTTATTAAAATCTTTCCATTTAATCATTTCTAAATGAAAACCATCAAATATTTTATTTACAACCCTAACATTTATTAGTATACTTAACACAAATTCACCTTGATACCCTAAAACCAATTAATGATTTATTTCTAGTAACCTATCGAATAAATTTCATATTTAACATTAAAAATTATAATCAACATCATCGACATCTACCATTTTATCTAACACTATTCACATAACATTCAATAATATTCACATTATTCCCCATCTCTATATAAATTGTATACAACATTAATTTCAACATAACCCATTGAATACAGAATATTCACCAATAATCTCGTAACTATAAAATAAGTATACTACCTATACGGACATTATGAAATAAAATAGCTCCATGAGCCAAAAAATTTTCAAAATTTCCCATTTTAAACAACAACAAAAAACAATGAAAAAATTCAAATCGAAATCTGACAACGATGACACAGGGAGAAATAAGCCACAACAACAAGAAGGTCCAACCAGCATCAAAACACAGCATGAAGAGCAGTACCGAAATAACAACAAAAACAGCATGAAAATAGCATCAAAACAACACACAAAACAGCATCGAAAATCACTTTGAAAACACAGAACCACATCAAAACAAGCATCAAACCAGCATCAGAAGATTAACGAAAACCACCACCAAAATATCAATAAAAGTATACCAAAAACGAATATCGAAACACCGTTACAAACTACTACGAAAGAGCATCAAAATCACATCGGCAAAGCATAGAAAACGAGTACCGAAACTCCATTACAACTATTTCGAAACAATTTAAAAAACCGCATCGAACCAGCATAGAAAACAACATCAAAACAGCATCGAACAATATCAAGAAAAAACAGTAACTAAACAACATTGAATACAGCATTGAAAACAGCATCGAAACCGCATCGAAACTTAATCAAAGCAGAGCATCAAACACATCAGACAGATACTCATAAACTTCGTCATAGAATATATATCACAACATCCAATATTAGTCGAATACATCATACAACATGTAACACAATATATACATCAGTCAAGATAATCCTAAATGACACTGATTGAGCACACAAAATCAAGCAGTAACTACGGATTCAAGCAGTAGAGAATAGACAAGGATACAAAGAAAATACAACGTAAAACACACACAATATACACGTCAAATCAAAACACAAAAAACTTCATTCAAATATCAAAACAATGATTGAACAACATCATACATGGGAGAAAAGCAGCAGCTCATCAAAAAAAAAAAAAGAAAACAAACGAGTCCAGTCACTCAACAATTAAATACAAAGAGTCCAGCCACTCAACAATTAAACACAAAGAGTCCAGCCACTCAAAAATCAAATACAAAGAGTCCAGTCACTCAGCAATCGAATACAAAGAGTCCAGCCACTCAGCAACCAAATCAAAGAGTCCAGACACTCATCAAACAAAGACGAGACCAGCTCTCGCAAATTAAGTATATAAGAAGCAAATCAAACGAGTCCAGACACTCATCAAACAAAGCCGAGACCAGCTCTCGCAACCTAGTATGTAAGAAACAAAACAAAGAGTCCAGACACTCATCAAATAAACTAAACGAGCCCAGACGCTCATCAGCAAATAAACAAAACGAGCCCAGACGCTCTCATCAATTGGATAAAACGAGCCCAGCCGCTGAAAACAAACAAAATCAACATCCCGCCAGTAAACCATAATTCAAACAATCATTCTAAGTATCCCAATGACAATACGAAGCCACGAATACAAAACAAAAGTAAATCAAGAAACAACAAGGAAGAAGCGTGACCAGTAAAACAATCAATATGAAAGCTCAAGCACACAGAATCCAGAAAACAACAAGCTCATCAACAATCAACCATCAAATAATCAATCAACAATCGACTATCAACTAAAATCTGTCATTACAAATCTTGTTACACAACACAAATTCAACATAAAACAGAACTTAAACTATAAAACGAAGATGCACAACGCGAAATCATCATCAAACAAATCCAGTACAAATCCACCAATACAAATCACGATACATTATCAAGCAAAAACTAGTACTACAAATCAAGATGCACAACAAAAATTCATCACCTCAAACACAAATCTCGATGTACAACAAACATTTATCTCCATCCTCAAGCAAATTTACCAATCACAATGCTTAACAAGAATTCATCTTCAAACAAATCTACAATTACAAATCACGATGTTTAACAAACTTCACCGTGAAGCAAATATACTAACACAATCGCGATGCACAACACGAAATTCACCATCCAGGAAAATCTATCGAAAATCACGATGCTCAAGACAAAACCAATCTTCAAGGAAAAACTGTCATTACAAACCAAGATGCTTAACACAAAATTCACCATCAAACAAAATTTACCAAAACTAATCAAGATGCACAACATAAATGAAGCAGAATTTATCATTACAAAAATTCATCATCCAGCAAAACCAGTCATTACAAAACACGATGCACAATACAAATCCATCATCAAAAATAACCTGCTCATCAACAAAGGACCATCAAAATCATCAACCAAAAACTAACAAACAAAATTGTAAACAAATAGATTATAAGTTTTTTTTCATTATTTCCCTTCAGGAAAACCGCACACATAATTTAAAGATATTCATTTTTCTTACAAATCAATTTTTGTCATGCTAAAACGAAGATACATTCACATAAGTCAAAAGTAAAAAATTCATATATTACATTAATTCATCAAATCAATTAAAAGTAAGAAATTCATCATTCATTTGTAAATACATTTCAAAGTTAATAGAAATCTTTAAAGTTATCCATGCAAAAAAAAAAAAAAAAAACTTTATCATAAGAATTTATTAATTTTAAATTAAAGGCCCACCAAGCCAAACAAAAAAACTAAAACCAAACAATAAAGTATAAAAAAATTGGTTGCAATTATATGAAAAATCTATTAAAAAAAAAGAAAAACATTATGTAAAATCTCATAAGCATGAACCATACAATAAGCAATTCATTATTCATTACTACATATAATAATTTAATAAATAGAAAATTCGACAATATCATATTATCATAACAAAAAAAATAAAATCCTCTTCAGGAATTTTATTTTTTCACATCGGCAGAAAGATATGTTGTGATATTCACAACCTCACCCATGCCAAATATCAATTCCATCATCATAAATAAAAAATCTAATCAATTAAAAACAAAATCGCTACGATAGTGCAAACGATATCGCATATGTATATCAAAACACATATAACATACATTCTTTACGTGCATACAAAAAGCATAGTAAGCGCGATCGACGCGATACATAAAAGTATGAAATTCAAAAGCAACAACAAAATAAAACATTAGTCATACTACGTCATACACACATTAGACATTCTTCATATAATATCAAAATACAATAACAACAACAAAACCAAGTATGGAGTATGGTATATCAAAATATATGACCTATATGTGTTATACATTTTTGTTGTTGTATTCAAAAATAAATATCGTTCATCGACTTATAATTCTTGCAAAATACATTTTTTTAATTTTAATTTGGAAATGCAAAGCTACTCAAAAATATAAAAACACGCGTCCTAAATTATACTTTTTTAAATAAAATTGTCGAATTTCCAAAAAATGAATTGTTGGTAGAACTCTACCAAATATTTAGTATATAAGAACCGAAAATTGTTCAATAAAATCAGAAAGAAATACACAATCAGTTAATCGCAGTCAAATGGTAGAACTGAATCGTGAACCCTTAGAGGTCTAACCTCGACGGTAGTAGCATAGTTCAGTTTTACCAATAGTTCATTTTTAATCGTCATATATTGAAGCCGCGATCAACCCAAGAAAATTAAAGTATCCACAAGTAATCTAAAAATATTGTAAAGGCTGTTAGTTTACAAATAAATAATATAAAAATAAAAATAAGCAGTGTTCAGTGTTTGTGCTCGAGAAAGAAAAAAAGGGAAGAGAACCATCACCAGCAGAACAAAATAATTGGTAAGTATTTCAACAACTAACAATCTGGCACCGGTTTGTTGACTTGTCCCTTCTTTACCTCGCACGGCAAAGCGAGGAGGTTCATGGAAGTAGTGGTTCACACCACAGTATATGAATCTAGGTTGGCACGTTTCAACAAGTCTTCATCTCATATTAACCATCCACTCATCCAGGGTGTACTCAATAATAAATAAAACTTTTACTCAAGGAAACAATTCTCGCCGAACTTTTCACCTCTTTGCCCTTTTTCACTTCATATAAGGCCCCTTTAGTCCATCTACTTTCTTGCTGTTTTATCCGCTTCTAGATAAATTCACTTCAGCATCGACCCCTCTCGTATATCGAATCCAATTATTACAACTCTAGTTTCCTAAAGTTCATTGGTTGATTTGTTTCAACCTAAATATTGTAAATTGTATCGAACGAACCAAAAATAACATAACAAACGGCTCAATCGAAAAAAAAAATACAATAGGGGGGAGGGGGCAGATATGTGTTTCTATTTCGTTCTTCTTTGCAAATTAGTAGCATAGCAATGGCTTGGGGTGGTGATGGTGTTTTTACGTATTTTCGCTCTGAACTGAAATTAACCAAATCCTATTTAGTTATATAGTTCCGTCTTATACAGGGTTAACTCACTAATACGTATAGAATTAAATATTGCTTAGTGAATTTTTCGCATAACGGTAAGTGCTATTCGTTGGAACAGGAAAACCGCAGCAAACTGCCTTGCGCAAGACACGTAAACTTAGAAAATTCATAAATTTCGATTAGGTAATCTTAAATTATCCACCGCATCCGAGTACTCATCAATTTATTACACAGACCATCAATTCAACTCACCTTGACATAAAATTGCATAATTTACCGCAATTTATAAACTCGTTCTTCATACAAAAAAGTACAAAGAATTTTAATAACACTGGCGTAGCGGCTGAACAATGGGGAATAAACAATAAACAAGGAAATAACGGGAAAAAATAAATGTTCAGCTCATCGAGAAAATAAGAAAATGATATGATAATAAGAATATTTTAAGATGAGATAAGAAAATGGAAAATCGGCGTGTACGATTCTGTTTATATATAAAAAAAAAATAAAGTTCTGTGTGTCAGTTCACTTGATAAAATTAAAAATAATTTCTCGATGAAAATTCCAGTCTATTTTCGCCACCACCTCTTTTCACAATGCCTTCTATCTTTTAGTAGTGAGTGTAAATTTCTCATAGAAAGACATTAAAATTGGGGGAGACTGTGGGAGAAGTGGCGGCCTTTAATAAGTAATACGCTCGCAGCTATACGAAGGAAAAATTCTTCGTTTCTTATTCATCATGTCTTCAATTCATTCTTTTAAAAGCTTTTTATTATAATTTCCAATTTTATTTTTCTATTTGTGCTTTTCTGTTTAATTCCTCTCATTGTTTTTCTGTATGTTCGGTCTCGGTTTTAGTTATTTTGAATTTTTTTTTTTTTGCTTTATTAACGAAAAACAATAAAAGGAATTTTCTTTTAGCTGCGGAGATCGTTTTTATCATATTCTGCGAGTAGAGCTTTTCGTTATATTTTTTCGTGTACTATTTTTATGATTTTTTAATTAAAAATAAAAGAAAAATTTAATTTCCATTTTAATTTAAAAAATAAAAATAAAAATTTGAAATTTGAAAAATTTTCTTTTTTAGTTGAAATTTTCATTAATTTAACTTGTATACCTAGATAACCTACGATGGGTAAATAGAATTTTAATTTTTACAAATTAGTTTTGTTACGGGTTTGATTATAAATGTCATTTATATTAACTGAATCAAAAAGGGAGGTTTTTATATTCAACATTATATTTTATTTTGCAAGATGTTTGGAACAAGTGTTGTGATCGTGTGTGTAGTGTTGCTACATTTCTGTGTCCTTAATTTTGATTAGCTTAAACGAAATATTTATCTGTCCACAGTAAGGTTCACATCGCTGACACCAGTTTCCACTACAACAGACAATCAAATAGACGACAAGAATTTTGGCCAACCAGCATATTTGTTAAATATAACCACAAAATCTCTCTTCGAATGGTCAATTGCCCGACACTTACGTTACTGACACCCACATTCTAGTCGAAGGGTCGAACTCTACACCTTTAAGTTTAAATGCCGATGATTTAATCACTGCACGACTAGACACACTCACATCGAAGACACATTCACCGCCAAATCAACAACTACGACAGATTTGATGACATAAAATGCGAGATTTAACAAAGTGTGAGTTTGCCATAGAGCAATGGCTAATGTGAACGTGACCAATATAGATTCGATATTGGAGTGGCAATACTTATTACACCACCGGTGTACAAAGACTAGGACATTGGAAAGGAGGATATGACATAAAACTGTTTTACTGAAGTTTAAACAGTTTAGACAGTAACTACCTATGTACATAGCTCCATTTAGCGTGACCTATGAGACACAACGGGGCGCTATGCATTTAGATTTACTTCTTACTAATTACTAATTACAAATTACTAATTACTAATTACTAACTACTAATTACTAATTACTAATTACTAATCACTAATTACTAATTACTATTTACTAATTACTAATTACTAATTACTAATTACTAATTACTAATTACTATTTGCTAATTACTAATCACTAATTAATAATTAATAATTTCTAAATACTAATTACTAATCACTAATCACTAAATACTAATTACTAATTAGTAATTAGTAATTACTAATTAGTAATTAGTAATTACTAATTACTAATTACTAATTACTAGTTACTAATTACTAATCACTAATTAATAATTAATAATTTCTAAATACTAATTACTAATTACTAATTACTAATTACTAATTACTAATTACTAATTACTAATTACTAGTTACTAATTACTAATTACTAATTACTAATTACTAATTACTAATAACTAATGACTAATTACTAACTACTAATTATAATTAATTTTTTGGAGTGCAGTGATTAATGAATTGCTGTTGGAACTGGTGAGAGAGGGGACAGGGATCAGGCAAATATCTGGATACGATTAGGGATGTTATGCAGAATGCACTCCTGATCGTTACGAAATGGGCCAGAAAATGTGGATTAGGGGTCAGCCCTTCCAATACTGAGCTGTTACTATTTACTAAGAAATATAAAATTCCAGTAGTTAGCCTTCCTACCATGAACAGCATTAGACTGGCTTTTGCTGACCGAGCGAGATTTTTGGGCAAAATCTTGGACAGTAAGCACAGCTGGAAGCCTAACATTAAGGAAAGGGTGAATAAGACTAATGTAGCCATTTACTAATGTAGGAACGCCCTAGGTAAGAGATGGGGTTTGAAACCAGAGCTCGTACACTGGTTCTATACCGCAGTGTTAAAACCTGTGCTGATGTACGACGTGGGCGTGTGGTGGCCTGATACTCTGGACAACACCTACACGTGCTTTAGAGGTTATGTTCCACTTTATTCCAATCGAATTTTTTGGGAAGCAGATGGCAGCCAATGTGGCTAGGAGATTGTTGGGTGTCTCTCAGTAGAAGTGTCTTCAGGTACGGTACGACTCTCAAGATGCAGCCAGAAAGGAAAAGTCTGGGGAGACCTATAGCAGCGCTCAAATTGGCGCTCAGTAAAATGGCAATCGCCTCGACAAATGAGAGATGGACCAACACTCTCACGTGCAGGAGGGATACTGACACGACAGTGCTTTTTGGGGAACATGCGAGAAGGCTGGGTCTACAGACGAATGACTTTTGTAGAAGTTGTATGGATGAAGAGGAGGAAGAGACTTTAGATCATTTCATATGCTCGTGCCCGGCACTATCATACAGAAGGCATAAATACTTATGTGTGTACGGTATGGACAGCCTTTTGGAACTCGCAGACTGTGGAGTGCGAGATATTTTACGGTACATAAGTAGCTCTGGACGGTTTCAACGGGAGTAAAGAAGAGATAGGATCCTGTGGTATCACAATGGGCCACTATTGGCCTAAGTATGCGATACCAGCCACTTTAACCTAACCTAGCCTACTCTGACATTTTGGAACTTGGCCAGTTACTCAAATTTGCACACACGTTGGTGCTGGCCACTTGGTCAGCATTTACTCTATCACGTTCCATTTCAAAATTACAATCGCTATTTCCGGCCCAGGAAGGTCTTGGAAGTTATCAAGTTTCAAATAAATTTCTGTGATGACTTTTTGCGAGCAAATATTTTTAAAAAAATAATTGAGAATTTTGTTTTAATTACCTATTTAATTGTAAATTAAATTGCCTAAATCAATTTAAAACCGCATATTTATCTAAACCTCATTACCAAAAAATAATTCGTACCGAAAATTTAACAATTTTGCTGTATGTGTGTGTGTGTGTTTGTTGGCTTATCGAATCGACTAAACCAAAAATGTATGTACGCGAGTTTTAGTAAACCAAATAAATTTTTATGTAATTAATTAAAATGTTGTATTTATTTAATTCAACATTATTTGTAAAATTTTATTATGTACTCAGTTATGAATTTATTTATTTAAAAATGTGAAAAACGAAATAATTATTTTTTATGTTTTAGGAATTGCATTACCCTATATATAGAATTGGGGTAGGGTTGTAAAAAATTACTACAGGTATAGCATACAGATACATACTGGTCCATAGCCACGTCGCATCAAATAACTCTTTCTTCTGATCAACGAACGAGGCTTGCGATCCGCAATCGAGTAATGCGCTAAATTCTCGCTCGATTCCATAATTGTCAACTACAAAGACAACTTTGATGTAGCTTGCAATCTTTGTATCTTCGGTTGAGTCAATGCTGAAGTGACAGATTCAGTTTTTGAATCGATGGTGTTGGCTTCATCCATATGTATATTAGGGACTTATAACGTATTCGGTGCAAAATGTTTCATCTTGACTTTGAGTTGCAAAATTTAACACGATGCCCAATAAAAGGACAGTTAAAGTATCGATTGTATGAGCGAATTTGTTCTAGGCTCTCTTTAACTACCTTTGACGCACATCAAAAAATAATTTAAAAACAATTGGAAAATTAAAAGTTAGTTTTAGGCTAACTAAATGCCCTATTAAAATTTTATTTATTCTGGCCGATTTTTGATTTTTATCACTTCAAAGCTAGCAAAACCCAAATCAAAAATCGGACCAAAACTAAAAAATAAACGCAAACCAACCTGGCTTATTTAAACTCCCCGGTAAAAAATTTTGGGCATCACTCACTCCGTTTCACTGGCTATTCAAGAGTAGATGGCATATACCGTAAGGTTTGTTGAAGTTTTGACTTCAAACTGACATAGACATAGACATAGTCACAGTCGATTCACAAGAACTTGCCGTATGCCACACTATTCGTTGTAGTTTTCACTATAAAGCAAACCGGAGTGAAATCGGAATAAAGTCGTTTGAATCTAGCCTTACAGGCGAATCACGAGTGCTTGACTTATACCCATAAGGTTTGCTGAAACAAATGCCTACAAACAGATTTGACAGATTTTCAGGTGAGGTGAGATCCAAACGACCAAATTCTGCAAATTCCAGATAGAATTTTTCTGGAAATTTCTTAGTTTGTAGTAAAAACTTCAATGAATCCGGCGATATATGTAAAGTGTCCGTAAATTTGCTATGAGGCGAGATTCACTCGACTATAGTCCACTTTTCTCAAGCTGAATATAGTGCACACTTTGGCCTGTGCCAGCGAGACGTGTACTAATTTCAAAGGCAGAAACAAATGCTAGTACACAGTTGCCTGTGAAAAAATGGTGCCACGCAAAATAGCGTGCCACCAATTGTAAGATTACCGAAGGCAGGTGAAGCTCGAGGTTTTTGACCTGTCAGTATTTCAATTTTTTACAGATGACACTTTTTTCTTTATTAATTTTGAATTATAATAGGAATGTTACAATTCTGTAACCCGAAGGGTTTTATGCAACTTTGGACTAATATCACAAATACAAATTAAATAAATTATACTTTGGTGTATTAATAAGGGATCTAGAAGGCGAAACTGATGAAATTTGTGCTTATTATAGAAATATGATTTTCATAAATTTTCATATAAAAAAAAATAAAATAAAAAAACACAGGTATTGCAATCAGAAGCGCCAACTTCATTGTTCATTCAACGGTCGTTGCTGTTCAATGGAATTGGGCCAACTCTGGATTAGCACAAATTCAGCCACTATATTTTTGGGATGGAAATGAACATACCTGACAGGAATATTCTGTCTGAACTGCTTATGACTTGGATATTCTGTACTTACCTCTGTATTTTGTTTGTTTAATGTAGTATCTGTTAGGAGCTAGTCGTTTTTCCTCGATTTATGAATGAAAATTTATGAAAATCATATTGCTACGATAAGCACAGATTTCATCAGTTTAGCCGCCTTTAGAAAGTTTTAAAATTAGCCTTAAATTAATTTTTGTTTTTTGCTAGAAAACGGGTTTTATTTGTTTCGTCTTGCAGGCCAAATTTGAAATTTTCTTTTCCCGTTTTTTCGGCTTCTGGACTACCACTAATGTTTTCTCGTGAGCATTAATTAGCACATATTGGCATGCAAATAATCGGTATGCAAAGTATAATTTTGAAGTTCGAGGGTTTCCTTTCCCAAAGCTTTGGCAATTGGACCGGGAGGTACTGGGTTCGAATCTCATCAGAGTCTGGATGCAAAGCAAATTTTCGTCATCGATTACGATCGGTGATGTTAATAAACACAACTAAGACCGCCGCTAGGTGGTGTGTGCGTGAATGAAAAAAGGGTATTAATTGACCTTCAAAGAACATTAAATCCACTGGTCAATTAATACTTTCTTTTTTACAAAAAAAAATTAAAAAAAATTGAATATATACTATGTTTTGAAAAATATCACTATCGTCCGAAAAGTTGTAAGATACCTTTTAATGGCAAAACAGAAATGTCGTAAATATAAATTGTAAATAGGCAGGGTCCCTATATAGATCCCTTTGGAACGCCGCACAACATTGTTAATTCATCATTTACAGTTCCATTAACAACCACCTTCTCTTTCCTACCATGTTAATAGTTTTCAAACAATTTCAATTGCGTTGTGTTAGACTAGAGCATGCTGATAAAATACTTTTTTATCATTAATTTTTTATTTTTTCTGAAATCCAAACTGATATTGATTTAACATTTGATTGCTAACCCGAAAATTGTCACGTCTTCTTAGAATTAATTTCTCAAATAACTTGAAAAAACTGGTAGGATCGATATTGGCCTGCAACTTTCAAGATTGAGTTCATTTCAGTTTTTAAAGACGGGAACAATTTTGGCTGTTTTGAGACAATTCGGAAATTCACTTATTTCTAAATAATTATTTAAGAATTTGGTAACAGATTCGCCAAATTTCCCAACAAACTATTTAAAAAATTTAGTCGAAATTCCAATGTATGTGAAGATGACAACACTAATTATTGCTATCATGACATTTTTTACTCTCAGCCTAAGATAATCTCCACATTTTTAATCTCAGCCCCTAAAATACTTTCTACCACGATAGTTAAAAACTGTCATGACAGTTGAAATTTTCGGAATAATATGACGACAAAAAAATTTTCGGGGCTGGTATGATGCATGTGAAGATATCCCAAATGACTTTTACACTCTCATCCCAAAAACATTTCACATTTTTACTCTCAACCCCGAAAACATTTGCTACCACGATAATTAAAAACTGTCATGATAGTTGAAATTTTCAGAGCTGAGAGTACAAAATATTGAATTATCATGATAATATGACGGAAGAAAAAGCTGGTACGTCAGTCCAAATTTCATTACCGAAAAATGCAATGGCAACACTAATTATTTCTATCATTTTTTATTTCCTTTATTAATTACTACTGAGACTGTGCTCATCTAGCAATTTATCTTTCAAATATACAAATTTTACATTTCTTAAATAATTCTGATTTGTTGGGGTGAAACCCAATGGTTCGTCCCAAAATTAATTAAACCCATTTAAAATATAATTTTAATTTGGTATGTTTGCTAGGTCAAGTGGTCTCGTTCTTTCAAGTCTTCTTTCAACGACAGGGTTATCTATCATATGGCGAATATAAGTCCCTGTGAAGGTCTTCATTTCTTGTGTACCACGGAGCATTTACGATGCTACGAAGAACCTTGTTTTGAAACGTCTGTATCATTTTGGCGGTTGTTTGCTTAGCACATCCCCAGAGTTGAATACCGTAGGTCCATATCGGCTTCAGTATTTGCCGATATAGCAGCAGCTTGTTGTATATTGTAAGCTCAGAGCCTCTACCTATGAGCCAATACATTTTTTTGAACTTAATATTAAGTTCTTCTTGTTTATTTTTAAAGTGCTCTCTCCACTTGAGCTTGGCATCGAGAGTCATGCCCAGATATTTAGCTTTGTTTGCATATGGCACCGGTCGTGAGTTAATTACTATCGGTAGATGGGAAGCCTTTTGATATGTAAAGTTAATATGCTTGGATTTCGTCTCATTAAGCTTGATTCTCCAGCGCTTAGTCCAGTTACAAACCTCATTGGTAATCCTTTTGAGTTTGCTCGTTGCATCAGCGAAATTACTTCCAATGGCCATGATTGCTGTGTCATCTATCAATTATTGCTATCATGAATTTTTTACTCTCAGCCCAAAAAATCTTCACATTTTAACTTCAGCCCCGAAAATATTTACTATCACGATAGTTAAAAACTGTCGTGACAGTGGAAATTTTCGGAGCTGAGAGTACAAAATATTGCATTTTCATGATAATATCATGACAGAAAATTTTCGGGACTGGGACGATTAAATGATATTAAATATTTGTCCATCCCCGATTTTTTTAGAAATTTTACGTGATATCTTTTATGGACGACCTATTAGCTTTTGTCTGGTGTTATAAGGTAGACTTGAGATATGCTCCTTCAAACTCAGCAAATATTCGTTGGCTGGAGTATCGGCTTGTGTCTGACGATGGAGGAAGATTTAAAATAATTTCAGTAATTTTTTCCGAATTTTTCTATGGGGTGGAGTTGAGATATAGTCCTCCAAACACAGCAAATATTCGTTGGTTGGACTATTGGCCTATGTTTAGTGCTGAATTAAGATTTAAGGTAATTTCAGTGATTTTTTCGGAATTTTTTATGGCATAGAGCTGAGCTATAGTCCTTCAAATAGTATTTTTCTATGAACTAGAGTTAAGATGTAGTTCTTCAAACTCAGCAAGAATTCGGTGGCCAGACTATCGGCTTGTGTATGTCGAAGGAGGAAGATTTAAAGTAATTTTAGTGGTTTCTTCAGAATTTTTCTATGAATGGAGTTTAGATATAGTCCTTCAAACTCAGCAACTATTCGTTGGATCTACTATCGGCTTTTATTTAGTGATGAAGGAAGATTTAAAGTAATTTCAGCGATTTTTTTAGAGCTTTTCTATGGAGTAAAGTCGAGAAGTAGTCCTTCAAACTCACCAAGTATTCGTAGGCCGGACTATCGGCATATGTCTGGCGATGGAGGAAGATTTAATTATAGTGATTTTTGCATAATTGTTCTATGAAGTAGAGATGAGATATAGACGTGATAACGCCAGTCCGGCCAACGAGTACTTAATGAAGTTTGCAGCACTATATTTCAATTCTACCCCTTAGAAGAATTGTAAAAAATTCACAAAAATTACTTTAAATCTTCTTCCATCGTCAGACATAGTTTTTAAATTTTAAGAATTATATCTCACTCTGTCCCATAGAAAAATTCCGAAAAATTACCGAAACTATTTTAAATCTTCCTCCATCGGCAGAAGCAAGCCGATAGTCTGGCCAACGAATATCTGCTGCGTTTGAAGGCCTATATCTCAACTGTACCCCATAGAAAACTTCTAAAACATTCACAAAAATTACAATTAATCTTCTTCCATCGCCAGTCATAAGCCGATAGTCCGGCCAACGAACAGTTGCTGAGTTAACCAGGCTGTATCTCAACTCTACCTCAAAAAAAAAAAACTAAAAAAATTCACAAAAATTACTTTAAATCCCCTTCCATCGCCAAACACAAGCCGATAGTCCGGCTAACGAATAGTTTCTGCTTTCAAGGAACTATAGTTCTACTTAACTCCTTCTAATAAAAATTTTTTAAGCTACATGATATTTTCGGAGCTGTAATTTATACTGTATATAGATGCTAGTAAAACATTTAGCTCGATTCGATCATTTTCGCTGACAGTATAGTGTTTGGTATTTTCAATTGTAAATTAAAAGTCGCAATAGTATACATAAACTTTCCATTAACAATTTTTTTCAATTTTCGAGGATATTAATTTGGGCTAACTTCACAAAGGGAAATTCCATCCAACCGCTAGCCACTCTTGTTTTTATAGTGTTAATAGTTGCTATGAACTCGGCTACTTCAACAGGTTCAAGACTAAAAGAATAGGTTCAAGACTAAAGGCTGCGAATATCATAATTTATATAGGAGAATAGGAGAACACCTTCCGCAGTCATTAACTTTTGAACTACAGTAGTAAGGTGTTTATTGGATAAGTTTGTAGCTAGTCTATCACTAACGAAAGCACCCAGTTCATTCTGAATAAATATTTTTTTTATTGCTGCAATCCTTGTTGAAAATAATTTTTTTAAATTGCTGCCAAAGAAGAGTAGTGTTGTGATTGTCTATGCTTAATTCTATCAAATGTCCATAATGGAGCTTTTTCGCCAGTTTTATTTGACAGTTGAAACTTGACAATTTTAAACTAAATGTTTTAACAGTGTAGTTTAGTTCGTGTATATTTTCGTATAAAGAAATAGCCAAATGGTGACATATGAAAAGTGGTAAAAAATAAATTTCTTTGGTAAGAGTAAAACGTCACCCATTAGTCCAGTAAAGCTTCTAATATGTGACGCTGGAGTTGGTTAATGAAAAAACTTATACGAAATACAAAATTTAAAAATTAAATATAATATCTTGGAATATTTTAATCATATACTAACACACAAATTTGTTTTGAAAAATTTAATAATAACTTTTACAATATTGGAAATTAGCAAAATGAACTTTAAAACTAATAATAATCGTAATTATCGACATTGTCTTCTCCAAAATGAATTGTCTACGCAATTTTCTACACCAACATGTCAACAATTCCGAATTACACTTAGACATACAACATTGTTTCCAAATTTGATTTGAAATCACAGTTCAATGTGTGATTTTATCATTGCTGTGTCCTCTGAACATATGTAGAAAACTTACATTTGACACCTAACCAATATTAAAGTACATGACATCTAACTTCCTTGGGGGGACAGTTGTATTTATAGCAACCATGTTATTTGATAAAAAACACATAAAGCTTGTCCGTATGAGCTTGATTGATGATTTGTTTGCGTGTGTAAAAAATGCTATATGAATTAAGAGCATAATTCTTCTTGTATATTATGTGCTGTACATGTTGTTGTATAACTACAAAATTATCTGAAACATATTTGTTACCGTTTTTTTCTTATACGCTTCTTATCCACAATCGCGTTTTTCTTATGTTTTATTTATCAATGAGCTTGAGCTTTTTGTGCTTTCATTCAATATAATATGACTACAAATGTTAATTTATCATAACCAAAAAAAAAAATATTTATTATTATTAAATTAACAATTTATTATGTTGCAACTTTGTAGATGTCATGTAAATACATATTAGGCCGGGAATGGGATGAATGCGGACAGTTGAGAGTTGAGTATTTTGTTTTATGATTAATTATCTTATTATGGTGCGATTTCAGATTTTGAAGAAGTTCATCGTGTAGTTATGTATAGTGTAAGTGTCTATCGATCAAATTTTGCAACAAAAAATTTGTACGACAACATAATTGAATCAAATCAAAATATTTAAGATGTACGAGTAAATATATAAGAAAACGCCAGACATAACATCATAAATTTTCACTCTGTATATCATTATTTTTGTCTTGGTTGTCGACGATGTCGTCGTCTTAACATATATAATTTAATGACAAAGTAAATATATAACCACTTTTCTTTCCTAGGGGTTATTTACTATATATTTTTGTGATTTCTGTTGCTCTGTAGCACTGGTTCTACCACCCTTCTACTGAACACTGGTAATATTTTTTTTATAAATACAAATTTATTGTTATAAGTGTGATTGTCGTGTGTGTGGCTGTTGATTCTCTTGTAGCTATTTCTTATGGCTATACAACTAAAAACACTTTAAAAAGACATATACCATTTCTTCATTTTCGTTTATATACACCAAAATATGAAATAGTTATTATGGTTTTCATCTTAAATTGCTGAATAAAATGAAAATCCAGTTTTAGAAAAGAAAAATCGCGGGAAATTGTTTACTTGGTTTTCACAGTAACAATTGGTTTAGTTTGCATACATATGTGAAGTGTATCTTTTAGCTCCAGGTAGAATTTCTGTTTAAAATAATTAGATGCGCGTGAACATTTACATAAATCTACCCTAAAAACATAAAAAAAATTAGGGATAGTTTAGGAAATATTTCACAACATTTAATATGTTGTTGCTACAAAAAATGTGTACCAGAATTAGTGAATCTATACGAAAATAGATCAACAGCAAGTGAAGATTTTTAGTATCATGATGTGAGTAGAATAACGGCAAGTGTCATCGCCCAGTATGGCTTCAGTTATTCACTATTAAAATATGACGGCGAATTCACCCACAATCACTTGCACTAAAAATGAAATGGCGAACTTAATTAAATAAAAGATTTACCACCACTCTTCTTAACATATTTATTTTGCAGCTCTAATTATTCAAAATTTAATTTAATTTAATATGTTTTGGTTTATTAGCTCCAAATCTTTCACTCATCAAATTGTTGTTTAGGGCTTGAATGTCTCAAAAAAAAGTGACCAAGCAAAATTGACTTTACTTATCGTAATAAAATTAACAGCGCGAAATGAAGTTTGCTCCGCGGCAAAAATGATCAGTTCAAACTAATGCTGTGTGCCTGACACGATTTATTTCTACTAAATTGCCGACTTTTCATTTCAAGTCTACCTTATGCTATTAACCGCCAGGCGGACATCGAAAAGTCTACTCGCGAGGTTGCTTTTCAATTTAGTTGTCAAAAGTTATGATTGTTTTGTACGTATGTAATGCGATACGATTACATATCATTTTGAAAATAGAAAATTTACGTTTTATGTAAAATAGACTAATTTAAACTATATACAGTTTGCGCTACGTACATCATTATGGGGCACAGAGTACGACAAGTGCAGGAACCCAACCAATTTTAATAAAAGTTTAATTTTAGGGACATACGATGAAACTGTTAAGTTTATAAAAGCTCGTACAAAAATAGATAATATGTTTACTGGAAAATTTTACGATTTGAGGAGCAGTTGGAAGTAAATAATTGTATTATATTTATCTTATCTACTTTTATAAATTTGTACGTACACATTTTTGTAGGATGGTGGGAGCAGAAGCAGGAATTGATGATGATTGGGGAAAATTAAAGAAAAAGTGGTCGAACATCATGACCAAATACAAGGTAGATGGTACCTATCTTTTATAGTAGTGTTTGACAATTTTATTCAAAACAGATAATTTTCATTAGCTTAGGGACAGAGGACGAAGGGTCAGGGCCTCTAACATGGCCTTATTTCAAACTGATACACGACTACACGTCCACTCGACATAATATTAATCCGCTGAAGGTTTTTGATACCGCACCACCTGCAGAAGCAGAAACAGAAGTCCTCTTTTTGAATACCAAGGACTCTTGTTCAATTAGCGAGGGTTCTACATCACGTAGTGAGTCAAGGAACATGCCATCTACTTCGCGGAAATGAGGGGAAAATTTGCACGCCACCTTGTTATAATTCGCCCGAAAGCATTCTCTACAATGCTTCTTGCTCGACTATGCAACAAATTAAAGTGGCTTTCTTGAGAGGTCACTATCCCCTAGCAAGTAGTACCCAGGTGGAGGAAATTTACCAGACCGATATATATTACTGTTGCACAGAACTCGCTGATCGTGTACTGACCCTGGATATCCAGCAACAACATTTATAAATTTTCCATGGATATCGAATATAGCCATTATGTTTAGAATATAATCCAACTTTCGGTTTATGCCTACAGCTTTTAAGAATATGTTTGTATTTGCCCTCGAGTTGAAATGATGGCTAAGGTCTTGAAGCTCACCAAATGCTGGAAGCATTATACTTTTTGAAATGCCAATGAATAAATCCAATATATTGTGAATAATTGTCCGGGCCGAAAAGCGTGAAATTTCAAAAGATACACCCGTTACCCTGTAACTGGCCCCACACGCAACCCAATACAAGAATACGCACAACTTTATCCCAGATTATGTTGGTCAAATTCCAATAACATTCTGTGAAATGTTTCGCGGATACGCGAATGTGTTGTTTGATAAAACGATCGATACTAACAACCGGTGAGTATTTGTCGGTACATTCCACAATTCTAGTGTTTTACGAATGCTCTTTCTGGCTGAAATAAAAGATTATACGTAATACCAATTCTAGGTTAAAATTTTTTTACCTGCCAGTGTTAATGTACTATTTTTTTCTTCTTTATAGTTCTTTCATAGTTTATTATTACATTAATAAATAATGATAAGACCATATCATCTTCAATCTCAATTGCACCGTCTTCAATTTGCATTATTATTTATTATACTCGTATATATGTAGTTTATTTCGATTTGTGTGACATATTTTTTATGTTCATATAGTTTGACGTTTGAAAAGAAAAGACACCAATCATCAATTTAGTCAGGCACAACTGGTACCTTTGTTGCTACTGCCATCTATTAATACTTGATGTTAACTAACCAACAATTTAAAAAGGCACCAATTTAGTCGAAAAAATCGGTGTCAAGCACACAGCATAAATCCTTAACTAAATCCTTTAGCTACTCGAAAATAGATGTCAGTACAATCGAGTGTTATACGAGGATAACATCGAAATCGATAATACAGGTTGCTTCTTTACTTAATTTCGAATGTCAAAGTGAAGCACATCGACTGTCATTTACAATTGTAAGTTTTGTTTTTTCCTTTTATTTACATAATAAATTATGGCCGTCGATAATAACTATGGATAAGTTAAGTATTTAATTCAAAATGTACATAAAAAAATTCTTAATGCCTTTTACGATTTATTTTCAGCTAATGATGATTCTGAACCATCACCAATGAAGCAATTTCAATGAGTTCTGATTTCTGGAAAACTCGTTTGCATGCCCTTCGATGGGGCCGTCATGTAGCGCAACGTTTCGCCATATTACGTCATAAGTTTAACGTTTATTGGGCCCATTTTGTTTTAATTGTCATAAATAGCAGCACTCCAATTTGGAAATGGGATTCAAATATTATTTATGGTGTAATAACGAGGCTAAATATCACGAGGAAAACCACACATTGAACGTTTAGTTATTAACTTGCGGGCGATCAATACTTCGACTTCCTGCATGAGTGATGGACGTGGCTGATATTTTTGGAAGGTATAAGTCTAATAAATCCTTAGCCAAAGTATGAAAATATTGTATTGGGGATAACGGGGATAAATATAGCAGAAATAAATATGGCGAGGAAAACCACACATAAAAATTGAGGCGTTAGTTCATAACAATTACATAAGATGTGTATATTGTTTTTAAACCAAAATATACTTGCTATTTACATCTAAACTGCAAACTGGCGATTGGCGAAGCAAATGGCGGTCAATACGGCCGCCGGATATCAGCGGTTTCGGAGTGAAAGTGCCTGCAAAAAGGGTACTCATGGGCATGAGTCAATTCTGTGAGGCTCGAAGCTCGATAGTAGAGTAGGAGATGGCATCGGATTGTCACTCATCTCTTAACGAGATGAGTAAACTATTCAATATTCAGTTGGTCTGGGTTCCGGGCCATTCCGATGTTGAAGCAAATTGCAAGGTACGGTACGACTCTCAAGGTACGGTACGACTGGAACCAGGGTTAGAATGTGTAGGTGGGCCTATGTCTGTGCTGAAAGCAACAAGCGGTTGCCTTTTGCAAATGCTAGGTAGCTCCCCAGTCCGACTGGCAGGGTAGCAAAATAAGTATGGCCTGAGCTCAACTAGGATCGCTCCAAGATCTTAATCACACTAAGGTGATTTAGGTGCGTGATTTAGGTAGAATTGTAAGGGTACTTACCGGACACTGCCTCTCCGGAGATCATGCGAGGAGGAGAAGGAAACTCTTGTTCAGTTCCTGAGCTCATTTCCTGCGCTAATCAGCTGGCCTCAGAGTGGCCAACTGACCTCCACTTGCACTTTCTTATTTTGATCCCAATGACTGGTTTATTCATTTGCCTAACGAGCTCAACATTTGTTATTTTGTTCGTCCAGAAGTAGCTCAGTATTCTCCTAAGGCATTTATTTACAAATTTTCTTATTGCGGATCTTATGTGTGTGGTGTGTTTAACATCAGCGTCTTGATTTTCTGATATTTATTTTGAGTCCAACTTCTTTTGCTAGATATTTAGCTTGTGTACTTTATGTTGCATGTCAGCGTGCTTGTGCGTTAGCAGGCATATGTCATCCGCGTAATCTAGATCATTGAGTTTCTCCGTTAATCCCCACCACTATATTATACTGTTAGGAACAGATGTGGCCAGAGTACGCATCTTACTCCTTTGCTGTTACAGATGATTCACTTTGTATTGAACTCGAATACCTGTTTGCTTAATTTGCATATTGCGTCCCTGTGTATTATGTCGAATGAACGTTCGAAGTTCACGAAGAGAAGGTGGAGAGATAAATTTCATTCGTTAGACTGCTCAATGATGATGTGTGTTGCGTTAATATGATATGATCGGTGTATTTTCACCCTGGTCTGAACCCAGCTTGTATACTAACTATTAACTTTACATATCTTTATGGTTATGTTGAGAAGGGATACATCCTGCCAATCTTTATATTCTCTTCTTAGGCCGCCTTTCTTGCTTTATTTTTGCGGCTTATTTCGGAATTCCACACGTTTGTTATTACTGGTGTTAGAGCTTTTAAAATTTCTGATATGTCTGATTCTTTGAATATTTCAGCTTGTATATTGTCCGTTACAGAGACCTTGTTGTTCTTTATCTTAGCAATGACACCGCTAGCAGTCCGCTCCTTTGGTGGATGGGTGTTAACCGGTTCGTTGTTAACGCCAGTTGTTCGTTGTCATAGTATTTCCATCTCTTCGGTTGTGCTTCATCTGTAGATCTGTAGCTAAAATTTAACCAGAAGCATCCCTTTTTGTTAGAATATTGGCGATTTTCTAGCTGCCCTTCGCACGCATTGATTTTTTTAAACAAGCTTTGGGTTGGTTCACTCTTTTCTCTTGTATTGAGAATGTTTTCAGTGTATTGCCTGTGACTACTACTTGTCATTTTTTTTATTTCTAGTGCCGTATCTCTTCGTATTGACATTTCAGCTTTAACGTGTTTTGTTGGCACATTTGCAACTTGAGTTACCGGCGTGAGGCGTTTGTGTCTGAGTTCTTAGTACCCGCCCTAGTGTGTTGCAGGCTAAGCTTGAGTGATTCGCTGGATGTGTTTCTTGTGGAGGGTGTCTCTATCTAAGTCGATGAGACGTTCTTCATTATTATTGTGCACCGAGTCTAATGCTTGTTTACTCATATTGTTTGTCAGATCGTGTTTAACTATTCCAGTTTTCGCATTGGAAACTCCTATATCTTGATCATTTTCTGCGTGTTCTTGTTATTGTGGCTTGTAGTTGTTCATAGAACACATCCTTAGTTGTTTCATCTGCGTTTTTTTAGGGCATATCACTGAATATTATGGTTGTGTTTCGTAATTTTGAATGTAATCTTGTTACGTCTACGATTACTCTGCTATTACCTGGTTTCTATTCCTTTAGTGCCTTCTGTGCTTTAGCCATTTTTATTTTTCCATCTCACTTCACTGAGACCAACAATTTTGATTTTTTAACTTTTCATTTCATTCTCTAATTCCAGGTTCCGATTCATGTCCGTGTACGAAAGCCGAGGGTCGATATATGCCGGGGAGAATAGGAAAAAGAAAAAGGACCAGGACAAACAAACGTATATTGGTGAATGTCTCGAACAAATGTAATCTTGAACTAACCTAAACAAAATAGATATCGATTACAGTAAAAATCCACACTTGTGTTATTGTTCGCGACAAGAGTAATCATGATAACTGTGCCAATTTTAGTCTGGAAAACCACATTATCTGTAAGGCACATTTTTTTAAAACCAAAAGCAGTCAAATGTATCAAAAACTCTTTTACTCTATAAATTATGTAGTCCCAACTACGTTTCTCAAGAAACGAACGTTAAAAGCAGGAATGAAGTATTCGTTTCGAAAATGTTCATTACAGACGGAAAATTAGGCACAGCGAATTTCTTCAAACCATAGTCGAATTTAGCCTCTGTAATGAAATTTACATTACAAACCAAGATTTTATTTGATCTCGTTACAAAACTAACTCAGTTTGTACCAGCATGCAAATTATTAATTTTTATAACGCCCGCTGGATGCAGAAAAAATCTTAGAAGATTCTCCCTTTTTTCGGATTGCTTTTCGAAGGATTATATCGACATTATTTCGAAGGATTATATTACAAATCAGCAAATGTGACAGGATCGTGTAAATGCCTGGCATAAAAGTTACTGGAGCTGTACGCTAAAGAAATGCCAACTGTTTATAAAAAAATTTATTTTATTAAACCTGAAAATAATTTAATTTTATTCCACAAACGCAAATGAAATCTCTAATTTACGTTTAACCAAGGTATGTCCATCTCTCCTATTTGTTTTATAAAAATTGAATTTTAACTGCCAAAATCACTAAGTAAATCCCAATTTAAATTGGAAAAGCAATGGAAAAACAACAAAAAAGCAATAATCTACATTGTCTACTAATTGTCTACATATTCTACCAAGTTTCGGCATTGTCTACTCAAAAATCAATTGTTTACACTGTTTTCGACTCTAACATGTAGGCAATTCGAAAATACGCGTAGACGCACAACACTGTCGGCGCGTCTACAATCACAATGAGATGTAATAGCTCAATGATATTGAGGTCGACGACCTTTTTATCCACATCTTTAATTATTTTAATATTAATTGCAACAGTAAACTCAGAACCAACCAATAGATGACAAGTTCGCATAATTCGAGGTGCATATAGTAGCGAAGCTAGTAGTAATAACGAGACCAATTTATCTGATACATGTTTAAGGGAAGGACAAGTTGTGGTCAAATCAAATGTGGCCTGTGAGAAGAGGGCTCGATGTCGGGCAATCCAAAAGACTGGACGATTTTGTACGGAATACCAGTGCGAATAAGAGAAAAATGACAAATTCTATGGCAACGGCAAAAACTTCAGCTAATGTGAATTACAATTACGCCTGTGTTAAATGAGGAAGTTGGTGCTGTTGGTTTTGAAATTACACCTTGGGCGCCATATTGTTAAGAGTGCAAACCTTTTATAAAGATATTAAGGGCTATGTTGTTGGGCTATGAGCTGGTTAGATCGCCGAATTATTATTTTAGTGAAAAATGCATTAGGTTTTGCGAGTTCAAATCAACTCGGTCTATAACTTATATTCCACATTGACTATTAAAACACCACATGATTTTGATGTAACAAAAATAAAACGAGCACAAAGTTTAAGGATTCAATAAAATAAGGTACTTTTAATTTAGAATGAGGGATCATAGCTGTTTGTGCTTTCTTGTATTTGTATGTCAAGAGTTTAGAATAAAATAAAAAATAACAAAAAAAATACAAAACTTTAGAGAAAAAGTCATTGTCTTCATCATATGTTATGTACAGTTCGTTTCTAATATAAATGACAAAATGGTATATACCGGGAGTATATGGATGACGTGCGATCTAGAAGAAGAAAATTTAAAACGTAAAAAATATCCTTAAGACAAAATAAAAAGTTTTATTTGGATTATATAATTTATGTTCAATATGTGACTTGACTGTTTTCACGTGTATTTCAAGTCGTGTACACCATGAGTCGTTCATCTTGGATACGAATTCTGTATATACGTCGCATATCCAAGAAAAATCTTTTTCTTAATATTATTATCATTACTATTATTACTTTTATTATTCCATAAGGATTCGCTATACATACATATATTATTCAACTTCACCATCATAATACACGTTATATGTTTGAGCTTTTTACTTATCCGTACGTACCCAAATTTTCTTTAAAGCTTTTATTATAATTCCAATATTTATTAGGAATGATTTCGTTTGTGTGGTCGAGGGAATAGACAAACGGAAGTGAATTTAAATTACCCCAGTCTATTTAAAATAGTTACTCGACATCTATAAATTTTAATTTCATAACCTCGAATCTATATTGAAAAATAATTTTTCGTAAATTACGGATGAGAGGATTTTTCAATTAAAATAGATGCATGGCGTGCAGACTTCGAACGTGCAAAGTTCAATGTAGTTTTATTTTAGTTATATAGTTTGGACACTTTAGCTGAAGACCAATTTGGTGCGAGGTTGTGGTGAATCTCTTTATAGTCACTCGGCGTCAATGATGATTACCAGCAGGGTTTGTGGGCCAATATTCGGATGTTTGATGGCATAGTACTTCCTAATTTTGACGATGAAAAAAGTTCCCTTAATTTAAGACACGACGGCACATGTCGTGATGTATACGAGAGACGAAAATTGTATTATGTAATTATAATCTCATTTATCAATATTTAAAGTGATTTTGATGCTCGATCCCGAATATTATAGTCCACTATTATATCACATAACTCGTTTTTATTTTATTTTATTTTTTCAAATTTATTAAAAAAAACTTTCACTTAGTCCCTCAGCTGTGGCCGCACCGGGGGTCTCGGCTGTAACTGTGTGCACCTCGGCAATTCTGGGTAGGTGCATCCACGTTGCTGGAGGGTGGGCTCTGCTTGCAGTGGCTAAGCCAGGGACCTAATGTTGGAAGGTATAACCTGGCCAATTAAAGCAATGAATACAATGGAAAAAGGAGGAAATACACCCTCTAACGAGCCTAGCTCAATGGATTCTGGGGTAAGCCAATCATTGAAATACCCATTCATACGTAGTTCAAAGTTATCAAAACCACTAACTAGACAAACTAACTCAGCAAATCAGCTGAAAAATGAAAACGCTGAGCTCTGCCGGAAACTAAGTGAAGTAGAAACACTTTTAACAAACTTTTAACCCAGAAGCGAAGTTGACAAATTAAAAAATTAAAATGAAGAACTAAAGAAGCGCAAAGAAATGGAAATAGAGATTTTTGAATTCCATCTAACCAGTTATAACGAAGCAAGTGCATACACCAGTTATAACACCGAGTTCGTTACTGATGAAGAGGAACTCGCGAGAGAAACAGATTGGGCACTGAAAAGGAAAAAATAACTACCAAAAAACGAAGAGCAAAATTCTCGCCTGAAGTTGAAGAAAAATCGCAAGCTACTGTAACTGATATAATTAATACTAGTCCAGCACCTCAGCAACAAAAAAAACAGCAAGAAAATCAACAACAAAAGGTTGCACCGAAAGAAAAGGCTCCTCCGCCAATTAATGTATTCGGCATAACAGAATTTGCTAGTATACAAACTATAATGACATCAGTGACTGCTAAGGAGTACAGAGTAGTGTCGCTAAACAATAACGTGGGGAAAATCAATACACCAGATTGCGATACATATAGAGCACTACAGCCACAAAGCTCAGTGAGGAAGGTAAAGAATGGTTCATATACGAAGATAAAAGCAACCGTGCAATTAAGGTTATAGCCAGAGGCCTTCATCCAACGTGTAAGAAGGAAGATATAATGGAGGACCTAAAGGCAAAAGATCTGCAAATGGAAGATGCAGTAAATATCCTATAACGAGAGAGAGGTGAGAACAATGAAGTAAAAACAAGAGAGCTCCCACTCTTTACGCTTACTTTTAATAAAAAGGAGGAAAAAAATTTTAACATCAAAGTAATTTTAAATATGAGGGTTAAAAAAGAAAAACACGAGTCTCATACCTCAGTCTGGAGCCTAGATGCGTAAAATGTGCTGAAAAACACAACGCGAAAGAGTGTAAGGAAAGTAGAAACAACCCTGCAAAATACATAAACTATAAAGGGCATCATCCTGCGAATTACAGAGGATGTGAAGCAGCCAAAGAACTCCAACTCATTTCCTCAAAACTCTAAGGTTACCCGAGATAAAACCAGTAAACCCGAAGCGGAGCCAAATCCACAGCAATTATAGGTACGCGGGTGGGAAACCTACTCGCAAACTGTACAACAATCATCTAATGCTATTACTGATGACCTTCTTGAAAGGATATGTAGAAGCATAGAAGCCATAAATGCTAGGCTAGAAAAGCAAGAACGTGGTCTAGAAGCTTTATATAAAAGCAACAGCCCTCTTATATTAAAATGAGCAGAACATTAAGGATTGCCACCTGGAATGCGAACGGAGTAGCGCAGCATGTTCCAGAGTTAGAAATATTCAACCAGGAGGAAAATCCCGGTGAGGGTCATCAGGAATAGTGAAAATAATGTCAAATACTATGAAGAACCTGGTATCGAGGAATGAAGTATGCAAGTTAAATCCATAAAAGTTGAAACTAATAATAGTAATGAATACAGTATTTCCTCTATTTAATGCCCTCCACGCTATAATCTAAACAAAGAAGATTATAGCAGACTCTTTATCTCTCTTGGTGGTGACTTTAATGCAAAAAACACCTATTGGGGATCCGACTTACTACCAGTAAAGAAAAGGAGCTTTTCGAAGAAGGCCAGGTAAATAACTGCTAGTAGCATTCTGGAGGTAAACCAACATATTGGCCTGCTGATATAAATAAAATACCAGATCTCATTGATTTCAATGTAACGAAAGGGATTTTTGATAATGATAATTAATAAGAAAAACTTGCCTAAGCTAACAAATAAATAAACTGACTGGGACCTATTCCAAGAACTAATTGAAGAGCAAATTAATACCGAATCATACCGAATCCCGTAGGAATCAAAATTATTCTCTTGAAGTCAGGGAACTTAGAGAGAAACGGAAGGCACGAAAGAAAGGACACGCGCCCCTGAAAACAAAAAATCCTCAATTAGCTGTGCAATAAACTGAAACAACTTACAAAATAAATTAAGAACGTTACTATCAACAAACGTTACAATTAAGTGGGCTCACCGAACATAAAGACACTGATTACTCTCTTTGGGAAGCAACAAAGGGATTAAAAAGGATCAAAATGCATGTGCCGCCTATTAAAAATGAGGAAGAAACCTGGGCCAAAAATGACAAGCAAACAGCTACTTTATTTGCGGCTCACTTGGAAGAAATCTTTCAACCGTTACCTGGACAAACTGCAGATGAAAAGATAACAACAATTAGATGACCACAAGGCCAGCCTTCAGACTAAAATATGTCACACGACAGTGGAAGGTTGCTGAAGTAATTATGATTCCTAAACCAGGCAAACCAGCAAACGACAAAAATCATACAGGCTGATTTCATTACTTCCTGTCATTTCAAAATTGTTTGAAAAATTACTGCTCAAGAGCCTCAAGCCAATAATAGAAGAACGAAATTTAATTCCACCACACCAATTTGGATTAAGGGAAAATCACTCTACGATAGAACAAGTTCACAGAATAACGGACATAATAAAAGACGCACTTGAGAAAAAGAAAATATGATCCAGTATACTCTTACATCTAAGAGCACAAGCTTTCGACAAAGTTTGGCACCAAGGACTTCGATTTAAATTGTATCGAGATCTACCTAAGCAGTTCTATCAAATTATTAAATCTTACATTGCAGGTTGGCACTTCCGTGTAAAATATAACGGAAAGTACTCTGAACTAAAGAGAATAGCGTTAGGCATACCACAAGGTAGCGTACTAGGTCCTATATTGTATATGCTGCACACGAGAGATATGCCAAATGCAGAAAATGCTGCCATAGCAACATTTGCAGACGATACAGCTATTCTGGCAACTGGAAAGAGTATATCAGAAAATGAAATAAAAAAACAATATCTTACAATAAATTGTACATGAACGTTTTATTTTTAATAAATTTAGAAAAAATAGAAAATGAGTTCTAAGATATAGTGGTCCAAGCCCCCACCCATGGTAAGCGAACTATATTCTCAAATCGTTCAACTTCCCTGCCCGTTTTTTTAGCAAATTTTGGATACATGTCCATTACGACACCAATTCTACACAAAATTTGCTTTCATTATGCTCTAATTAAAAATCGTAAAACAACATGGCGACAACAAAGACGAGGTAAATAACGACGCAAATCGTCAGCAACAGGTGCCAGCCCAGCCTGAATTAACCACGTGACGCGGCTTCCAACATTCTGGGAAAATAATCCGAAGACTTGGCTCATATTAGCCGAGATAATGTTAGACGCGAATAATATCATCCGCGATAAATAAAAGTTTGCGCACACAGTGCTGTCCCTATCGGAAGCACAAGTAGAGAAGGAATTCTACGTGACCCTATAGGCAATAACAAATACTCCATCTCTAAGGAGCGTAGATTGGAAACGATTTTGAACAAAGCCGATCAGAGGTGATCACCTGACCGGAAAGAATTTCACAGTCAACGTCATGACAAAACTATGGATCAGGAAGCTCCCTGATTACATTCAAACAGCATTGATTCCTCGATAAGAAAATCCAGAAGAGGATCTCGCTGAAATTTCCGATAAACTCCACTCGATGCTAGAAAAAAATTAGCGACCAGCTAGCTAAGCTAGAGAACAATCGCCATGGAGACAAACTCCTTCTCGATCAAAAAAACCACGATCACAACCAAACCATGGTAGATCTTTTCAGCTAAACAATCAACAATCACTAAGATTCCAATTTCCACGCAGCTGGTGTTGGTATCATACAAAATTTGGTAACCCGGAATCAAAATGCATTGCTCCATGCACATTTCTTACAAAATAATTGGGATCCGCAAATACCGATTCCCCAAACCAATAAGTCTTAAGGTCGTAGCGGCGGACCTAAGATAATTGTAGCATAGCCGCCTACTTCAACGGGATTCAGTGAATAAAATCACATTTCTGATTGTGGCGCTGATCTTAGCGTAATCCTGTATCGCAAATACTAGCGCTTCGGACCAAATCGCAATGCCGATTTAGTTCTGGCAGCAGCGAATGGTACCGCTATAAACACTTATGGTACCAAATTAATATTGACTTCATCCTCGCTAATGTCAACCTTCTGACAAATCACAAATTGATTGATACATCCACTAAACTCTCAAACAACGCAAGAACAACACGCGTTGATACACCATCACGAATGAATTATAAAATTAACAATGGCTATGGAGCACTGTTGAAGAAATTCCCTTCATTAACAGCTCCACAAAACTAAAACGCTCTGGGAATGCATAATGTAGTACACCACATCGTGGTGTACTACAACGACTGGAGACCATGTGAGGGCTACAGATGGCTTAACGTAGTCACAATTCCTAACTGTTACCCTATCCCCCGCATTCAAAATTTCTCCATGCAATTACATGTTCACAAAAATCGATCTCGTCAGAGCATACCACCTTATTCCAATTGCTTCTGACGACATACATAAAACTGCGAACGAAAACGTGAAAACGAATGCCATTTGGACTTAGAAATGCTGCACAAACTTTTCAGCGTTTCATCAACGAAATCGTGAGAGATCTCGATTTCGTTTATGTATATATCGACGACATTCTCGCGTAGCCTCAAAAGACGAGAAACAACACTTACAACATTTGGAACAACACTTCCAAAAGTTACTAAATTACGGTGTCAACATCAACACCGCAAAATGTGTGTTTGGGATGGAATCCCAATCTTGACTATATCAGTCACAAGATTACACCTAATGGCATTATGCCGTCCGAAGGACGAACTGATGCAATTAGAGAATTCCTCAAAGCTTTAACCTCAAAGCGTTAAGCAAATTCAACAATTCGTCAGCATGGTAAACTACTACGACCGATTTATCCCAAAATACGCGGAGATACTTGCCCCAATTCATAAACAATTAGCAACACTTCTCAAAAATCCCAAGACGCCTCACAATTTTTTTTGGCTTAAAGAATGTCAAAACGCATTCCTTCAGCTCAAGAACAGCTTAGAAAACATTACTCTTTTAGTGTATCCGCTAAATGCAGACAAATATAGCATCACCACTGATGCATCCAACAAAGCAATACGCGCGGTCTTACAACAACTCAATAATAAGACCTGGGAACCTCCTGGATTTTTCTCCAAGAAATTATCAGAAGCCGAAAGAAAATGAAACACTTTCGACCACAAACCGCTTACTAGAGCGATTACCTCTACATCACGTAGATTTTGTCTCTCAATTCACGATAGACATTCAATACATTCAAGGCAAAGACAATGTGGTCGTCGACACACTTTCTCGGACTTCCCACCACGAACTTGCCTCCGCAGCAACACGCTACGACACCAAACGATCACAAAAGCAAAAGTTTGCATTACGTCCATTTTACACTCGTCATAATCGTTCATCAGGGCGGTTTATTTGGTTAACTTTGGATCCTTACTGGTATACTCTAAAACGTACCGAACAAGCGAAAGACGCTGTACAGCGTAGCATTGAGGAAGACACAAATCAATCAATTCAACGTCGTTCGCAGCAAGTGGAGATGTGTCCATCCACTTTATGGAAGATTTTATCCAAGGGTTTTGGTTTATGTGCCTATTTCGAAATGATATAAGTTGAGTTTAATTCCACAATGTACGCTCTTTCAAACCTATATAGCCACTATGGGAGCCAATATCTGAGATTTTTGTAATTTACCATAAGCTACAACGACATCCTTCAATATAAAAATCGAGCACTCCGGCTAATTTTGAAATGGCTTAAGGTGATTTTAATTCCAAAATGTATGCCATATCAAACCTATATAGCCATTACTGGAGCCAATCTCTGAAATTTTAATTTGTTTGTATTTACTCTTTTTAGAAATGCACGTTTGTTCAAATACCTGTCTAAAATCTATATTTTGTCTCAAAAACAATTTTTGGACACTCGCATAAATTTCTGTCCAAATTATAAAAGTGTCCAGTAATTTAACTGTCCAAAAACCATCACACCGGTTCACTACGGGTATCGTATTGCTTAGCTACCCACCTAGTTCGCATTTTTTATAATCTAATTTGATTTTTGTACTTATACATATTTGGCGGTTTTGGTTATTTCAAAATTTTTTCTAATTTCACTGTGGGCGGTTGGGAGGGGTGATAACCCGTGGCTATACTGGATATGGTATACTGACATACAGTGGGGTAGGTTTCATCTCGCTCCATTTTTCACTTCTCTTATACGATTTTGACATAAGATTACCCAAATATGTACACTAACAATCGCAATGGTTGTATAGCAATTCAAAGTTACTGGCATTAAAAAAAACGAATTACCTACGTACTCGAATTTATGAAATTCAATCTAAACGAACCGAGACATTATAATATTATGACATTTACAAAAAATACTAATCTCATTCAAACTAATTTAATTCTCCAAACACATAGCATCAATTCATCATCTTTCGTCAAAATTCTCTGAATAACTTTTCATTTATTTTGTTTTATTTAATTAATTCAAACACAGAAGCATAAAATAAATTTTCGAACTCAATTGAACTGTATGAAGTTATCGACTTAAAGCACAAAGCATATTATATTAAGTGCACAACAACAATAAACTAAAATAATTACAGCGAACTGAGTACAAAAATAAAATAAAAGCTTAAAATAATCAGAAAGTATAAAAAAGCTTCCATGGAGCTTTTACACAGCATTACACTCATTAAAATATAATCATCACCTTTAATAATATTTATACGAGTACATACATACAAAATACATAAATTTATTATATAAATTTTATCTTACATACATTAACGAACAATAATTTCCAATTCAAACAATCCGTTTTCATTATAAAGAGCACAGAGTCGAGATGTGTCGAAGTATCTGAATTTCAACAATTTTTTATTGTCTGTGTTCGTTCGTTTCGATATTTCGTTCACAGAACAGCAATGATAATATTCTCATATTTCAATGTGGCACAAACAACACAAATAAAATAATCATAGTAATGATATTAAGAATTTTCCAATATACGAAATCGAAAGATGAATCGAAAAGTCGGTTCAGCTGCATCCTCGCTCTTCTTCTATATGATTAGCGTTATTATCCTCTTTTTACTCTCCACTTAGATGATGATGCACTTAATAATGAATGATGATGCACTGCACCATTGACACAAAATATAATACCGAGATGAAAAACAAAAGGAAAAAGAAAACGATTTTCAATTTTCCGATTTGATTTCTTTTAATGATTCGAATAAATAGAAATGAAAATACGATTTTAGTTGGAAACAGGATAATCAATTAAATTAGTTTTGTGTCTAGATGAAGGTAACGCTGCTATGTATGAAAACGGAATATTTGGAATATGTCCAAAGAATTGTTCTTAAATCTATTGTTAATTTATGATTGTGAACTACATACCAAAAATGTACACTGTTAAATTTAAAAATATTCCAATTGGATTTATTTTGTAGTGAAATTGAAACATTTTTAGATAATCTTTAACATTAATACTAGAGAAGCCTTTGAATCCCTAATAGTGTCGCTGTAAAGAACAGATAATTTTCTAACAGTTTTAAATAAACACGAGAAAATTGTGATACATTTTACTAAAGTTTTTTTAATTCTAAAGAAGGTTATTTTAGACACTGTTTCTACTTTTATATCTCCGAATCTAGAGATGTTCACGGGGTCTCACCTATATGGCTGAATAGCTAAGTCAAAACCTCACGTGTGTGGTAAATAAGGTTGAGATATGATGATTTTTAACTTATGCAGCGTATTTTAAACAATAGTGGTTTTTGATATCAATCTATTTTCAAATTTTACTGTTACCGCTCCTTGAGATATTCATAATATTTAAAATGTATTTTAGGATAGCACAAACAAAGTTTTAACAATGAAATAAACAGGGTTAATTTATGAAAATATTTACTGTGCCATATACGACTTAGAAGTTTCATGAATTTGAATAAATTTTCAAATTGTATATCACCGATCCTAGAGATGTTCACGGGGTCTCACCTACAAGGTCAGATAGATCAGTCAAACCCCTATGTGGGTAATGAACGGGATCTAATTATGATGATTTTTAACTAGTCCAGAGACATTTTTACGTTTATGGTTATATCGCCCATACCAGAAATGTTCACGTGATCTCTTTCATATATTCGAATAGGTCAGAAAATTTTCTATCAATATCGTGCAAATGGGGCACGGATAATGATTTTCATCATGTTTTCCATAATTTACAACTTCTTCGTTTACAATTTTACTCTCGATTGGAAATTTTGGTATTTAAACGTAACCAAGAAGGATAATGTTAAATCAATTCACGAGTCTAATACAAATTCGACAATGGAACGCAACGTGGGCTCTTCGCTCGCACAGATTTCACTGATTGCGGCTGGGGTTGGTCCTTTCGCTAATCAAGAGAGTGCAACACAATAGTATTTGCAGTGGCGAGCCTTTTGTTGCAATCCTGACACAAGCTGGATTTGCCAGCCGACCTGGGGTGGACTTTGTGCAGACGGCAGGAGCACAACCTATTTTCTCTTACGAGATTTAAACTTTCCTCGAAAGTAAGAGGCTTGAATTGATCGCACTTTAATACGTTGTGATTTCTAGCTCAAACTTGCGACGTAAGAATGCAGAAATCTGAGTATCGACTGGTGAACGAGCTAGTTGTGCGTTAGATTTGCGATGTGCTCAAGTGTGCAAGGAATACAATGATGACGGAACTAACTTTCGGGACAGTAATGAATTCGACTTTGAAACCGATAAGATACTGGTATGATGTGTTCGTATTGATGATATCTCCCACTATCGATGGGGTTCTGGGTCCAACTTATCGGCGATGAAATTAAGTTGATATCCCATATGTTGACCCGCACTCCTAACACTTTCAGGCAGCGAACTATGTTGGCCGTTGCATCAATGATCTGGCGCAATCTCACATCTCTCTTTCTTTGTCTCTCTCTTGCTCTGGTTATTGAATTACGCACTATTGAATTATGCTAACTGGTCTTCACTGGAACTGAACACCAAAATATTAAATTTCCTTATCCACGGCTCGAGTGACGAAAAAATGTTTGAACAATTTGGAAATGAATAATTAATGGTACAATGGATGGAAAACACACAATGGATGTTAGAAGCATAAGATTTTTCTCATAAAAATGTCTATTTTGACACGTGACAGTTTAGGGTTGCCCGTCGTTTGGCTATAGGGTGCCCACAGATAAATGTCACCTCCAACCGTCGTGGAGACGTGTAGTGTCTTCTCCGACAACTAATTTTGTTTGAAATTTAATTTACAATCTTTTTGTTTTTAATCGTGTTTTCCTAAATGATATGTACTTTTAAAATTATTTGCAAAAAACGGAAAGGCTCCTTTGAAAGCTGCCACTTCCGGTGGACAGATTTCAGCAGAAAATCACTAGAGTCTCCCAATTTATGGAAAAAGCTTAAGTATGAAGCTTCTTTTCTATTAATCAATCCGTATTTCGATCAATAAATCCGGAATTTTTTTTGCCAAAAATCTTCATTTCCGCTTAAACTTTGGAGAACTGAACTGGATCGGTATTGTTGAAAAATTAATTTACAATCTTTTAGATTAAACTCGTTTTTCTCGTAAATGATATACTTTTCACAATATTTTCACAAAATGAAATTTCGGCCAAATATCACTGAGACCTCCTAATCTATGGTAAAAGCTTAAATATGAAGTTTAATTCTGATAAATTACTCTGTCTAGGCTAACTCAGAGGTCTAATTTGTGTTGAGGGACAGTTTTTTGCCAAAAATTGTCATATCCGCTAAAATGTATGTTGCAGAATCATCCAAACTACAACTTCATTGCACGCCAAATGGTTTCGATGGTGAGCTGCGTTTTCGACGAAATCCAAACTTGAATAGAGTGGTTTTTGTTTTTATTTTCTTCACCTAAAACAAAGAACAAATAATAACAGTAATGAAAAACAGGTTTTACCAGTGTTTATTTTGTCTCGGTTGAGCTGCCCCATTACAATTCTGGTACACGCCCCTAATAAGTGCCATCTCGTGTACAATAACAAAACGATTTTTATGCATCTCTAAATGATATGATTTAGAGGTCGTTGGAATGAAATTGTTGTGCAAGTTGTTGTTCTAGTATTTGAAATAATTCTTTATACGGAGATTTATCCGTTGATAAAAATTAGTATTGCCCGAAAAAAATGTGTTCATATCCACCAGCGAATGTGTTAGTGGTAACTTGAGGTGTAAGTTGATGTTTCACATTAGATTCCCCAGGTAGTTTGATGGTTTGACCGTACATTAGTTCTGTTGGATTCACAACAATAAGAATGAGATCGCAGAGCTCCAGTTGATAATATTTGCACGATATTTGAGAGCTGTTTTAAGTTGGGGGTGATAGCGCTCAACCATACCGTTTGCTTGTGGATGGTAGGTCATAGTCCGTATTTGAGGTGAGTCTAAGAGTAGCATAACCTCAGTGAATAGTGTGGATTCTAACTGTGTGCCTTGATCGGTTGTTATGTTGACCTGTACGCCGAATCTAGAAATCCAGTTTTCGACTAGTGTTTTTGTGATTGTTGGTAAGGAGTTGTCCTTGATGCAATAGGATTATGGCCGTTTCCGACTATTCTCGAATTTTTAAAAATTTTCACTGACGAATATTGTTAAATCTCATAATTCATTGAAGTGGCCTATCCATATGTTCCAGAATTTATTTTTCTTTCAACATTTTTTCACAGAAGGTTTGCATCCTTTTTCAAAGGTGTGCGTTCATCGCCGTTAATAGCTCGCTAATAAATAATTTACCTTCAAGTTCTTTACCTATGTACCTTCATACTCGTAATGTACATAAATTACTGAGTATGCACAAAAGGAGTTGTTCCCGTGTCAGGTAGTAAGTACATAACAGCACGTTATCGATATTCTTGTACACACACATATAAACAAAAAATAAATCAAAGATCATTTCTCGATTTGAATGTCGTCAAAGTTGAAAGCACAAGCAAGTACAAAAAATAAATCTCGTTTCGTAAAAAATGGAAAATAATTGAAAATTCATTCATTCGAAATTTTCCTCCTATACATTACCTAAAAAAAAAAAAAAAAAATTTGTTATACTACATTGTATCCTATATGTGTGTGTGTGTGTGTGGAACCTTGTAATGGTACACACAGAATCCGAGTACAGAAGCCAATATGATGTACACACACACAGAATGTAATTTTCTATTTATATTTTTTATTTTAATATTTCAGAGTTCATTAAATTTTTGATTTCAATGAGATTCGAGAAATTTCTCGTCTTCCAAGAAAGGAAAAATGACAATAGACAAGTATATATGCGCTTATCTCTATTCTATATGTAGTATGTACTCTACGTTTCACAGAATCCAAATTAACCAGAAAGATAAAATTGAGTTTCTTCACATTTTAATTTGATTACATTCAAATATATCTCGTTCGACGGATTGAATATAAAAAACGAGCTTAATTGAAAATTTTACATTGAAGTGTATTTGGTAATCGGGAGGTGTAAGAACCATATAAGTAATGATGTAACGACATAAATTAAAATGTTTGCTTTGAAAATTCCCACTTTATTTTAAACGGTAGACATTGGTTAATGACATATAACACAATCGCACGACAGGATTCGATATGGGGTTCTCCTTTAATTTTAGTAGCGAGGGGCGAATTCATAGAGGACATTTTCTTTAGTTCAATGTGCACAAAGTTGTCGGAAAATCATCTGCGTAAACATAATATAGTGAGTATTTTAGACCGGTTAGTCATTTATACATAACAAAAATAACAAAGGTTCCAGACGGAAGCCAGGGGTGTCCCTTATAAAACCGAAGGTACACCTTGAAGTTTTACTATATACGGTTTCTATTTGCCGAGTCGAATATTCAGAACATTTAAGGTAAAGTCTCAGCTTCTGTGCGAGAATCGTGCAAGATGAAATTGATTCATACTCTGAAATAGATCATAATATATTTTGCCCAAAGCAGTCATAGTACGATGATTTCCTTCAAAGCCTGATCGAAATGGGTTTAAAAAATTGTTATCGAAAGATACAGGGTGTCCACCCGAAAGCTTTACTAAATAGGTTGAATGTATGAAAAACAATGTCTACCATATGTCCGAATCTAATGGCCTTACACATTTTTTTTTGTTATTCAAAATATTACAACTGAATACAATTAGTATAATTATTCTTTCTTAATTTAGTCACTTGTGAATGAGAAGAGGCCCATTGACTAGCTCCATTTATAGGTAATTTACTGAAGTAGTCTTTGCAAATCGATTGGTTCCGTTCTTGGTAATCGCCTTACCGATTACCTGACCTGTAATGTACCATGGAGAGTTAACTATACCACGTAGCACTTTGTTCTGAACTTGTATGTTGTTTGTATTATTTTGGTGTTGTTTTTCTTTATACAGCCCCAGAGCTGAATCCCGTGACTCCATACAGGCTTTAGCATCTGTTGATACAATAGCATTTTATTTTCGGTTGACAATTCCGAATTATTCCCGGGCAGCCAATACATTTTTCGATATTTGATATTAAGATCATCTGTTTTCTTTTTGACGTGTCCTTTCCATCTGAGCCTGGTGAATCTGCTGACCGTTAATGATTACAGGTTTGTAGCTGACTTTTAGATAGTGCAATTCACATGCATGGAGTTGTCTCTACTGAGAGAACTGCAGCATTTCCAGCAAATGTTGCAACGGTAGCATCGTTTAATTGAGTTAAATCTCTGGTGTAGAGTAGGTGAATAGGTCCCAAAACACTACCCTGCGGGACCCCTGTTTTAGTAAATCTCTATGTATAGTTTGAAGAGTAACCCGCTGTGACGCACCTTATCGATGGCCTGCGCAACATCTAAGGAGATACTAGACCAAACATTTTTCCTCTCTAATGTATTCTCAATGAGATCTGTAAGCCTATGAACCTGCTCAATAGTTGAGTGTTTCTCTCTGAAACCAAACTAATATTCTGGGATAAGGTTTCTTTGTTCTATGGTTCTTTTCAATCATTTGCGCAACATCTTCTCAAACAATTTCGCTAGTTTTGGTAGAAGTGAAATTGGCCGGTAAGATTTTCTATCATTCAGTGTCTTGCCTAGTTTCGGAATCATTATTACTTCTGCTACTTTCCATTGCATCGGCCCGGGTGCCTTTTTGAGGCAGCTCCTTTTTTATTTACCCAGTTATCAGATCGTAAACAGGAGCTTTCTTTGCTTTTATATTCTTAATTTCAACTTTTAGTTCTTTCAGTGTTACAGGATACCTTCGAAGTCAGATGTTCTGGGCGTATCAGCAGTGTTTTCGTAACTGGTCTGCCGATCTAGAAGTTGAAATGTTTCTTCAAGTTGTTTTCACCCTTTGTTACTTTCCAAAGGGAACAGTCGATATCTTTAGTTGGAGCTGGAGAACAAAGGTATTTTCCAATTGTTTCATTTTTCACTGCTTTTATGGTTAGAGTAATCTCGTAATCTGCCATTTATTATGGGCTTTTCGTTTTTCCTGCACTAGTTCTCTTACTTCTATTGGGAAAATAACGGAGTTTTCTTTCCTGGATGATAATTTGGGGGTGCATTCCCAAACCGACCATTGTATGATATCTAGGAGCTTGTCTAGTTGCTCTTCTACTTTATTTTCAATTTTGATTGGCACTTGAAATTCTATTTTTCCTCTACTAGCTGCTTAAAAAAATCCCAATTTGTGTTTGATAACTGTGGTGAATTGGTTTTTCTATCACATTTTCACTAACCGTCATAATAATAGGAGAATGATCAGATATTAGACTTTCATCATTTTCTAAGATGATGTAGCGTTCCAATATGCCTTTAATGATGTAAAAATCTATGTTTAGACTCATTGTGATAGTGGCAGTGTTTTTGAAATTTTCGGTACCATTGGTGTCATTTTCTTTCGAATTTGAAGAGGCCTGCGCATATGTATAATTCTCCCTACGCATAGGTACTTCATTTCATGCTCGATCCTTGTTTGGATGACTTAGAAGGGGTTAGCGTGCCTGATCAATCATTTTCTGCAGCTGCTTCTTCTTTAGATAGATAGTTTGCAAATTTATGCTGGGTGCTTTCCAGCATATTTGACACATCTTGGTTCGCAAGCGCAATATCGTTGCGCATGGTTATAGCCTTGGCATTTTTTACATTGTACTGCCTCTTTTAACAGCTTCGATTGTTACTCGCATGTTGAGTATGCCAGTTATATTGTAAATTTTTTCTATTTGCTCGGATTTATCAAACATTAGCATGATAAGGGGAAGTCTTCATTTTGAAACGGATTCTTCTATTTTCTAAGTCCTCTATTATTGAATTACTTTCACAGGTTGGATGTATGCCTCTTGTCATCTTCTTGATGGGACGATCGTTTTATTTTCGTACGTGTACCACTGATATTTTTCCATATTCAGCTTCATTGACAAGCTTCTGTATGCGTTCGGATTGGAACTCATTACACTTTGGATTTGTAAATAGTTGGTTACTCCTACTATAAAAATCGATGGAAGGGCTTTTACCTTTGGCCGTGTTTCATTTTGTTGACCTGGTTGCCGTTCGGGTGATTTTTCTACCTCTGTGAGGACTCAGCTTTTCTTTTTTTATTTCTCTTGTTCTGTTTAGCTTTTCCCTTTTTCAGCATCTAGTTAGTTTCTCTTCCTTGTCTCTTTTAGGTTGTACTTCGTTGTCTGACGCTTCTTTGTTTATGGACTTGTTTTCCGTTTATGAATTTGTTTTATCTGTTTTCAGGCAGATTAACTCGCCTTGAAGATTGGAGATTAGAGTCTTCGATTTTTATGTTTTAATGCTTGATTTTATTTTTCAAGATTAGAATGTCTATCATTTGCATTGCTACCGGCTTTGAAGATATCGGTTGCAGAACTGCTCCTGCATCTACTTTTGGCATACGTTCTTGCTGTATTTGACTGCTGTTTAAACGGATTCGCTGTTTCAAAGTTGACTTCACTAACATGCAATAAGTAGTCCTCCCCCACAATCCATGGAACCGGCCTTCGAAGAGTGTGGATTAGCCAATTTGAAAAATAGTGTACCGCCTGGCGTAAATCCTTTTGTGTTTTCATCCATTCCATTGTGTTATATTGACTATGCGCTATATTGATCAACTAACACGAAGAGATTAATCACTACAACCGTTCGTGTTACAATACATTGCCCAGAGTGCGCCCGTATCCGAGAATACTTCATGGAGGCTGACAATCATTTGCAGCTCGGCCTCACACATGCGGACTCTTTTGATTACATTTTTAGGCACTTTTTCACACATTTGAACCATGTAAAACCTTGAACCATGTAAATTTCTTCTCTAATGTTTGTTTTAAGTTGTTCAATATGATCTCATTAATTTCCATAAATCTTACTTTTGATATAACCCCATAAAATGAAGTCTCGAGCAGGTAAATCGGGTATCCGTGAAGGCCAATCCACATCACCAAATTTCGAAATTAACTGTGGCAGTCTTGTTGGAATCACATAATCACCAAACCATTGGCAAGCAATCTTGCTTTAAAAAAAATTCCTTATCATATCACAGTATCGTTCGGCAAGACTGTAACAGCTGAACAATTCGGATTTTCGTTCAAATATGGTCCAATGACTACTCCAAACCAAATTGCACAGCATACCGTCACTTTCAAGAGATATAATGATGATTGATGAATTATTTGTGGAGTCTCTACTGCTCAGAACCAGCTATTTTGTTTGTTTACATGTCCACTTAAGTGGACAAAGCTTCGTTACTCATAATTAATTTTTAAAAAAATCCGGATTGTCATTGTCACGCAACAGCATATTTGCATACGTACGGCGCCGCAAATGGTCTCTCGGTAGCTTGATGATTAATTTGCCACGTGTGTACTTCACGACTGCCAAGTATGAACTGTCCATACTAATATTCACCTAAATGACGGCAAAAAATTGTAAACCTTCCGGATGAACACCCTGATATTTTCATATGTTAACGTGAATGTTTTCTGTTTGATGTTAGTTAAAAATGTGACCATCGTACGACAAAATAACTGAAAATAACGTCTTTACTACTATTGGAACATATTAGCATGACCAATAGCATTTCATTTACTGAAAATTAAAAATTTTAAAAATTTTAATCGTTTGTTGCGTTAGAATTGAACCAAGATTTTTCGTATGTAGGCATCGGACTCCTCGTCGGTTCGATCGATGGTTTACCGTTATGGGCAATCGTGTACTACACTTTACGTTGTGATGATCTTCAGACGACTAAAAAATACGCAGAATTTAGTGGGCCCGGACATGCCGATCTAATTGCAGCAAAGTAGAAGAGAAATGAAAATTGGCCAAATTTGGACAAATTCGGAACCACCGATTTGTAAGGAAAGGTGGTGTAATGGCTGATCGGATGTTGTGAAATTAACGAATGGCATCCCGATATAGCACAAAAATGTGACGATTTCTATGTATAGAATGAAAGCTTTACGACGAATATTTTAATGCAGCCGGTAACAATTGAACCGATTGAAATCACAAATCTATACTTTCTGAGAGTTCGGTAATTGCTTACCATTTAAACACAAGGAACAAAGACAACTCTCGCTAATTTGTAGTGGTGTCAGATTATAATTTACTATCGAACAATTCGAGTAGTATCACAGAAGATGGCGTTCGAGCGATAAAGGTCCCTCAAATTCGCCATTCACATATCGGGTTTTCCATTTGGGTCTGGACAACTTTGCACTTTCATTGTGAACGTCAGTGTCAAATGATTCAGTAAAGACAACATTTTCATCATGGTGAAGTACACAAACGAACAACGTTTACAAATAACTAAAATTTACTAAAATTTTCGAGTCGGTGACTGCATCTTCAAGAGCGTTAATTCCAATTTTTGGTCGTAATTAACGTCCCAGTAGACAAGCAATTCATAGTGTAGTGAAAAAATTTGAGTCTAAATATTCGCTGCTAGATGTTCCGGTGCCAGTGAAACAACGGGTTGGTCGAAGTGCCGAGAATAATACTGCCTTTCAAACGTCCGTTGCAAACTAACCAAAACAGTCGATTCCATGGCGTTCTCAAGAATTGGGCATTCCTCAGACCACACTTTGGTGAATTTTGCGAAAGGATCTTGGCTTGCACCCTTATAAGATCAAGTTAACACAAGAACTAAAGCCACTCGATCATATGAAGCGACGTACGTTATCGGATTGGGCTCTGGAAATGTTGGAAGAAGATGATCAATTTCATCGCAAAATCATATTCGGTGATGAAGCGCATTTTTGGGTAAACGGCTTCGTCAACAAACAGAATATGCGTTATTGGTCAGGTGAAAAATTACAAGTGCTTCAAGAAACACCACTTCATCCACAAAGCAACTTTTTTCCTTGATGAAAATGACCGTCACGTTACGGTCAATGGCGATTGCTACAGAGACATGTTGCAACGTTATTTATTTGGCCAATTGCATGTCGAGAACGGATCGGATCATCTCGTCCATCTCGGCCTCGAGAAATTTCCTTACGCATTGGAAAAGTATGAAAAGACCAACCATATTATTTGTCTATATTCATCTCTCTCCAACTGTCCACTCTTGAGAAAAAAATGTATAAGGGAATTTGTTGTTGTTTTCATTTGTTTCTGGTCTATTTCGCGTCTCGGTTGCATACCATTTTTTCAAGTTTTCACCAATTTTCATTCAGTTTTCGACGGTTATTAGATTTGAATTCGATTCAATTAATTCTCTCTAAACGTTTTTTTCTGAAATTCATCAGCGAAAAGTGATTTCAAAGAGATGAATTCAGTTTGATGAATTGTACATTGTGAAAGGTTATGTAGTTTGTCATTGTACACGAAAAGAGCGCCGCGTTAGTAAGGCTCGACTTCGTGCTTCACAAACACAAGAACAAAGAGAGGCAGTACGTCAAACGGCGTACTGAGAAGCGTTTCAATACGAATGCACAATTAACTACAACTCGCATCCTTTCATTCGAATTGGCCCAATGGAGGGTGTGTGTGACCATTGCATTCATTGCTTCGTGCCAAAACACCAGAATCACGACATCTTCTATCGAACACTCAAAGATACAACGGATGATTCCAAATAACTTCATTTGGGGCAGACATTATCGAAGAACGAGGATTCAGTCCAGCAGTCATGGTCAATTCTGCTCGAGAGGGTAAACGTTCTGTTTCTTTTGGTGATCATAAACCAGTAATTCTGACTTGGCCTTCGACTTTACAGATCCAAGGCCAAATTCGTCATCGAATTAGATCATTGCAACCGCTTGAAGACGCAATGCATAAATTCATCCAAATTTACTTCTTGGGCAATATTGATGACCAAGTTGATCAGCGTCAAAGATCTGCAGCAACTACTTCATGAATATCATGCATTGGTTTGGTTGTTCAAAACTGCATTGGATCGCATGCCAAGTGCGAGGACTACAAAATCGCCAACCTAGCGAATGAATGACCCGCTGGAACACACGAACGCTAATTCAACGCTCGAAAAATAGATGTGGTCGTAATTGCGATTGTTGGTGAAAACTAGGAAACACGCGATATTGTGCTTATGCTTATACGTCGCGACACTGGACAACTGCAACCAATATACGAAACACACCGTTCATACGAATGCACCCACTGGTGTTTTGGCAAGGAGACGATGGATAGCATCGTTTGATGATTCGTCAAAATGCTGACAACTACTTGCTGCGATTTCGTCGATTTCCTCAGCAATACTGCGTCGACGTGTACGTCAAAATTGAAATGAAGCGCCTCACTTTCATTCGGTTGAACCAAGCCAAACTGCATTCAGAGGAGTATATTCATTTACGTAATGCAATCAGCACCAAAAGAGATGCAGCGAATGTTGGGCGATTGACTATTCTTTCATCACCTTTACTTGCAATCCGAAATAGACAGAAATTATTCAACTGCTGCTCCCTGGACAAACATCTAGTGATCGGCATCACCGCACGTGCTTTCAAACAAACAATCCAGTCGCTGATAAACTACATTGTTAAGCATCGTATCTTTGGGGATACTCGATGCTGGATGTATTCGATTGAATGAATCGAGTACATGGTTGACGGCAAGTGTTTCAAGCGTTATCCACAAAATTTGACGGCGGAGACTACCACTGGCAACGATGGTTATCCACTGTATCGTCGTCGATCACCCGCTGATAACGGTAGAACTATCAAAACTATGCCACTTCTTTCCAAAACATTCAAGGCGCACTGCAACGTGGAGTATAGCAATTTAGTGAAGTCCATCAAATACATCTGCAAATATGTCACAAAAGGCAGCGATATGGCGGTTTTTGGCGTTCAAACTCCCTATACCAACGATCAAATCAGGCACAATCATGTTGGCCTATATGTGAGCTGCAATGAGGCAATTTGGCGTATACGCTCATTCGTGAACGTCATCAAACTGTTCTACTTTTGGCGGTGCATCTGGAGAATGGTCAACGAGCTTATTTCAACACATTGAATGTTGCTCATGATTGATCAGTTTCTTTTCGATTTGCCCAAATGATCCGTTTGCGCGAAGATTGCTCTACTTTGAGACGCCACGTTATTACACTTGGAACGCTTCATCGAAATCTCAACGTTGGAAACATCGCTGCAACCGATGTGGTTCCTGACTATCCGGATGTGGGTTCTACGAAGATCTTGGTCGCATTTACACAGTTCATCCGGAGGATGACGAAAGCATATAAGAAAACATTTTACATCGAATTCGTGTCAGTTCAAGGAATTCCGATCTCGAAATGAATGAGGAGATGTATAACCAGGCTTTGCTTATAATCGAAGGCATGTGTTACCTCATGTGCGGCAGTTTGTTAGTCGAGTTACGAATGCCTACACCATATCGATGGAATAAACCACGCTTTTAATAGAGAATTGGAACGTGGGCGTGAATAATATCGAGATGCATTGATCAGTTCGAATGAATGTACCACAGTTGAACTCCAACAGAACTATACGTGAATGAAGGCAATTGATGATGGAAATGGTGGCTTATTTTTGCTCGATGCGCCCGATGGAACAGAGAAGACATTCCTCATGTCATTGATTTTGGCCACTGTTCGTGCGAAACCCGAAATTTCTGTAGTAGTTGCGAAACGGCTCATTCAACGTTGACATTGCCGTTAAACCTTCAAACGACTGAAAAAACGACATGCAACATTGTGAAACACTCAGCAATGAATCTAATGTCTGGCGATTATCGTCAAACACTACCAGTCATTCCAAGGTCGACCGCTGCCGATGAAATAAGGGACGTCTAATACGACGTAATGACGCTGTGGCGCTATGTGTAAATTCAGCTGACGACAAACAAGTGAGTTGCATTGCTAAACGATCCAGCTGCCGAAGATTTTGTCTAAGCTGTTACTGACTATCGGTAATAGTATAGTGTTCCTGTTGGCGAATCGAACGAATTGATTTCGTTTCCGCCTAATTTTTGCAATTACGTCTCAACGAAGAACGAGCTCATCAACAAAGTGTTCCCGAACATCATTGCTAACCACAAAAATCACAAATGGCTTAAATTTTACAATTCAAAATCAAATCGTTGGTCCACTGGATTCCTTCAAATCTATCGACTGTGTAACAAACGAAGACGAAGCAATCAACTATCCAACTGAATTTTTCACTCATTGGATCTGCCTGGCTTGCCACTGCACAATTTACAACTGAAGGTTTGCTTGGTAGTCATCATGCTTCGAAATATATGTGAAAACTCATGGGCAATGTGATTCACGCGACGATACTCAAACGAAAGTTCCAAGGTGAAGAAGTTCTCATTCCGAGAATTCCGATGATCTCAACCGACATGTCATTCGAGATTAAACGAATTCAATTTCCGATTTGTCTTGTATTCGCCATGATGATCAACAAATCACAAGGCCGACTGGCCTGAATCTAGAAAATGAATGTTTCTCTCACGGTCAATTGTACGTAGCATGTTCACGTGTCCGAAAACCAAGACCTGACAAGAAAACGAAAAATTTCGCATATCACAAGGTGCTTCAATGAAGAGAATCGACCCGAGTGCAACCCAACCAGCAAATAGTTTAACAGAAAGTAGTGCAACAATGCTACGCGAATCATTTCGATTCATTTCAATAAAGCAAATGCCTTGCTGCCACATGAATTGCATTCATTTCAATGTAATTAAAATACACTTCATTTCGATTTTGTACGAAGTTGGCCAGGTCAGCTAGTAAGTGAATTATTTTTGAATTTGTATCGCACCGAGTTGAGACCGAAATTACAGAAAACCGCGGAGAATTCGAAAATCGAACAAAATTCAAAAAATTAGTCGGGAGGAGATGTCACAGCCGAAAAGGTCGTGGATAGCGAGTACGTTGTATGATAATAGCATTGATAATTTAGGTATTAGGAGAATCATTGAAGTAGGACAAGCCTAATATTTCATGACCGGTAATAAGTATGTATCTGATGGCATAGTTAGTCGCTGAAGAGAGTTTACGCTTAGAGAAATAATGAAATCACAAACACAGCAAAAACCTTTTATACAGAATATTATCGAACTGAGTTGGACAAGTTTACATTCGCCACTGGTACCGCAAGTGAATATGACGTTAGGTAACAAAATTTGAGAAAACCTCTTTACGAATTTTATCGTCTAGTACAAACTAGACAATCAAATTGTCTCCACCCTGACCTTATTTATAAAAACAGCAGGTTCGATCATTGCGTATGGTTTTATCTGTATTAAGTCGTCAATCAAAACGAAAGGATGGGATGTCAGATTAACGAAAATCGATTTTATTGGGATTGTTATTGGTGTATTAACTTTTGGGCTTTCTTTAAAAAATATAATTTCTCTAATTGATTAATTATAGAAATTTTCTTTTATGCCAGAAAATGTTGACGTTTTACGGTTTAATGATAAGGTGTGCCAAATTTTTAATAATTTATCCAAAATAATTATTATGAAAATCAATCAATTAGGTTTTGTGGCCTAAACCATATACAAAAAAGATTCTCAAGATATTTTTGTAATACTAATTGGATAAGCAAAAAAGGTGTCAAATATTATTTAGATGTGCGGCATAAAACGCATGGCCCACAAAAATCGAAACCAGAACACACCATCAACGCATTATAGCCGTATAATTTCATTAGATGAGATCTGTACGTACACAAAAAATAACTATAATATAATCATTGGCATTTACATCTTCATAAAACCGCACTGGACCAAAGAAATTTGTTTTTTTTTTTTGTGATGCTCCCCGCAAAAACAAAATTAGCTATAATTAAAATTCAATTAAGATAACGCAAAGTAATATTTTTTTTTTGAGCTTGATGTGCTTTTCTCTCCTCTAGTCCTCATCATTATCGCAAGTCGTGGTCAAAACCAAAAATTTCATGATTGAATCTCCTCCAGCTTTGTACAGCAAAAAAAATGTTCGTAGTAAAAACCATAAAAATTTATTTTCTACTATTTTCAGATAAAATAATCATTTTCCCATTTTCCAGCAACAATAACGCTGTGGTGGAAAAACCTCATCATCCCCGATTTTCGTTTTCTCTTCTGTAATTTGTTCGAGAAGAAAATGTATGTCGGTATGTGTATCTGGAACACAGATATATAGATTACATTCAACCGTAACTTTTTATTTTCACTTTTAACTAGCAGAATGTTTTTTGCTCGGTTCGTGTCTGTTGATGTTCTGTGCTGTGCTGTGTGTATAAATTGGTGCGGTTTAAATTGTGCTGCTATCGTTGTTGAAACTTTACGATTCCTAAACGACCAACTATACATACATAAATGCTTACAGAGTTCGACTTTCAATTATAACCCATCAATATTTTCTTGACCTTTTTTAAGGTAGTTTTCATAAATTGATTCGGTAATCTGATCCTAGGGATGTGTACGCTAGCGTTAAGTATTTTATAACTAGGTATTGGAGGTTAGGTGCACGCAAAATGTACCGAAGCGACTTAATATTTTGTGGCCCAATATAAACTTTCGCTACTAAAAGTTTGCGTTTCTTGTGTTTGTGTTACGTCATTACGTACGGCAAGAAGTTTGGCTTGATCACATGGATGGCGATCTTATTCAAAGAACAAAATTTATTTTGGCTAAGTTTTTTATTGTTTGATTGATTGCTTAATTGATTAGAGTGTACAGCCAACTTTAAACAAATATTCCAGATGACGCAGAACAACGCCCAATGAGATGGCTGATCAATTAGTTAGTAAAAAATTAGTAAAAATCGAATAAACAGGTTAGCACAAGAGAAATTTGAGTAATTTGTGAGAATGTAAAATGCGAACAGCATGGAGGAGTTTAGATTCATGGCTGGCGGAACCATTAAACAAAAAAATAAGTGTCAAATAAATTTTTTAAATTTAGCCATACTGTTGGAATTTGTCCTTGTCTAATTTTGTTGAGAAGTGGATTTTAGGTTTCTATTGTTCTTTGTTTGCTAGAGTTATAGCAAAAGTAGTCATTGCGCTAGGTCGTCGATTTGTTATTTTCTTCCTGTGAAAATATTTTAATATTTGTAATAATTTGTGTACCAATAGTGTTTATATTAAAATTAAGTTATATCCGGTAGTGTACGGTATCCGGATGTGGAGCAGACTGATCTGATCCATGTTGTGTTTTCAACATATTCCCGGGCTTTAATGCTGTCGCACGTCCGCTAAACGCTGGTTCCTTCTGGTCGCGCTAATGGAGATGAGGGCCTGTGAGTGGCGATACATTTCCCCATTAATTTGTTTACAAGCCAAATGGATCCTATTACTACGACGCTCCAACATAAGATGGGGATCATCGCGTAATGGTGAAAGTGATGAACGTTTTGGAGATGAAAAGTTACGTCCTCGTCATCTTTCAATGTTTCTAATTGTTTGTCCAAGATTATTGGGCTTCGGCTGGCAGGCGTAAGGTTTGAATTTTGTAGCCGACCATTCACTCTTATAGTATTCCATTATTATCTGTAAATGGATTCAAAGATAAGAATCTATTTCTTTTTTCTAAATGCCTAAAGGATTTGAGACACTGAATTTCGGTATGGAAGTCATGTTCCTGGATGATTTTCAGAATTGTAATTTCTGCATCTTGAAGTTCTTTATTCGATGGTATACCTGGCTTGTTGACTATGGACGGTTTGTGGTAAATAAATCTTCTGCAATACGCGACGATGCGTTTTAGTTGATTGAAGCTTGAACGCCGCTCAAATAATTGTAAGAACTGGTTCACTTCTTTTGTGCCAGCCAGATTGACTATTGAGTTTTCTCTTAGTTCCTCCAGATGTACGTCAATAGGAATGTTGTTTGGTGTGGGTATATCAAGATCCAACTGTAATTCCTCATGAAGAAAATCTGGACCCCTCCACCATAGGTTGCTGTTAGCGAGAGCTAAAGGGGTTGTTCCACGTGACGCTATGTCTGATATGATGCCATGTAGTTGTTGGCAGCATACTTTTTATTGCAGTAATCCTATTGGCCACAAACGTTTTAAATCGGTTTGGCTCCCCTCTAATCCAGCATAATGTAATAGTTGAGTCAGTCCAGGTGTAAATCTTGATGTCAGTCACAGCATACGCAGACTCTTACGCGTCGGAAAATTCATGCAGCTCAATTTATGATTCTGTTGTTGTGTCAATCCACCGAGGAATCATTATCTGCTTCATTATAGACATTTCTTCCTTATAATTCATCCATCTAGCGTTTAGTGTCGCTGGTAGGCAATCATCCCATCCTATTCCCATTCTCCATGCTTCTTGCATCATTAGTTTGGCCGTGATGGTTGTTGGTGACAGCCACCCTATGGAGTCGAATAATTTAGATCAATCTGACAACAATGATCGCTTGGTTTGTTGACCATGTGATAGTTGCAATCTTGAGACATCGAACTCAAGCGCATCTGTAGAGGGATGATACACGATCCCTAAGGTTTTTACGCTGTCGGATAGTTTGATTTGTACGTTGCCTTTATGATGTAATTCGCCTGGGATATGTTCCAAAATTTCCTCGGAATTGGAAGTCCATTTTCTCAGGTTCAAACCACCTTCCTCTGTGAGTTCCCTTAATTCCTTTATAGTTGAAAATGCTTCCTCTATAGTATCACTTCCAGTTAGCATGTCATCAACGTAAAAATTCGAAAATAGGGTCTTGGATGTTGTTGGATAAGTGCTGCTACCATATTGTGACAGTCGCAACAAAGCTCGTACTGCTAGGAAACTGGCTGCAGTAGTTCCATAGGTGACCGTGTTCAATCTGTAGGTAGCCATAGGTTTAGCGGGATCGTATCTCCAAAATATTATCTGATAATCTCGATCTGCCTCATGAATCCATACCTGTCTGTACATTTTATCGATATCTGTTGTCAGTATGAGATCTTACTGCAATTATGGGCCAGTCATCAAGCATCGAACACAACTCGGAGTTTGGTTGATGTACTGCCTTTCTTGAGCACACTATGATGTGGTACGTAATACCATTGATTCACATTGATTTCTTCAGGCTCCCCTCGGACTAACTCCATGTGATTTAGATCCAGGTACTCCAGCATGAACTGATACATCTATACTGGTGATACATCTGCTTGAATGATGTATCCTTTGTAAATTTTCTCTCAAGCTGTAGCAATCTGGTTACGGCCATTTTTCTTGACTCGCCTAAGTTGTGCTGGCTTGATTTAAAAGGAATCCTCACCGTGTACCTTCCATCTGGATTGCGCCCCAGATTTTCTTTAAAGAATTTTTCGATTTTTATCTCCTCCTCTTCGGTGAGATTTCTTTCTTCGGGAATATTTTCATTCTCAATGAACAAATTGTAATTGTTCTTGGATGTCCTTTGTTGTCACCATATAGATTGTTGTTTGATGCTCACTGTTCCCCAGATTACCAATTATGACCCATCCAAATTCAGTGTTTTGAGCCATGGGCTCATGATGGTTGCCCTTTATGATATTGTCGGTAATCGTTAACGGATCGTAATCCGCTCCAATCACGAAGTCGATTGGTTGCGAGCGATTGTAGTGGGGATCGGCTAATTGTATTCCTTTCAGATGCTTTCATTTACTTTTGTCAATGTTGGTTTCGGGAAGCTGTTGAGTGAGCTTGTCGAATACCATAGCGTTAACAAGCACACAAAAATTTCGAGAAAATATTGGGCTTAGCTTGATGTTGATGAAGTGTCTGCAAACGCTAGCCTTATTCCCACTTATTCCAGCAATGTTCACGTTAGATTTTCTTTTGTTTGCATTCAATAGATGAGCGGCCTTTGATGATATTAAGGTGGTTTGGCACCCTAAGTCTATCAAGGCCCTTAAAGTAGCGACCTGTCCATTGCTTGTAGTTTCTTTGATTGAGGCGGTGGGTAATAACACAGGTTCTTGTTGATTAGTCAGAAGAGTTTGACTTACACTCTTGCTCGAAGACGCTGCGTTGTTGCAATGCAGAGGTGTATGATGGTGTCCATTGCACACCATACATGGTGTAGATTTACACTGACCTCTTTTATGTGGTGCGAGGAAATGTACGCAAAGGTTGCATTCATTTACTAGCCTTGCTCGGTCTAAAGTTGGCATTTTCCGGAATTGCTCGCATTAATGGCGGCTGAGCGTGACGGCTTGTAAATATTTAAAATTTATAAGTTTTAGTGGTGGCACGAATGGTGCTACGTTAGATGTTCGCGTTGCGGCTGTTTTTGTACGACATATTGCCTCTAGAGACTCGAACCTTCTCTCCATGAAATCGAAAGATTCTGATATTTTTGGTATTTGCCTTGGATTGGATACCGTTGATTCGTAGAGCCTGGCAGATTCTGAATTCATTTTTTTTGATCAGGATGAATGTTACAAATGACTCAAATGGAGAGCTCAAATTTAGCCGCTCTATGTTGTGTAACATTTCCTTCGCGGAGTCGTGGACATTTTGTAACGCCCCGGTAGTTGCAACTTGTATCGTTGGAAGTGACAATATTTGGCAGCCAGCAGTCGTGGGTTGTTGTATCTCGACTGTGCAAGTGCCAAGCCATTTCATAATTTTCGCCTGTTGTTGTTAGGTGGCTGATAAGTTGCGCTGCACTTTTCTGTAAGTGGGACTTAAGATATGACATTTTTACTGTATCCGAAATGAATGAATCCGTTTCGGTGAATGAGTTCAGTAAATATGTCGTTGAATGAACTCCAATTTTCGTAATCTATCTGTTGTTGTCGATGTTCCTCTCTGGAGCTGTTGTAATCTGATAATCGTGGCTTCCACTTTGGCCTGCAAGATGCCGTGGAAGTCCTTTTTAAAATACGAGCTTCCTCGTTCGACTTCGTCGCTTTCTACCATGATTTCTGTGTGAATAGCTGGTCGATTACATCCATGTGTTTTTACAACTGCGGTTGGTCTTTAGCTGCAAATATTCTTTTGAGCACTCTACGGTGTCTAATGAGTACTCAATAGTTATTTTTGTACAACTGACGCATTAAGATGTCTTGTTTCTTAAATAGCTTATTGTTGGCGTCTCCATCGTTCGTTGACTCCCGATCCTTGAGACTGACGAGTGATGATGGTTGTGACCGATCGGGCGTTGATATCGTCGGAGTACTAGGCGGTCCCTTATTCAACCGTTGACGTATATCCTCTAGGAATAGATCGTACCTCTCCATCAGTTGTCTTCTGGAACCCCAATACGAATGAATTAATTCCAGCGACGGGGTTGCTGCTGTAATTTGGTCGTATATTACCACATAATCTTTGTATAGCGACTTTACGTTCTGTATGCGACCTACTAAACACGTTTTGGTTTTACGTATATCGTCATCCTTGTTATAGTTGTGATGCAAGACAATTATTTTATCTGCATTTTCTTCTAGTGTACAGTATCCGGATGTGGAGCAGACTGATTTGTTGCATGTTTTGTTTCCAACATATGTGTTTTGTAATGTAAATAATGTAAATAGTGCGTAAATAGTGTATATACAAATATGTGCTGCTAACAGCTGTAATGTGACATTTGAAAATTTAATATTTTTGTGGCAGTTATCGTCGTGTATAGACGACAAACATCATGAATTGTGCTAAGTGTGAAGCTAATGTGGAAAAGGACAAAATAACATGTTCTGGTTTTTGCCGTAAGTTTTTCCATTATTTTTGTGTTGATGTTGATCGTTCGGCTATTAAGTGTTGTTTTAAACACTCCAATATTTTTTAGTTTTGTGATGAGTGCCGTGACCCCTCTGTAAACACTACTCAGAACTCATGTTTTGAAGTTTTGAGGAAGAGATTTCATCCAACAGGATGCTAATAGGTGAGATTATTGAGATACTGAATACTTCAGCCGTTCTTCAGTGTTCTGCCGTTGGGTTATCGGTAGCATCGACATCAAGCAATTCTGCTGTAGTGGGAACTTCACTGACGCCTACTGTTGATGTTTTCAAATTTGAACCAAATTTAAGTAAAACCTCGTTGTCAAATATGGGCTCAACAGTATCTGTTGAGCCTACATCACCTTCTGCTGTACCTTTGAAAACTATAAATATATACATCCTCGTTTTCAACATGTACATGATTACGCACCATATCATATGCTGAAGCTGCCCCATCTATAGCACCTAGTTCTGTGATTCCATTGGATTCCTCTGGAACCTAAGGCCACTTGTATCAATTCCGATGGTTAGTCAACCACAAATTGTTAATACATCCGTTGCATCATATAGTTATGACAGAAGAATTTGTGGGACTGGAAACTTACCTGTGGATATTAATATTAAAACAGTTACTGCTGAATACTGCTGAAAGTAATATATTAGCAATGGCTAACGCGTGTTTGGGTACGGATTACTGTAGTCTTTCTAAACTGATTCCATAAAAGTTTCATGAGAATAGTTTAGACTACGTGTGCTTTAAATTGGGTATCAATGAAGAGTTACGTGAGAAGGCGATGAATCCTGATGCTTGGCCAATTGGAGTTTTGTTCGTACCTTTAATTCGTCAAATTTTCGGAAACTTTGGCCTGTAAGATGCCAAATTTCGGAGTCCACAGTTAAAACTCACAGTAATCAACACCACAACAACTTTCAGAAGATCATTTTATACGATAAACCTTATCCAATTAACAATTTGCGGGTAAATAGAAATTATTCATTAAAGTTTGACCATTTAAATGTACGTATGTTACGTACGTTACGATTCTGTTACACGTGCATCAATATGATTTTCCCGCTTTGTCTGAGACTTGGCTTCACGGTAGTATTACAAACAAGTCGCTCCATATAAATAATTATAAGTTATTGAGAGGTGATCGAATTAATGAACGTTGGGGTGGTATTGCTTTATGTTTTCGAGCCTCTTTAAATATTAAACAGTTAGCATCCGGTTGTTTTGGTAAGGTTGAGTTTCTAGCTTCAGAACTTATAAGTCGTTTTGATAAAATTTTGTTGCTGGTTATTTATAATCCGTCGCCTGTGGTAAGTGCAGATTCTGATAATTTGAATTTCATTTTTATCCAGTATTTGTCGGAGTATAAAAAGGTTGTGTTACTAACACTAAACATGTTAATTGGTAATAAATTAAATACTTGTTTTCAAATAGATACCTAGTTTATACAGTTTACCATTTGACCCTATTCTCATTCCTCTGCCTAAAAAAGATATAAGATCTAACGAATGTCCCCAATTCGTCCAATTAGTATTGGGTGTACAAATGTATTTCCGACCTTTATTTAGTGAAATAAAAGACATTAGTTTGTGTAGAAAATGAAAGAATGTTTTATTCAAAGTATGCTCCTTCGGAAGCTATAGCCTTAGCCCATCGTTCATGCAATCAACGGATTTCCCGAAGAAAGAAGTCTGGTTGTTTCGAGGCGATTCAGTCATCGATCCATTTTTTGACGTTTTCATATGAAGTGAAGTGCTGCTATGCCAGGGCTGATTGCATCTACCGAAACAAGTGGTAATCATAGGGAGCAATTTCTGGTGAATACGGCGGGTGGGGTAGAATTTCCCAGTCCTGCATGTCCAAGTAGTTTTTGGCCTAGCGTTGCCATGTTGCAAAATAATCGTATCGTGCCTTTTGTCCCATTCCGCTGCTTTTGCAACTAGAGCTTGCTTTAAAGCCAACAGTTGTGGTCGATAAACTTGTCCCGTAATAGTTTCACGCTCGTTTAGCAGCTCATAATAAACGACACCCTTCATATCCCACCAAATACAAAGCATCACCTTCGAACCATGGATATTTGCGTTTGGTGTCAACGACCCTGGTTCACCCTGGCTTGACCCACGCTGGTTTGCACTTTGAATTATCATATTGGATCCACTTTTCATCCCCAGTGATGATCCGATTCAAAATCCCTTCCTTTATTGTCGTTGAAGCAACAATTCGCGCATGGTTTTCCGACGTTCCATGTCCCGTTCTTTCAATTTGTGTGGCACCCAATTTTCCAGCTTCTGAACCAATTCCATTGCATGTATACGTTGCGAAACACATTTTTGGGTAATATTCAACACTTCTGCCAATTGTTTTTCGGTCTAACAAGGGTCCATAAAAAGCGATTCTTCCAATTCTGTATCTTCAAATTTTCTTGGTCCACCTTCACGTTCTTTGTCTCTTACGTCAAAATCACCAAGTTTGAATCGTATTCGATGGAGCATGTTCACCGTAAACTTTCACAAGCAAACGATTTGTTTCCGCTGCACTTTTCTTCAACAAAAAATAATGAAGTAAAACTTCCCGCAAATGCTGTTTTTTTCGCAAAAAATTCGACATTTTCAATTACATGAAAAATATTGTTGTTTACGCTTTGAACAAATGTCACTAGTAATTATTCAACTTTGACATCTAACCTCCAAAAAACATGTATTGCCCGATTGAATAATATGCCAGCAGTGATACTAACGACACCTCTATAAAAAGGTCGGAAATACATTTGTACTCCCAATATTTTACCGCTCTTTCAAAGGTTTTGGAGAAGGTTATACAAATTCAAGAGCTTCTTAAACAATTTGATTTTTTATGTAAATACCACCAATCAGGATATAAAACTGATATCCAACTGATTGTTGATGATCTTCCTGCTATGCTTGATACAAAAAATTCGTTTGCAATTTTGGTTTTGTTGAACTTTTCAAAAGCATTCGATAGTGTGAAACATGTCCATTTGCTACAGAAACTTTACTTGTATTATAAATTTTTTAAATCTGCCGTAAAATTAATACATTCGTATCTGAGTAATCGTAAGCAGTTGTGTACCCCACGGTTCTATTTTGGGTCCATTGCTTTTCTCCATATATATCAATGATCTGTCATGGCACATAAAGCATTGTCGATTCCACTGCAGTGGAATCATCTGCATAAAGATGATTTACAGCTTTACATTTGTGGGGATGTTCTCAAGATAGATGAGACCATCTTATGTCTTAACTTTGATCTAAAACAGATTTACTTTTGGGCTAAAAATGATCCACTTTCTCTTAATCCTTTTAAAAGTAAGGCATTATTTCTTTCTAGAAATGTTTCATTTGATTTGATTCCTTGATGTTAATTCTGTTTGTCAACGTGTTAGTTATAGCTTCTATAAACTTAGATTGATAAAGAAGTGATTTACGCATACAATTCTGAAAATTCTAATCCATAAATTTTTCCCAAATTTTCCATGTAGTCTCAGTATCACCTTAGCTATAGGTCTTGCACTCCAAATTCACGATTTTGCAAATGACATTCAATTTTTTTAGTTCATTTTCAAGTTTTTGCAAGTCAACCACAATTTTTTATACTTCATTGTCAAATTTTTTAGAAAACAACCTCAATTTTTTGCAAAGCAAATTCGTGTTTTTTCAAAGTAAATTCAAATATTTTTAAAACAAAAGTCAAGTTTTAATATTTCAAATTCGTAAATTTTTGCATTTCAAAATCAAATTTTTGCAAAACAAATTCAGTGCTTTCAATTCTTAACCGATTATGATGGGATTGAGTATGCTGGATGAAAATGGGGTTCTTAAATTATTTTTGGAAGAAGTTCTGGAACATGGCCACCTGGGATGAAACTTAGGCCATTTCTTGACCGATTTTGTTGGGACTGCGTATGTTGAAGGGAAATGAGATTCTTTAATTAAGAATGCTATTTGGATCCAACATACTCAATTCCATCATAATCGGTTAAAAATGGCCTGAGTTCCATCTCAGATGGCCATATTCCGAAACATTCTCCAAAAATCGGTTTAAAATCTTATTTTCATCCAACATACCCAATATCATCATAATCGGCTAAGAAATGGCCTGAGTTTCATCCCAGTTGGTCATATTCCAGAACTTCTTCCAAAAATCATTTAAGAATCCCATTTTCATACAACATGCCCAATCCCAACATAATCGGTTAAGAATTGGAAGCACTGAATTTGTTTTGCAAAAATTTGATTTTGAAATGCAAAAATTTAAGAATTTGAAATATTAAAATTTGAATTTGTTTAAAAAAAAATTTGAATTTACTCTACATTGAATATCATTTGCAAAATCGTGTATTTGAAGTGCAAAACCTATATTATAAAAACAACCGAAAAAATTGGTTAATAGTGGAAGTTTCTGACATATTGGCCGAAAATAAATAAATAAAAAAATTTTAAATTTTCCAAAGGATTGGTTATGGCCAAGTTTAGTCCAGCAGGAACAGATCCTAGAATTTTGTTCAAAACTTACTTTAAAATCCCTGATCAATAATACTATCCAAATTTCATCATAAATCTTTAAGAAATGGTAGAAAGACGAAATATTGTTAAATTTCAAGATTACATTTACTTCGAAAATCAATCAGTTTGGCGTTTTAAGGATCACTTTTAATATTTTATTCCGCTGGGATGTTTTATTTAGTGAAAAAAGAGATACAAAATGAATAAAAAATGTTCGCTGGTAATAAAATAATAACAAGGCATCTTATTTGTGATAGTGCTGCCACTTGCGGCAACTAGCGTAATCGCTTAATTTCCGCTATCGTATACAGCATTTTATTCTGTTCGAAGGTTTTCTTTTGTGCAAAATTAAGTTTCCAAATTCTAAAATACGAAATAAAACTTTTAGCTGCGTTTAAAGTACCAATATAAATTCTCTTTAGCGAGCGGGCTGCCTCTGGTGGTGTCGAATATCTTCAAAATCATACTTGTTGACACATCAACATCTCATTTTCATTGAAATTTCAGACCTATGAACTCCCGATTACCACTTCCCGATAAGCCATTGCACGATTGTTGCAGTGGCTTACTGATGATGGAGAAGAACCACCCGATCTAATTTCTATTTCATCTTAATCTATTTCAGGGTTATAAGATGAATTGCGCCGAATAATTTTAACATTTCAGAATATAACCGAATTGGGTTAATACTCATTTGTATTGCTACATAGCTCAAAATTTTCCAAACCGGCCTCGTATGTTGCTTATACCTACCCTAAAGTAATTTGAAAACGTTTATAACACAATGGACATTAATTGATAATCATTGGCAAAATTACCTTTTGTCTTTAACTTTCACAATAACCCAAATAATTGGCATTGAAATTATTGACGTGAAACCAGGAGAGATGGTCATCCCATAGTTCTAACATTGCCAATTACTCGTACTGCCAATAATGCAAATTTTTACCTGTACGAAAATAAAACTCAGAAAATTAAAATAAAATGATTACACGGTGAATTAACAAAATTAAAGATAACCGAACAGAACTTGAAATGAAAATTGATAATTTGTCCAGTTGAGTGGAAATTTAATGATTTGCATGCTGTAAGTAAAGCAGACGAAAAAAAAACCGGGTGGAATTAAATTATCTTGATTAAAAAGATAAAACAGAAGTAGGTAATCACACCAACCACCCTACTACCACCCGGATTTCGATCACCCGTCCATCACCCGAAACCAGATGAAACACCAAGGTATTTTTTTTTTTATTTAATGTTATTTTAGGATAATTTTTGTGTTCTGTTTTTCCCTAAAATATAACCTACATTGTTGCTGCGTATTGTTTAGGTGATTATTAATTAAAATGGGGAAATTGATTATGTATCGTCTTTTAAGGTGGAAAATGTGTTATTAACACCTATGTTCAAATTGTTTATGGTTATACACAAAATACATCCTGTCAAAATTTTAATTACTTGAATGATTTTTGATAAAAAACATTTTGTGATAGATGACTTTTACTTTTACAATAAATACCTTTTGATACTTCAATATAACACAGTAACTACAGGTAAAAAATTTTATGACCAAAATGTTGCTAAATATTAAAGAAAGTAAGGAACTAATGCGCTGAAAATAAATCTTAAAATTGTGTTTTATGATAACCAATAAATTTTTTTGAGTGCTCTTTCAATTTTGACACAACAAGTAGATAGCTACCCACTCTCAGAGAAACCGTTCAGTTATGAACCCTATATACAAAGTCCTCGGATTAATTTATCGTATTCATCAAAAATAAAAATATGGGGCGTGCTTAAGCATTTTAATCCTTGGAGATTTCCAGAACATTTCGAAACAAGTGAAAGTTTTACACTAAACCTGCTTCACTACAAGAGATTAGACCTGGCCTTATTAAAACTCTTCTCACTTTTCTGTTTATTTTTTCCTGGATCCGTACTGGAAAATAAAGGGTTGAGACTACTTTTGTTCTTTATATTTTAAAGTGCCCTATAAAACAAAAATATTTTTGTTAAGCTGAAATAATTACGGATGCTAGTAACAATTAAGTCTTTCTTGTTCTCTAAAATCCGGACTGCAAACTTTGTTATTTTTGTTAAAAAATTTAAACTCTGAATATCATCCGAATATTAATGAGAGCTCGAGAACCCAATTTACAGTTTCTCGATAATTCTCGAGATGTCGAGAAGCTGCCTAGCTCTGAATTTGAATCAAACTGATCCAATAACTCATTCCAGCATCGTTCTCACTCAAACAATCAGATATCAAATAAACATTGTCGCTACAATTTTTTTGGAATAATATTTTTATTATTTAGATAATAAATTGAATTGGGAAATTATTCAGAAATTTCAATAGTTGTCTAAATTGCATGCTGTATAAGCTAGCGGAAAATAACAGATTACGCTACTCGCCGCAAGTGGCAGCACTATCACAAAAGAGAATGCATTTTGTTATATAATTACCACTGGAAATTTTTTATTCATTTTGTTTCTCTTGTTGCACAAAATAAAACATCCCAGCGGAATAAAATATTAAAAGTGATCTTTAAAATGACAAATTGATTGATCTCCGAAGTAAAGGAACTCGGTAAATGAAATCTTGCCATTTCTTAAAGAATGACGATTAAATTTGGATAGTAGTATTGATCAGGGATTTAAAGTAAGTTTCGGACAAAATTCTAGGATATGTTCACGCTGAACTAAACTTGGCCATTTCGTAACCAATCCTTTTGGAAATTTAAATTTTTTTATTTATTTATTTTCAGTTTCTGGTCAATATATCAAAAACTTCCACTTTTAACAAATACTTTCGGTTGTTTTTCTAATAGCTTAGCTCATATTGAGACTACAATGAAAATTTGGGAAACATTTTCCTTGTAATGTCATGACCTAAGAGCTATTAGAAAAACCACCGAAAGTTTTGGTTAATAGTGGAAGTTTCTGATATATTGGCCAAAAACTGAAAATAAATAAATAAAAAAATTTAAATTTCCAAAAGGATTGGTTACGAAATGGCCAAGTTTAGTTCAGCGTGAACATATCCTAGAATTTTGTCCGAAACTTACTTTAAATCCCTGATCAATACTACTATCCAAATTTAATTTATCTTGAGCAAAAAGAGAAACAAAATGAATAAAAGAATTTCCGGTGGTCATTATATAACCAAATAAATTCTCTTTTGTGACGGTGCTGCCACTTGCAGCGAGTAGCGTAATCTTTTATTTTCCGCTGTACAAATTCCGCTATCTTATACAGCATGAAATTTAGGCAATTATTGAAATTTCTGAATAATTTGTAATCTAAATTTCATGTTAATGAAGAACCCAAAAGAGTAGTTGAAATTCGTGGGGCGTATTGGGACGACACTAACCGTACAATCGATAATGATATTAATCCATTCCAACCGAATGAAGAAGAATTAGAAAGAGACACAAATTGGCTGTTGAACTAAAATGAAAGGCTAAGCAAGAAAAGGAAAGCTCAACACTCGCCAGAAATGACAGAAACTTTACTATCATCTTCAAAAGAGGTTTCTAGAAACTAGTTAATCATCAAGAAACAACTAGCTCAACAACAACCAAACCAAACGAGAAATTACCTCTGCCAATAAATGTAGGTTGGATAACAAATTTCTCCACTTTATAATCGATTATGAAATCGATTACGGTAGCCGAGTACAAACTCGTATCTCTATACAATGGTGTCTCGAAAATGAATGCTGCAGGCTCTCGAAACCTACAGAGTTTTGGCCACAAAGCTTAATTTCGAGGGGCATCAATCGTTTGCGTACGGAAATTAGAATGATCGTTCAATTAAAATTATGGCTAGGGGGCTTCACCCAACCTGCGCATAAGAGGAAATTATTGAGAATCTCAAGTAAAAAAGTTATCAAATAGAAAATGCTGTAATCCATGTCAAGAAAAAAAAGCGAAACTGAACAAGGAGATTAAATCAACAGAAGAAGGCTTTCACTATTTATGTTCACTTTAAATAACAAACGAAAAGTGGAAGATCTGTATAATATCAAGGCAATTCTTAACATGAGAATTAAAGTAGAGCCATTGGTAGAGCCATCGAAAAAATGGCGGTCTAATACCGCAGTGCAAAAAATGTCAAGGTTTTAATCATACGCAGAAACATTACCAAAGAGAAACTAGATACATGGAATCTATCGGAAAGCATCACGCCATAGTATGCCTGGTTAGTAAAGGTATTCCTGCAAAATGTGTTAATTGCAATAAGTCACATCCCGCGAACTAGACATAGCTAAGGAACTGCAAAAAATAAGAAATAAAACGCGAAAACAAAATCTAGGAATACCGGAAAAAATTAATCAAACTTTCACCAAAGAGGAATCCAAACCTTATGGTAGTAAGACAGAAGAACCAAAACTATACTCGCAAGTCGTACGACAGTGTTCCAAAAAATACTGGATAAACAAGATAAATGCCTTGGAGCTCTAAGCAACAGGTTGGATAAGCAAGACGCTCTAAATGAAATGACATTCAAGAGACAAGAGGAGGATCGTGGATGGTGATAAAAGAAAACATGAAACATCAGTGATGTGTGATCACTGTGTAAAATTGAAGAGGAGTGTATTCAAGTACTCACCTTAAAAATATTTATAAATAACAACAAATCGTAGTGTATCGTCAATATATTTACAAGAATTAAAAGAGGAAATCAGCCTTAATCTTAAATTAAAAATAATCGTAAATCTCCCGAATATGACTTAATTTTAGGACAAATAGTAAGAGCTCTTCCTGAAAAAGGACTACGTAAACTCCTCTAAATAATTAACCCAGTATTCAGACTTAAACACGTTCCAAATCAATGGAATGGCGCGGAAGTAATCATGATACGTAAACCCAACACTCCAACCAACAATAGAAGATATAAATCTTAATCCACCACATCAATTTGGCTTCAGAGACAGGCCTTTGACAGAGTATGGCATAAAAGCTTGGAATATAAATTACAAAGAGACTTACCAAAGCAGTTTTATGAAATATTAAAATCCTACATATCTAATCGACACTCTCGTGTTAAATTAAATGGCGAATACTCAAAAAGTAAGAAAATATCAGCAAGAGTATCACAAGGTTGCGTTGTGGGATCAACTTTATATGTTCTATATACCCTCAAACTTGCCAACGATAGAGGAGAGTAGCATAACAACGTTTGCGGATGATACGACTATCTTAGCAGTCACTGAGGGCATAGAAGAATCCATAAGTAGATTGCAAAGAGCTACAAATATTGTCAGTGGAAAATCTCTGGACGCAGAGATGGCGAATAAAGCTTAATGACACAAAATCTGTTCACGTAAACTTTACCAACAAAAATGTCAACTGGACACCAGTAGAACTAAACTCATCAGGTTGCAATTGCAACGACTAAACTGCAAGAACTTATCGATTTTGTAAGGGTTTAAGTTCCTGGGGTTAAAAATGTATTGTGAGTAAATGGCATTTTTGTTTTCTATGACTAAAAAGTCGTAAACATTGTATGAATGAAAAGCCGAAAAATATCTTAAATAATTTAATATCACGGACGATTATGAAAAACTTATTAATTATAACGAGAGTTTAACTAATTCAAATTCATGACAAAAGAGTCAGGACAATTTTAATTTTAGCTCAAACCCCACGTTCGTGGGCGCAAGCATGAGGTTTGTCCCAAATTTGTCCTAAATTGTGTTTTTGTAATTTTGGGACAAGGTTAGGACAAACTAGGACATAGGCTTTGACTTTCGTGTCGAGCAGTCAGCACATGTTTGGCTATGCTAAATTTCATTTTTATTTTATTCTACAAATTCTACAAAGGGTTTTGGAATGTAAATAGTTTCAACTGATCTTAGTGAGAGTTGCATGAAAACATGTTTGGAGATAGGAGTTTAAATTGGAAGCGGCGGAAATATGGATGAGGTAGACCGTTGTGTTTGAGTACTGAATTAGGTGCTTGTCAATTGAATGACGCATCCCAGATTCAGGAGGACCGTTACGGTATGATTCAAATTAGGAAACGGTTGGCTGACACGAAGGGGGCAGCTAGATGAAAAGTTTGGAGGTTGTTCTGAACTTTGCACTTTATACAAATGCTTCTATGCTCAAAATAGAGTCTGAAATTCATTAAAATTTTGTTTATAAATAAATAAATAAATAGCGAGTATTAACAGGGTGGGCCATCTGTTACTCCATTTTTCATTTGTAAACAAAACACACATTTTGAGATGAAAAGTCAAATTTTTTATTGATAAAGAAAGGTGGTTCTATACCATTTATATACGAAAAACAATATCGTTCATATGTCAACCACGGCTTCGTCTACAGGCCTGCATCCGAGCATCAAAAGTTTTGATGACTTTTTCTAATAAAATCGGATCAATGATCTTAATTAAAGCTCGAATGTTGTATTTAAGCTGTTGAATTGTTTGTGGATGATTAGCATACACCTTACCTTTCAAATAACCGCTCTAAAAATAATCAAGTGGTGTTAAATCCGGGCTTCTTGGTGGCTTGAATGGCACTTCATAATTTCTTGAAATTATGCGATCAGCAAATATTGTTGACAATAAATGGATTGTTGCACGACTTGTTGAATTCAAAGGTTGTTGACACGCAATTCATTCATTCACTGTAAGGGCATTTTCCCGTTCGTTTTCAAAGAAAAGTGGCTCAATGATGCCACCAGCCCATAAACCACACCAACCAGTGACTCTTGGAGAATGAAATTCTGTTTCGTGAATAACACGAGACATCTCCGCTCTCCAAATTCGACAATTTTGCTTATTGACTTACCCATTAAAATGAAAATGACCTTCATCGCTAAAGATGATTTTTGATGAAAAACCTTCAGTTCATTCAAGCATCCAATTTACAAAAGTTGAATTTATATGGATGAACATGTTGATACGGTCTACGACCTTCCACTGAACCAGTTTTTTCAAAACGATCAATAATTTTGCCAATTGCACGCTGAGCAGGACGTCCACATCGGCCGAAACTCTTACGTAATTTACGAAATGTTGTTGTTTTTCAACGATTATTTTCATAATAAATTTGGACAATCAAAATGCGTTGATGTGTTGTTAGCGACTCCATGATGATATATGGCATATTTTTGACCGTTCATATGTCAAAGAAGTTTTTAGAACAAAAATAACCATCAGATGGTCCACACTGTATTTGATCTTAAATGAATGATTACCGTTCAGTAATGCATGTGCAGGCCAATAACTCTCAACTCATATTTCAATTGAAAACCCGTTTCATCATAATGCTAATCTATTATGCTTCCCGCTGATTTCACACAGTGTGACCACCACCGCCACAAAAACCGATGAAAAATTAGTTAACCTTTTCCCGACCCGTCTATACCTACATAGGTACATAGACATCATTCGGTTACAACAAAAATAAAATAAATAAATAAATTCACAGTTAATTATGTACAACAAGTATTTTTCTGTGTTGTTTTTTGTAATTTTAATTTTTTTTTTCCACATCATAATTAATTTTCATGAAGTCATGAAAAACAAAGAAAATTCTATTCCTGACACATTTTACTCTACCCCTGCGCGCCCATCACACGTTCTATAAATATATCAACGAGTTTATATCTGCATAAAATGGTATGTATGTGTTAGTGTCATGTTATTCAATTTTCCGCCTTCCAGACGTATTTTCACAATGCCTTGTATGTATATTCATCCCCGCCTGGTGTATTCCCAACACATTCGACAATGCTTACTGGATTTTCCAGGTGTAGTAGGATGTTTTTTATAAAGTTGCTTGGGGGATGAAATATAGTTATTAGTGAAAAATAAAGAAAATAAAAATAAAAATTATAAAATAATAATTAAATTAATAAAGGTAAGTGAAAATTGGAAAAATTATAGTTTACAGAAAAACCTAAATAAGGTATTTTTGTTGTAAAATCAACCTCGCCAGGTATTTAACCCACGCGTCGCGTGATAATTAGTCATGTAATTAAAAAAAAAAAATGGGGTTGATATTCGATCCATATTTTGATTACAAAAACTTTTACCTCGCACGTTACATGGCAAAACTTTATATTTAGATCATAATCCCGTCATATACTACAAAACTATATAAATATGATGAGCATGATGACCTCTGGTTTAAGATTAGTTTTTTTATGCCAGCACATAATATACCTATAGAACACTTGTTTAATGATCACGTGGTATGGTTATCTACTTACGGATATATATAAATCTCTTATCCAAACTCATTATGTATCATCAGGATATAATACAATCTTAATATGATGTCATTCTATCATAAAATAATTCTTCGTTCGTATATCGTATATGGATGAGATATGAGAGCAACACACCCATTCCAGGCTATATAGGTATATGGTGTATGTACACAGCCCAACACAATATTATATTATGTGATGTTTTTGCACAGCTTCCATCATGCTGATCGTTTTTATGTCGTCTGATTAGATTTTCCTGGAAATTTGAGAAAATTGTCAACATAATAACATTTGCTGTTGTTGTTGTTGTATTTCCTATACAACTAACAGACAGGCAGATATGGAACTTTATATATTTCTTTTAATATTTTTTAAGTAGTTTATACATAGAAAAGTTGTAATTGAATATAATTGTGATGATGGAAGTGATAAAAATGATAAGAAAATAATAAGACATGTTACATACGTACTTATTAGAAAGACATAATATATCTTGCTTGTTTGCAACTTGATAATTGATGGGAAATGAAATTTTAGTTGGGCTTATTATTAATAATTGCCACCGATGTTCGTTTAATTGATATAATCGCATTTCAACTAATAAGTAATACGATTGCATTTCGAATATATTTAAATAATATTTTGATTCGAGAATAATTTCTTTGTTTCTTATTTATTTATTCGATTTTACAACTGATTCAAAGATCAGCTAGTAACTTATCTATCTTCAATAAGTTTCTCGGTCGAAGAAGAATAACCTATGGGTTACTTCTGTTACAATTATTTCGTTACTCTAAACATAACAGCCCAGATCCAACGGTTTCTATCTTTGAAATCTTATCACCTCATTGGTGGTGTTCAGCATACGACGCATGTCTTCAATTTTATGCCGAGATAATCGCTGTAAGTGTTTCCTTGTTTGTTTCTCTATAACCAAATAACTTATAATGACTATAAGGGAAATCGATATCATGTGCCAACATGATATAATTCCGGAGAAGATTAGTAGATGGCACTAGTAGTAGTTGAACGAAATGTTTACATTTTTATAACTACAGTTTTTTATATTCAACGAATTATTAACGAAACCAAAATTTAAAATCAAAAATAAAATTTTAATTTTATAAATAAATAAAACAAAATTTGATTTTTTTTAAAATATGTCATTTCATTCAAATGAATTAACTTAGTTATTTTTTTTTCTAACTCCTATTTTTTTTTAATTTTCTTGTTTGGTGAAATGGTAAAATCTTAAATAATACATAAAAATGATTTTCTATATCAATAATATTAAATCTAGCATTTAAGTGATTGGTAGTATCTATAAAAATTAAATCTATTAAACTAATTCTTTGTATTGATTTTAAAACTAACATATTTTATTCTAATTTTTCGAGTAAAATTTTGTATGTATTTAATGATGGGGCCATTATTTTACCCCATTTTTTTAAATTAAATAAAGCTAGATTTAGCTCTAACCGTGCGCTTTTATTTATAATTCGGAGGTAATCGCTTTGAAGTAACAACAATATTATCAGTAATGACAGCTATAATGTTATAAAACTTTGTGAAAAAAATAAGTAAAAATTACTTCGCGCGCCATCTATTGTTCTCGTTAAAAACGTTTGGTATGCCATCTAGAAATCTTCTCCGAAACTAATATTTAACGAAACCATACTGTCGTTGGCATTTACTATGGAAATTGACACGATTTCCCTTATAGAATTATAAGTTATTTGTCTATAACGAAAAATTTGTAATAATCCCCTAAATGTTGATAAAAGTAATGTAAGTTCGTCGTCGTATTCGATATCGGCTTATGTATCGGTTTATTTCAGATCCGGTTTTTTCTTTTCACTATTATTGGCAGCCATTAAAACAAAGGCAGCTTGACGCGATATTTTTCAAATTAATTCTTTTCTGGTTTCTGGCTTTCAAACAATCGGTAAAAAAAACATTTTCTTTTATTAAGTTCAATTATTGGGAGCATTATTTCATATACATTTTTATACATAACACATCGTCTGAAAAGTGCCCAATTACTTCAACAACGAGGGTGGTGTTCCTTGGCAACATGAAAATATGAATATACTAAATACTCACAGTATTGTTCTCTTCATTTTCCAACAATGAAACTTCTTGTTCATCCACTATAGTTGATCTGCTAGAATCTAGAGTTTCTTGATCTGTTAGAAATAACAGATCTTTAAAATACCATAGGGTAGGTACATAAACATTTTGAATAGCCAAGGGAGCCGGTCATGTGTTCAAATATCCTTAATCCTAACTACCAGAGGTCCCACTTTTTGGAAAATGTGTATGATTTTCCGTTCATACAGGCCTAGACTAACTCAATTCTGCTTTTCACTAGTGGTTTCGCCGTTCATTAATATCGGAAAACTCGGAAAACCCCAATTTATTTAATAACCCCGGTTTGAGTTCAAATATCCTTAACCCTAACTACCAGAGGTCCCACTTTTTGGAAAATGTGTATGATTTTCCGTTCACACAGGTCTAGACCAACTCAATTCTGTTTTTCACTAGTGGTTCCGCCGTTTATTAATATCGGAAAACTCGGAAAACCCCAATTTATTTAATAACCCTGGTTTGTGTTCAAATATCATTAATCCTAACTACCAGAGGTCCCACTTTTTGGAAAATGTGTATGATTTTCCGTTCACACAGGTCTAGACCAACTCAATTCTGTTTTTCACTAGTGGTTCCGCCGTTCATTAATATCGGAAAACTCGGAAAACCCCAATTTATTTAATAACCCCGGTTTGTGTTCAAATATCCTTAATCCTAACTACCAGAGGTCCCACTTTTTGGAAAATGTGTATGATTTTCCGTTCACACAGGTCTAGACCAACTCAATTCTGTTTTCACTAGTGGTTCCGCCGTTCATTAATATCGGAAAACTCGGAAAACCCCAATTTATTTAATAACCCTGGTTTGTGTTCAAATATCATTAATCCTAACTACCAGAGGTCCCACTTTTTGGAAAATGTGTATGATTTTCCGTTCACACAGGTCTAGACCAACTCAATTCTGTTTTTCACTAGTGGTTCCGCCGTTCATTAATATCGGAAAACTCGGAAAACCCCAATTTATTTAATAACCCTGGTTTGTGTTCAAATATCATTAATCCTAACTACCAGAGGTCCCACTTTTTGGAAAATGTGTATGATTTTCCGTTCACACAGGTCTAGACCAACTCAATTCTGTTTTTCACTAGTGGTTCCGCCGTTCATTAATATCGGAAAACTCGGAAAACCCCAATTTATTTAATAACCCCGGTTTGTGTTCAAATATCCTTAATCCTAACTACCAGAGGTCCCACTTTTTGGAAAATGTGTATGATTTTCCGTTCACACAGGTCTAGACCAACTCAATTCTGTTTTTCACTAGTGGTTCCGCCGTTCATTAATATCGGAAAACTCGGAAAACCCCAATTTATTTAATAACCCCGGTTTGTGTTCAAATATCCTTAATCCTAACTACCAGAGGTCCCACTTTTTGGAAAATGTGTATGATTTTCCGTTCACACAGGTCTAGACCAACTCAATTCTGTTTTTCACTAGTGGTTCCGCCGTTTATTAATATCGGAAAACTCGGAAAACCCCAATTTATTTAATAACCCCGGTTTGAGTTCAAATATCCTTAATCCTAACTACCAGAGGTCCCACTTTTTGGAAAATGTGTATGATTTTCCGTTCACACAGGTCTAGACCAACTCAATTCTGTTTTTCACTAGTGGTTCCGCCGTTCATTAATATCGGAAAACTCGGAAAACCCCAATTTATTTAATAACCCTGGTTTGAGTTCAAATATCCTTAATCCTAACTACCAGAGGTCCCACTTTTTGGAAAATGTGTATGATTTTCCGTTCACACAGGTCTAGACCAACTCAATTCTGTTTTTCACTAGTGGTTCCGCCGTTCATTAATATCGGAAAACTCGGAAAACCCCAATTTATTTAATAACCCCGGTTTGTGTTCAAATATCCTTAATCCTAACTACCAGAGGTCCCACTTTTTGGAAAATGTGTATGATTTTCCGTTCACACAGGTCTAGACCAACTCAATTCTGTTTTCACTAGTGGTTCCGCTGTTCATTAATATCGGAAAACTCGGAAAACCCCAATTTATTTAATAACCCTGGTTTGTGTTCAAATATCCTTAATCCTAACTACCAGAGGTCCCACTTTTTGGAAAATGTGTATGATTTTCCGTTCACACAGGTCTAGACCAACTCAATTCTGTTTTTCACTAGTGGTTCCGCCGTTCATTAATATCGGAAAACTCGGGAAACCCCAATTTATTTAATAACCCCGGTTTGTGTTCAAATATCCTTAATCCTAACTACCAGAGGTCCCACTTTTTGGAAAATGTGTATGATTTTCCGTTCACACAGTTCTAGACCAACTCAATTCTGTTTTTCACTAGTGGTTCCGCTGTTTATTAATATCGGAAAACTCGGAAAACCCCAATTTATTTAATAACCCCGGTTTGTGTTCAAATATCCTTAATCCTAACTACCAGAGGTCCCACTTTTTGGAAAATGTGTATGATTTTCCATTCACACAGGTCTAGACCAACTCAATTCTGTTTTTCACTAGTGGTTCCGCCGTTCATTAATATCGGAAAACTCGGAAAACCCCAATTTATTTAACAACCCCGGTTTGTGTTCAAATATCCTTAATCCTAACTACCAGAGGTCCCACTTTTTGGAAAATGTGTATGATTTTCCGTTCACACAGTTCTATACCAACTCAATTCTGTTTTTCACTAGTGGTTCCGCTGTTTATTAATATCGGAAAACTCGGAAAACCCCAATTTATTTAATAACCCCGGTTTGTGTTCAAATATCATTAATCCTAACTACCAGAGGTCCCACTTTTTGGAAAATGTGTATGATTTTCCGTTCACACAGGTCTAGACCAACTCAATTCTGTTTTTCACTAGTGGTTCCGCCGTTCATTAATATCGGAAAACTCGGAAAACCCCAATTTATTTAATAACCCCGGTTTGTGTTCAAATATCCTTAATCCTAACTACCAGAGGTCCCACTTTTTGGAAAATGTGTATGATTTTCCGTTCACACAGGTCTCGACCAATTCAATTCTGTTTTTCACTAGTGGTTTATTTATTTAATAACTCCAATAACTCCGATTATGTGTTTTTAATTAATAATTTTTGAAAATTGTGTTAATTCATGATCTGCAATAGTCCTGCTGAAATTGACTAGCCAGTTAGGATCATGCTGATATTTATTTTACCCGTTTATATGAAGCTATTTATTTTATTCGATTTTACGAATCTTACACATACATACAGATATTCTTTATTAGTGTTGTTGGGTTTTAGGAATAAATTTTTTTTTAGAAAAATTTCATAACCGTCTGCTGTCTGTGCTTTATCGCAACATCGAAAATTTGAATCTGAAGTTCGCCCTATTTTATGACGTATTCCACGGTCAATTTAAGGCAAAATTGACACACGAATTTCTTCGATTTGCTCTCTATCCAAATCTATGAATATAAATTTCATATGTGATATTAAAGCTTTATATAGAAATTGTAAACTTAGCCGTAAGTCACAACTCATTAAACAAATAGAAGTTGCACAGACTTGCAAGTCCTGTATCAAAATTTATAGTGTACAGGTAGACCTCCTACAACGCGGTACTTTTACAACACGATTTCGCAACAACGCGGTTCTACGTTTCTTTCTACGGTTTCTAAGTTTATTGTTTTCTGAATAAATCGACGTATGTACACCCTCGCCTTCCAACTCTACATTTTCTGTGAATACCTTTAAAGCTGAGGAAGAGTCAACTGTAACCGCAACATCATTTGAGCCACCGTTTGTTATTCACAAGCAAATCAAAAACACCAGCCAATTTGAAGTTTTGACTGAGTTGATTTAAAATATTCTATCTAGAGTTGTCTGGAATAGTCGTTTAAATCTAGCCTTACATGCAATTCATGAGCACTTGACATATACCGTCGGATTCGTTGAAGTTTTGACTACAAAGTCAGTTTTGTAATCAAATCTTCAACGAACCTGGTATTATACGCCAACGACTCGTCATTCACCTGCAAGATGTCATTCAAGTGACTATATGCACATAATTTTAGAGAGAATTTTTCTCGAAATATTTCAATTTTTTAATTAAAACTTCAACAAATTCGGTGTATTTCGGTATATTTCAAATGCTCGTGAATCGCCTCAGAGACTATATTCAAGCGACTGTATCCAGATAATTTCAAATAGAATTTTTCTGGAAATATCTCAGATTTATCACCAAAGTTCAAGCAAGCCAGAGATATATATGAAGTACTCATAAATCGTCTGCAGAGCGATAACGGAACCGTTGTATCAAACTCGGTAGATTCAGTAATTGATTTCAACGGGCGACCTACCATGTTACGACTCCTTGTGGGGTCACAACATCATTTCATTTGAAATTTTGTTTTTGAATTTTGAATTTCGTTGCAGTCGAATGAATAATGCATTTTACTGATGGCAGTACCATCTGTTCCATGACATTGATACTAAGGTTTTGTTTATATTGTGAATTGGCCTTAATCTTCTATCTATACCGTGTGACACATAGTTGTCAAGCGAAACCAATGTATACATCTTGTGCTTGTGTGCGACCGGTAAAGCATAGAAGAATATTTTTTTGGTACGTTTTTCGTTTTAACTGATGGATTGATGTGCGGTGTGAAGGAGTGGACGAGTGACGGGTCCGCGCGTAATTTTTTGAGAGTCGAGTTGGGATTTTCGAATGATACAGTCTAATACTGTTTTGATGTGAAAAAAAAAAGATAAATATTTTTGAGTCGGGCGTGCCACGCCATTTTGTTATTAAAAAAAATTAAAGTTATAATTTTTGTTGGATTTTTTTTATGTTTGGCACGACGTTACGAAAATTATAAACTAAAAGTGTATTTAAGTAAATAAAAGTAAAAATAAGAAACAAAATTTGGGTTGTAAATTTAGTTGAAATATCCACCACTTTAAGAATTAGTACATTGGTGGTACGCATGTTTTATTTGGCTGTTGTTGTGTAGGTGTTGTTGTCGCGTCCGTCGGACCGGCACAGGGCCACGAGAGTATATTATTTATTGAGTGTAAATTGTAATCCATATCGATTGCCTGTCGGATTTTCAGTCAAATTTATCGATGAGGAGACGATGCATTGCGAATAATCATATCGACGCATAAAAAGTGTCATTTAGATTAAAGTTGTAATTCCGTTTTATGAAAGCTAAGCCAGTACGTAACTCAAGAGTTACTCCAAAGCACCACAGTATTACGGACGTAATTTGTTAACTGCCGCATTTTGTTAACGAGTGCCGCTACCACATTTTTCGACGATTGTCACAGTTATCAACGGGCTGCGCGGAGTTCAAGGCGTGTCGAAATTAATTATCGGTTACCACAAATCTCAACGGGTGCCGAGATTTACGACGGTTACGGGTGGTCAACAACGTGGGCATTCGCCTATTTTCGGTCTATCGAGGCCAAATTTATTAAAGGCGAGAAGACGCCCAACCTTTCCGGCGGCCTATCGAGGCCAAATTTATTTACGGCGAGAAGACGCCCAACATTATTTACGGTTTACGACGGAAAGACGCCCAATAATATTTAAGATTACGGGTGGCTAACCACATGGCCAATCGCATTAGGTATTGATTAACGGGGAGGCGATGCCGCAACCCATTCCTGCGAGTAGGAATGACGCCAATTTCAGCGGGACCTTTCTGAAGGTCAAAAAATACGATTTTGTTTTGTTTTTTTATATTCAATTTTTTTTTTTTTATTAAAGTAAATTCAAGTTTTTCAAATTTTCAATTTTTCCGTTATTTTACCAAATTTTTCATATTTTTTAAATATATTTGTAATTGAACGCCATAGCGGTTGTTTGGGACGAGCAGAGGGAGAGGTGCACATTGGTTTCGCTGAACAATTTGTCGGAATTTTCTCTTGTTTTAGTACTTGTCCTTGTTTCTTTTTCTCATAAAATGAATTAGTAAACTTTCCGGATTGGTATGATGGGAGAGAAAATGTCATTTCGTACCGGTTCCATATTTACAGGCTGTGCTTGTCACTCCCCGTGTCGTTTTGGCAGGACATCTACGAGTCGGAGGGGTATGTCCAGCATATGTGTCGTCCAATCGGGGACGGAGTGTGTAATGTAGGGGAACAGCTGTAGGTCTTTCCGGGTGGAGAGAGGCTTTGTCTGTTGGAGAAACGTCCCTACCCTCTTGAAGTAGACATTGAACTTGTGATTCGGGGAGATCCGGTCGTTCCTGAGTGGACACACCCGATTGTTATTATTTTTATTCACTTTCCTCAAATTTCGGTCGATACTATTTTGGCGTAATTTAGCTTTAGTTTTTTAGTTTTCTTCTTACTTTCTAGATGCCGAGATCTAGTCGGCAAAATCACGGTGAAAGAGGACTCTGCATATTTAGATGAATCTGCGGGTTAGTTATGAACCAGCCCGTAACAACCAAAAAATGAGTAAGAATTAGAAATTCTGTTCTCACCAAAGTGAGGAGTTCCCTACAGAATAATCACCCAACCTGTTTGGTCGCTTATAGTGAATTCTCTAAATGAAACAGGCCAAGTAACCCTTTGTATCGGAATCTCTCCGCGTACGGTATAATAAACATAAAATTCCCCACAAAAATCTTTGAGGTATCCAAATCATGAAAAATGTGATTTCTTTGTTTGGTCCTATCAATATTTCGTATAGTGAAAATTATTGAATTGAATGTTGCTCATCTCTGACGAAAATCCCACTCAAAATATCTACCTTAAATATAAAGTCAATTTTCCTATATCTTTATTACACAAACTCTACGCCGATAGTAGTATTTTCCATTTTCATAATTTTCCACCCATTTGATCATGTATATCAAATACACAAGTGCATGGAATGAGGTTGAATCTTTTATTTTTCTCGTGAACACAAACATAATCATCGACATTATCATCATCATCACCCTTTTCGATTTCTTTAAGATTCATACAAACAAGTTTTTTCAATTTTGAATATGTTCACTCGCATACACATGTACCTAGCACATCATCCCCAAAACATCATCACCCTTACACCCTTACATAAAATTATAAAAAAAAAATTTACTTCTCGATATCAGATTTGAGTTTTTCCTGCTACGAGGACTTGGGGTGTGCTTTTTATATTTTCAATAAATAAAATACTTTATTATTTTTCCAAAACAATTGTGAATGTGGATGAAAATTATAACGGAAAAACTTTCTTCTTTTTTTTTTTTTTTGTTGGAAATACATAATATATTTAGTATGATATGTAGATGAAAATTATGTTTTTATGATTTCAAGAGATATGCCGATACGCTATCGGTCGAGATTGGGCGACGGGTGTTCAAATATTCGTTAATCTGTGTGCTCCGTATCTGTTTAGCACGGGACGTGCGATACAGGGCAAATTGGACGAACGAATACCAAAAAGAGGAATAAATTAATTTTGTATTGGAAAATTCTAAAAATTCCTTCTCGTTTCTCGAAATGAAATGATGATGAAAATTATACCGATGTTATGTATGTAAGAGTATATACGGAAGACGTAGGCGCGTAAACACAAGAAGAAAATATTATTGATGATTGGAACAGGTTAAAGTTGATTTGTGATCTATTAATTTGAAGATTATTTTCACTTCGTTCGATTATACCTAAGAGTATATATATTTATATGGGGAGGGGGAGGTGAAAATGTGGAAAAATTTGTAAATCGGAAATTACAAAATGGAAAAATGCTTTGTGCTGCGTTAGGAAAATAAATGCGAGTATATGAGGTAGATGGGTACATATACATAATGATGATTTGTTTGCTGATTACCTTAAAAGCGCTGCGCCTATCATCTTCGTGTAATCAAGCGGCTTTAAATTACAAACGGCCCAGCTCTAATGCGTTAGATCATAAAAAAAGATAAAATTTAATTAACCCCGCGAACAAAAATATAAAACGTTGAATATAAAATAAAACTCCATCATCAGTAATGTTTTTTTTCATTTTCCGTTTTATAGTGCTTTTGAGCTTTTATTGTTGCTTTTTACGTCTATCTAATAAAATATAATTAATCAAACAATAAAACAACAACAAACGTTCAAGCTATAAAATTCTAATCTAAAGCAAATCAAAAAATCAATATGGGAGGAATTTACTATGGTATAAAGTAGATTGAAGCGAGCGATTCTGCCACTTTAATGACCTGAACGAGAAGGTTCCTTTGTAACTCATCTTTAATGATTTATGTTTAAATTTGGTTAAGTCTAACTTTCGAATACGTCCAAGATTTACGATTATTTTAAGCATAGTTTGGACGGGTCAATGTACAAGTAGAACTACCAGATGTATTCTCTAGAATGAAGGGGGCATGAACTCATCGTTAGTGAGATTTGAGCTTAAAGCTCCATATGCGTCGGCACACCGATTTCATTAGATCTTAGATATTCGCAAACACTGTAGTGCCTATCATACTAAGTGACTGTGGCACCTTTGTCTTCATTGGAATTGTAACATTACGTTGATCTTGTTTCTGGTATTGTTGTGATATGTACTTGCACTGGTTTGGCAGTTTCGTTAATTATTTTCTTTTGAATGTCCCCAGCTTCTGGCGAGAATTCTGTTCTTCGTTTTTTCTAGGTTTTTCTTATGTTTATGTAACTAACTCAGTTTCACTTTCAAGTTCCTCATCATCATTTCTCATTATAAATAGTAAGAACATTTCCCTCATTTCTTTTCTTTACCCTAGCGATTTCGTTGCTAAGTTGTTTTGATTTTCGTTTTTCTGCTGAATCTCGGAGCATGTTTGTCTTGACGTACGACGTTCAAATCATACGAATGAGAACCGCAGTGGTTGGTTCACTACAGAATCTATTGAGCCGGCTTCGTTAGTGGGTGGATTAGCGAAATAAGCGGTTGGAGTACCACCTGGGTAAAAATTCTGTTTTGTTGTAAACTATTTGCTTTAAGGGTTGGCCTTATGATTTGTTGATCGTAATGGCGAATGCAAAAAGAATCTGAAATTGAATTCGTTTAAACTCGAATGAAAACTTCTCATTTTTGGACTCCCCATTGAGTATCGTCGCCTGAATCATATTGCCCATGAGTTGTCTCACCGCCAAACGCATTCCGTTACAAAGTTTTGGGTGGTTCAGATTTCGAAACATGATGACTTAAAGATTCAGTTGGATAGTTGGTTGCCTCATCTTCGTTTGTTACACAGTCGATAAATTTGAAGGAATGCAGTGGACCAATTTGATTTTGAATTGTGAAAGTTTAAGTGATCCACATCTTTGTTCTGTGACACGAGAATTACTTGTTACTTTGTGATTTTTGTGGTTACCAATGATGTTCGGGAACACTTTGTTGATGAGCTCGTCCTTCGTTGAGACGAAATTGCTAAAAGATAGTCAGCAATTGCTTGGAGAAATCTTAAGCAGATGGATGGCATTGATAAACATGCAGTTCGCATGTTTCTCGTCAGCTGAAGTTAATTCACATAGCACCACACAGTCGATGATTTCAGGCAAGCGTTTATTTCATCGGCAGCGGCCGATCTTGGAATGACTGGTAGTGATTGACGGAAATCACCAGACAGTAGAATCGTTGCGTCTCGAAAACATTTTGAGTCATTGAGCAGATCTTTCATAGTTCGATTGAGTGCGTTTGTGCGCCACTGTGCATTCATCCCAGATGATGGTTTTACTTGCTGCCAAAGCTTTGGCGATTGCAAAGTGTTTTGTTGTATTTCGGTTTTTCAGTTGTTTGAAGGTTTAACGGCAATTTCAACGCTGAATGAGCCGTTCGGCATCCTTCTAAAGGGTGATTTTTTTGTGGTTAGGATTTTCATGCATTAGTATTTGACAGATCACGCGGGATTTCAGACAAGGTGTCAAAGAGAAAGATGCTCAGTATGCTTTGACATTTCATAATGAATAGACTTACTAACGAGCAACGCTTGCAAATAATTGAATTATATTACAAAAATCAGTGTTCGGTTCGAAAAGTGTTTCGCGATTTACGTCCGATTTATGGTCTACATAATCGACCAAGTGAGCAAACAATTAATGCGATTGTGACCAAGTTTCGCACTCAGTTTACTTTATTGGACATTAAACCAACCACACGAATGCGTACAGTGCGTACAGAAGAGAATATTGCGTCTGTTTCTGAGAGTGTTGCTGAAGACCGTGAAATGTCGATTCGTCGCCGTTCGCAGCAATTGGGTTTGTGTTATTCGACGACATGGAAGATTTTACGCAAAGATTTTCAGTGAATGGGCCCTAGAAAAGTTGGCAGAAAATCCGCTTTTTTATCGACAAATTTTGTTCAGCGATGAGGCTCATTTCTGGTTGAATGGCTACGTAAATAAGCAAAATTGCCGCATTTGGAGTGAAGAGCAACCAGAAGCCGTTCAAGAACTGCCCATGCATCCCGAAAAATGCACTGTTTGGTGTGGTTTGTACGCTGGTGGAATCATTGGACCGTATTTTTTCAAAGATGCTGTTGGACGCAACGTTACGGTGAATGGCGATCGCTATCGTTCGATGCTAACAAACTTTTTGTTGCCAAAAATGGAAGAACTGAACTTAGTTGACATGTGGTTTCAACAAGATGGCGCTACATGCCACACAGCTCACGATTCTATGGCCATTTTGAGGGAAAACTTCGGAGAACAATTCATCTCAAGAAATGGCCCGGTAAGTTGGGCACCAAGATCATGCGATTTGACGCCTTTAGACTATTTTTTGTGGGGCTACGTCAAGTCTAAAGTCTACAGAAATAAGCCAGCAACTATTCCAGTTTTGGAAGACAACATTTCCGAAGAAATTCGGGCTATTCCGGCCGAAATGCTCGAAAAAGTTGCCCAAAATTGGACTTTCCGAATGGACCACCTAAGACGCAGCCGCGGTCAACATTTAAATGAAATTATCTTCAAAAAGTAAATGTCATGGACCAATCTAACGTTTCAAATAAAGAACCGATGAGATTTTGCAAATTTTATGCGTTTTTTTTTAAAAAAAAGTTCTCAAGCTCTTAAAAAATCACCCGTTAGTATCGTCCCTCGATCCAAAAGGAAGCAACTGCTACAGATCAATGACATGAGGAATGTCTTCTCAGTTCCCTGAGAATTGCCTTCATTAACGTATCATACACTTCCTTCTGTTGGGGTTAACAGTGGTACATTCGTTCATTTATCCCACGATATGGCGATGGCATTCCTAGCTTGACTAAGAAACAGAAACACACTCGTTGGGCACATTGCCCCATTGACAATTCGAAGTGATTCAAATGATGTCGACCCACGAATATTCACCAGCAATAACTGCAAGTAGAAGCATTCGTCATTGCAGGAACCGCATCGTCTTGCTCCCGAGGTTGAAATTTCTTCGATGAAGAATCCCAAGTGTAATAACGTAGCACCTCAGAGCAGATCAATGTTCGTGCAAACGGATCACTTTGGCAAATCGAAAATAAACTGGTCAATGTTGTAGCTGGAGGTGTTTCAGCACGTTGAGCAACATTCGATGCGTTGAAATAAACTGGTTGACCATTCTCCAGATGCACCGCCAAATGTACATATTGACAAGCTCACATATCGACAAACTTAATAGTGCGTGATCGTTGGCATTGGGAGTTCGAACGTCAAAAATCGCCAAATCGCTGCCTTTCGTGATAATTTTGCAGATGTATTTGATGGACTTCACTGAATTGCAATACTCCACGTTGCAATGCGCCTTGAATGTTTTGGAAAGAATTGGCGAATACGGAACAATCCAAGTGTTGTTGATCAAGAAATCGTTTCCTTTCACTTTCATTGTGATAGTTCTACCGTTATCAGCGGGTGATCGACACAGATACTCTGGATAATCACTGTTGTTAGTGATACTATCCGCCGTCAAATTTCGTGAATAATGCTTGGGACACTTGCCGTCGACCATCCGCGGTAATTGGGGGTTGATGGTGCCAAACGGATCGTGAATCATGTTCGTAATTAAAACACCATGCAGGACTGGATCGGTTTCGGGAAAAGATCGAATTCTTTCGACTAACCAAAACAAAAGGTGTGCATGCAACATGGCTCGTTTCTGCCATTCAATCGAATACATCCAGCATCGAGTATCCCCAAAGTCGCGATGCTTCACAATGTAATTCATCAGCAATAGGATTGTTTGTTTGAAAATAGATGCAGTGATGTCGTGCCGATCAGCATCAGTTGAATAATTTCTGTCCATTTCGAATTGCAAGTAAAGGTGATGAATAGATCTGGACGACCGTAATGACGACATATGTCATTGGATCTTGCGTGAATATGCGCGGGCTGTCAATCGGTGCTGATTGCATCGCGTAAATGAATATGCTCCTCCGAAGGCAATTTGGCTTGGTTCAACCGAATGAAAGTGAGGTGCTGCGTTTCGATTTTGATGTATACGTCAACGCAATATTGCTGAAGCAATCGAAAATATCGCAAGCAAGTAGTTGTCAGCATTTTGACGAATCATCAAACGATATGCGTAATAATTCATCAAGCTAACCTTCTGAGTTGTTTCCTCACCTGAAATTAAATCAGTGAAATTAGTGTCATGTTGAAATGACAATTATGATACCGATACTCGGTAATGGATTTATTATGTTGATATTGAAGTGATATCCATCGCCTCCTTGCCAAAACATCAGCGAGTATTGCAATGCATCGTGTGAACGGTGTGTTTCGTATATTAGTTGCAGTTGACCAGTGTTGCGACGTATAAGCACAATATCGCGCGTTTCCAAGTTTTCACCAACAATCGCAATTGCGACTTCATCTATTGTTAGAGCGTGGAATTGGCGTTTATGTCTTCCAGCGGATCGTTTATCCGCTCTGATCACGACTTTATAGTCATCACTTGGAATGCGTTCCAACGCAGTGTTGAACAACCGAACCAAAGGTTGATGTTCATGAAGTATTTGCTGCAGATCTTGAAGAATTGCTTCAGTTGGTCCTCCATATTGCTCATCAATTTGGCCTTGGATCTAGAAAGTCGAAGGCCAAGTCAGAATTACTGACAATTGGAGAGAGATGAATATAGACAAACAATATATGGTTAGTCTTTTTCATACTTTTCCAATGCGCAAGGAAAGCCGAGATGCCGAGATACGAAAATTACTTCGGATTTGCCGTAATGAAGCTACGAGTACTTAAAGATTTAAAAATATTTAAACATTTTCATTGTTCTTCTTGAACCCGTTTGCAAATTAGAATGTCGTCATCCGATGTTTGAAGTTCTTGGAGCAGTTCTTGTAGTACAATTGATTCATTTGCTAAATAAATACCACAGATGTCCAGAAAAATTCTTAACCTGTACGACATGATACCTCATCAATTCCCGCATAAGAGCAGACATCTTTAAAAAAGTTTTAATCATTTAAGACCCTTCTGCTGCTCTTGATCATCTAAGGTCTCAGGTCTAAGGACTAAGGTCTAAGGTCTAAGGTCTAAGGTTTAAGGTCTAAGTTATAAGGTCTAAGGTCTAAGGGCTAAGGTCTAAGGTCTGAAATCTAAGGTCTAAGGTATAAGGTCTAAGGTATAAGGTATAAGGTATAAGGTCTAAGGTCTAAGGTCTAAGGTCTAAGGTCTACGGTCTAAGGTCTACGGTCTAAGGTCTAAGGTCTAAGGTCTAAGGTTTAAGGTCTAAAGTCTAAGGTCTAAGGTATAAGGTCTAAGGTATAAGGTCTAAGGCCTAAGGTCTAAGGTCTAAGGTCTAAAGTCTAAGATCTAAGGTCTAAGGTCTAAGGTCTAAGGTCTAAGGTCTAAGGTCTAAGGTCTAAGGTCTAAGGTCTAAGGTCTAAGGTCTGAGGTCTAAGGACTAAGGTCTAAGGTCTAAGGTCTAAGGTCTAAGGTCTAAGGTCTAAGGTCTAAGATCTAAGGTTTAAGGTCTAAGGTCTAAGGTCTAAGGTCTAAGGTCTAAGGTCTAAGGTCTAAGGTCTAAGGTCTAAGGTCTAAGGTCTAAGGTCTATGGTCTAAGGTCTAAGGTCTAAGATCTAAGCTCTAAGGTCTAAGGTATAAGGCCTAAGGTCTAAGGTCTAAGGTCTAAGGTCTAAGGACTATGGTCTAAGGTCTAAGGTCTAAGGTCTAAGGTCTAAGGTCTAAAATCTAAGGTCTAAAGTCCAAGGTCTAAGGCCTATAGTCTAAGGTCTAAGGTCTAAGATCTAAGGTCTAAGATATAAGGTGTAAGGTCTAAGGTCTAAGGTCTAAGGTCTAAGGTCTACGGTCTAAAATCTAAGGTCTAAATCCCTAAGGTCTAAGGTGTTACGACTCCATGGTGGGGGTCATAACATTATTTCCTTCCCTTTGTTCTTTTTGAATTTTTAGTGCCTTGGTAATTGAATGATTGATGCGTTTTATTGACGGCATTTCCATCTGTTCTATGGTATAACTACTAAAACGGTTTGTTTATATAGAAATTAGCCTTAATATTTTGTTTTGTTCATTGTTCACATCCAGTGTCTTTGTAAACGTCGAATGAATTGTAGAGCGGGACCAATGTTCACTTGTTTGGTCAACAAAATTGTATTTGCGCATCAACGGTATGTTACAGTTTACCTCGGTGCCAGACGAACAGTTAGTTGTATATCCCGGTGGACGCCCCAACATACACGTTATCTAACGAGGCCATTTGTTATATCGGCGAGTGAACGCCGCAACCTATTAAAGGTTGCCTATTGCGGCCTAATATCATCGAAATTTTGGAGGCCGTAACCCATACATATGCCCGAAACGTGGCTCATCTAGTTTTATTTGTGTATGGTAAACGTTTTTTCCGTTATCGGGCGGTCCACATAATTCATAACGGGTGGCCAACAACGTGGCTAGCCTCATTTTTGATTAAAGGCGAAAAGACGCCCAAAAATATTTACGATTCACGGCGGGAATACATATACGGTTACGGGTGGCAAAGTGGTCAGCAGCATTTTAACGGCGGAAAGACGCCCAGCTACAACGGCCTATCGAGGCCAAATTTATTAACGGCGGGACGACGCCCAACCCAGTTCGGCAATCCAGGACGCCGCAACCCTCAAGGTCGACCTGAATGAGGTCGAAAGGGACCGATTTTTTTTTGATTTTCTTGAATCAAATTTTTACATTTTTTCAATTTCAATTTTTATTTTTTTTTTTTTTAAATTTTTTTTCAATATATTTTGTGTAATCGAGTGCCATAACGGTTGCTAATTATTCAAGTCAGCGACCATTTTGTTCGATTTATTTTTTCTTTCGCTTCGGAATTTTCACGTTCGACCCTTTTGGTTTAATTTTTCTTATCCTCCTTTCGCCTCTGATTTTGTTTTTTTTTTTCTTGAAAAGTTTATTTAAATAAAAAACAACACGGCGTAGGATTACGGGCATTCGGCTTTATTTTATTTTCCCATTCATCGGCCTCGAGTTATTCTTGTTTTAGTACTTATCCTTGTTTCGGTTGCTCATAAAATGAATTGATAAATTTTTCGGATTGGTATGATGAGAGGGGCAGCACTTCGTGTCGGTTCGATACTCCTCGTCATCCCTCCTACCACAGGGTCGGAGTGGTGAGTCCAACATATGTGTCGTCCATTCAAGGACGACCGTAAACTCTACGCGATCTCCGCGTGACACTCCGGCAGTCTCCAGTTGTCGGAGTGTGTAATGTGGGAGATTACCTAGAGAGATCTCCGGATGAAGAGAGGCTTTGTCTGTTGGGGAGGCCTCCCTACCCTCTAATGCTATTTCGTTGCAGCTGGGATCGGCCTCTCGGGGTCGATGGGTTATTCGGGGAGGTCTCGACAGCAAACATTTTACTTTTCATACGGGGAGATCCGGTCGTTCCTGGGTGGACATACTCGATTATTATTATATTTATCTCATTTTCCTCAAATTTCGGCCGACGGATTCTGGTGTAAATTCAATTTAGTTTCAGCATTTACTTTCATTTTTGTTTTTTTGTATTCTGCCTCACGGTGTAGGCCAGGAATACCGGGTGTTTCTTTTAAACTGAGACGATCAAATATCTCGAAAAATAGCCATTCTACGAAAAAAATGTCCATAATCAAAATTTAATCATACCGCGGGGAAATACATTAGTGTAAAAAAGTAGTCCCCCACCCCCGCTTTGTAGGTGGGGCGGGGGTAACTTTTAAACTAAGATAGGAAGCCATATTTTTTATTGCAGATACGGATTCTACGACTAAAAGTACGTATGATTTAAATGAAATATTTTGTTCGGTTCATGATAGATGGCGTTGTAATCGACGAAATTCAATTTTTTCAATTTCACCTTCTTAGAACACATGCATTCGATTCTGCAATACGTTTGAAATAAAAAACATCACGTTTTCATTGGAAATACTCAAAATTCGTCATCAAAACAATTTTTTTTTTTTTCCCTGATCTGTTCTGGGGCCGAAGCTCTCCCTACTCTTTCGCTTATTTACGTCCTTACCTTTACGCCTGTATTGGCCAATTCGAGAACGTACGGATATAGGTCCGATTTTATTACCATCTGCACATTGCATAGCTCCATGCCAGCCTATACTGGCATGGAAGATGGGTCGGCCCGTGAGCCCCGCACTCCGACAGGGGGTCATAGATGTGTTCCTTCTCATCCCAAATCGTAATTTGTTGATGAAAATTCCCTTTGCATCCTGCCCCTATCGGGATTCGAACCCGGTACCTCCCGATCCAAACGCCAAAGCTTTAACCACTATGCCATTTGGTCGGTCAAAACAATTTATTCAGATTTGTAAATCACATTTAACGTTTGTGTTATTTCTTATCTTCATGTTTTTCGTAATTGCCAAATAAACGATAAAATACTTTAGAATGGAGCGTTTACCTGTGCCAGAGAAAATTGAAATGGTTCTGGTTTATGGAGAAGCTGGCAGAAATCTTGAAAATGCTGTTGCTATTTACGCTCAACGTTTTCCGGATAGGATTCGTTCACGTGCTTCATTTGGCCGTACTATCAAACGATTTATTACTGATGGAAATGTTCAACCGAAAAAGAGGACCCGTATAGCAACAGTCACTGGAGAAAATAATGAAATTGCTGTATTGGCAGCAGTGGCTCATAATCCTCATGTTAGTACACGAGAAATAGTTCGCGACTCCGGGTTGTCCCTCACCAGTGTTTGGCGAATTTTAAAACGGCACAAGTATCATCTATATCATGTGTCTTTACACCAAGATCTTCATGGCGCTGATTTCCAAAATCGGGTAACTTTTTGTCAATGGGCACGTGAACAAATACAACAAAACCCCAATTTTTTTCGTTGCGTAATGTTCTCTGACGAATCGTCTTTTACAAACCATGGAACGGTTAATCGACACAACATGCATTATTGGAGTGTTACAAATCCGCACTGGCTTCGTCAAGTTGAACATCAGCGTCCTTGGACTGTCAACATGTGGTGTGGAATAATTGGCAACAAACTCATAGGCCCCCACATTATTGAAGGCAACTTGTATGGACAAATGTACCGAAACATTTTGAAAAATGAACTGCCAATATTACTTGAAAATTTGAGCTTAGAAGTGAGACGGAACATGTGGTTTCAACATGATGGTCGTCCTGCACACTATTCGGTGGTGGCACGTGAAATACTTGATCGTGATTTCAATGGTCGCTGGATTGGTAGAGCTGGTCCGGTAAATTGGCCTGCCAGATCACCAGATCTTACTTCGCCAGATTTCTCTTTGTGGGGCTATCTCAAAGACAAAGTTTACAAACAAGAACCAACAACACGTGAGAACATGATTGAGCGAATCAGAAATGCGTGTGCTGAAATTCAACCAGACACACTTCTCAGTTGTGTTACAATCATTTGAAATGCGTAATAATAAGTGCATTGAAGTCGCAGGCCATCATTTTGAACACTTATTTTAAACTAAAATTATTTTATTCACCTGCCATTTACATTAATAAATTGTTTTGATGACGAATTTCGAGTATTTCCAATGAAAACGTGATGTTTTTATTTTAAACGTATTGCAGAATCGAATGCGTGTGTTCTAAGAAGGAGAGATTGATAAAATTGAATTTCGTCGATTACAACGCCATCTATCATGAACCGACCAAAATATTTCATTCAAATCATACGTACTTTTAGTCGTAGAATCCGTATCTGCAATATAAAAAATATGTCTTGCTATCTTAGATTAAAAGTTACCCCCGCCCCACCTACAAAGCGGGGGGTGGGGGACTAATTTTTTGCACTAATGTATTTACCCGCGGTATGATTAAATTTTGATTATGGACATTTTTTCCGTAGAGTGGCTATTTTTCGAGATATTTGGTCGTCTCAGTTTAAAAGAAACACCCGGTATACAAGAATCAACTTCCCTTAGTCGGAAAAATCTCCGTGAAAGAGGCCTCTGCATATTTAGATGAATCTGTGGGTTGGCTTCGTGCCAGCCTGTAACAAGGTCTAAGGTCTTAGGTCGGTCTAAGATCTAAGGTCTAAAGTCTAAGGTCTAAGGTTTTAGGTCTAACGTCTAAGGACTAATAGTAAAAGTCTTTTATGTGTTACGTGTAAACTTATAAACTTAATTCAATTTCAAATTATTGATTAATATTCGTCTATTGCACCCAAACTGTTAAAATACAGACTGATATAATTAACTGTTATATTCATAAAGTTGTAAATCTTTTTGTTATGATTGTGTTTGTTTTGATTAAAAGTTTTGTTTTTCCATTTTTATTACACGTTATTATAACAAAAATGATTTTGCCAAAATGATTTATTTTACTTAAGGCTTTATGTTTCCACGAAAAATTAAAAATTAAAACAAAAATGTTAAAGTTAAATTTCGGTGGGGATGAAACGCAAGAGCGAGAACCAGGCAACAAATGAAAAAGTTCTGTTCTCTTAATTATGATAAATTTATATATTTTTTGTAGAGCTTTGATTGAATCTTTCGGATAAAAGTTTCTGGTTGTTTTGTGTTAATTTTGCGCGGTGCGAGCTGCGAGTATGAAACTTTTATTACCTTACTGTACGTGCAGTGAAATACATAATTTAAAATTTTGATTTCAATTACTATCAACTGTGATTTTTTTAGATTAGTTAAAATATATTTTGTGCCGTATTGTAAATTTTGTTGAAAAAAGCTTCGTATAAAAAATAAATCAATTTTAATCTATTGTAACAAATTTACAAACCAACACATTCTGCAATCGCAAAAACAATTTTGAACCAATTTTTTTTTTATTCAATGTAGGTTTTTTGTGTATTGAGTTTTTTTCATCCCATTATTCTGGATATGGTGCAGCATCTGTTTTTTGTGACTATCGCAGTGTTTTTATACACATGTTTATTGACTTGTACATTACGAATCCGAACAATAAAATTACGTGGTGTGTTACAGACATATGGAACGAGGGGCTAATGAATGGGCAACTGGAAATGGTTGGTGTACTACGCACATCGTACTCGAGGTTCAAAATAAAAATAAATAATTTTTCCGATATTTTTGGTGTGTCGGTTTTCCGCGGTGGTCGCAAAAAAAATTATTATTTACAAAAAATTGTATCGGCGTAACACTAAATTGGCGATAAAACATGTAAATATATGTTGTGTAAATATATCTGTCCACTGCTTTTATTAAGTAATTCGTTTATCGTTACATGATGAATGGTCTTTCAGTGAATATAAATATGCATATATGTACATGTTCTCTAGAAGCCCTGCAAGTAATTCGTATACTACTGCAACAATTATAAATACAAGGTATGCGGGTTGCTAGCGTAGAAATGTTTACACTAAGACTGCGGTCAAATTCATGACTTATTTTGTGGAGACTAACTTGTTTAAAAGTCTGCAATAAGCCTCCTGACTTGTATGCGAGGCTTCCGCCCAAACTGGTAACTCATCAAAATAATTCCATAGCAAGTTTTCAATAAGTCTATTCGGCAGGAGACTTATTGAAGACTTTCAATAAGTCAGTCTTAGAATAAAACACTAATAATACTTATTTGATATTTATTTTGATAATTTAGCAGTCGTGCGACCCTCGAATTCCTTAAAATAAGAAAGATTTTACTCTATCTTATGTTTTCATTCTTCAACAAGGTGTCGATTCAAGATAACACGTGGTCGATTTTCATAGCTAAGACTCAAAAAACGCTCAAAACTCAAAAGCCTCATAATAGCTAATCACGTAATGCTATATGCTATGCTGTATCATAACAGATTATCATGACACATTTTACTATCGCGATAGTGATATTTTTCTGGTTGGTATATAAAACTTCCTCGATAGTTATAGTTTAGGATATCGGGTTACAGCTTAATAAAAATGCAGAGTGCAAGTCTAACTGAGCTATCAAGCAATAGCAATATATCTTAAAAATGGATAAAAGTTTTTAAAATTTCGGGCTGAATGTTATAAACGGCATGACAGTATATCATGATACTGTTTACTGTCGCGATAGTGACATTTTTTCGGGCTGGGATAGTAAACTCTCACGAAAGTGATAATTAGGGCTAGCTTCATATACATGTTATACATATAAGGACATTCCCAACTTTGTTGTAGTTTCGGTAATATCCCTTTTCTTCTTTTTGGATTGTAAAGCCAAACCAAATCTCCCTCTGGCGTTTCATATCTCGTTTTCATTCTATAGCGATTTCTTCTTTTGCGATTTTGCTTCTTTCTTCATTATGAATCCAGCTCATTCTCCGTCTTAGATTGGCTACATACTCATGCCACACGACTAGTTCGGTTTCTGGCAACCCAAACTTAATCATCACATGGTAAGCGGAGCTCTCTGCCAATTAGCACCATTGCCTGTTGTATCATGCACTGCGCTGTAATACCTCAGCATGAATAGGAGTATACATCGATCCCAGTTATTCTGTTTGGCATTGACTTCTTTCCGCAGATGTTCTTCCAGTATCCAGTTAAACCTCTCTACGATTCCGTCGAATTGTGGATGTAATGGTATGTGTTACGAGTTTTGATTGATTTGCATAGTTCTTGAAACACGGACGCCTCGAAATTTCTACCTTGATCCGTGTGTAGTTCTTGCAGTACTCCAAATCTGCAAATCCAATTGTTTACAAATATGTGAGCTACTGTCCGGGCTTCCTGAGTTAAAATCAGATAGGCTTCCTCCACCCACTTGCTGAAGTAGTCAATACATGCCAATATGTAATGTTTACCAGCTTTTGATTTTGGAAACGGGCCGACGATGTCCATTGCTATTCGTTCTAATGGCGTCCTAACATTTTATTGTTGCATTGTTCCTATCACCCGAGTTTGCGGTCCCTTACTCGCAACACACGCTATCCGATTAGCAGGAAGCAAAATTTTGACTGTTTTCCAGATCCTTACTAGTATTCCGTCATCTATTTTCTAGGTCAGTTGGCACATCAGCCTCCTATCGAAATCGATCCTCCCATCGCCTCGAATCGTTCCGATTCAAACTGAATTCATGCAATAACTGTGGAAAAGTTCTTTTCTTCCTGTCTTGATAGTCAATCTGCAATGTTGTGCAACATACCTCTTCGGTGTTCAATCTTGAAAATGTAGGCTTGTAGTCGTTCGATCCATCTAGCTACTTGCCCCTCGAGTTGCTTAAACTTGAGTGCCGTATGATAACCATTTGATTTCCGCAAATAGTTAACTTCTTAAGACTCATTTAAGATTGTTGACGTGTTCATCAAATGTACGGCCTAGTAAAATGATGTCATCCAAATAAACCAGACATGTTTTCCAATTTAGGCCTCTTAGAACTTGCTCAATTAATATCTCAAATATAACAGGCGCACTGCGTATAATCCAAACTGCATTACTACAAATTGTAAAAGACGCATTTCCTGCTGAAAACGATGTTTTCTCTCTATCAACAGGATGGATTGCAACTTACCAATATCCGCTTTTCAGATCCAATGTACTGAAAATCTTGGTCCCTGACAGCGTGCAAGCTGTCGTCGTCAGTGCGCGATGTCGGATAACTGTCATACTTCGTTACATCGTTTATTTACTTCCTAGCTCATCATCATTAAGATCAAATAAATTGGCTAAATCATCTAGTGCTTCTACTGCGGCACAGTGAGCGAATGATCTTCTTCTGCCTATGATTTGGTGTTCGACGACGTCCATTTCTTTCTTGATTACATTTGTTGATGAACTCGTATTGGTACTTGCTGGTTTCTGTTGGAATTTTACTAAGTATCTCGCACACAGCATCCCGTTATTTTTAACATTCGCTAGAGCCTGCAATTCCTATCTTGGTATCCCCAAGATCACCGTCAATTTTCGAGTATATGACTGTTTTCAACTACAACTCGAAATGCATTTTGTTTACTTGTGTTTATTTGAACGGATACCTCCACATTACGCCTTTTTAGCGCCTGGTTATTCAAATCTACGGTTATCTGGTAGTTCTTCATAACATCTAGTCCGATAACGCATTCATTAGTTATTCCAGCTACGATAAACCGATGATTGAGCCGCATTCCGCCTAATATTAATGCAAGGATACACTCTCCTTTGACTATTGCAGATTCACCTATTACTGTTAGCAAGTTATAACGGACAGTATAGCATCTTTCTGTTCTTGACTTACCATATCAGGACGCGCCACCGTGTTCTTGCGGTATTTTTTCCATTGCACCTCCTTACGCCCCTCAAAACAGGTATAACTTAGTTTTCTGGAACCATGGTCATTAAATGAGACAAGTGTTTTCTGTTGCCGTCTCATCCAACGTTTAACTGTTTGTTTATACAACAAAAGCGATGATGAATGAGTTGTCGGTGAAGAGTGAGTTTTTAAGTGTATACAGATGCTAGTGTGAATGATGATCGAGTAGGTGTAGGAATTTTTATTCCGTCAATAAGAAACGAGAAAATACTACGAGTGAATACCAGCATCTGTATAATGAATGCAGAGTTGATTGCAACTATGGAAGGGATCAAGTTGGCACTGACACAAGGGAGGAGGAGAGTAGTATTATTCTCCGACTCCCGGAATGGATTGGAATTAATTAGTAGGAGTGGGGGAACTCATGGTAATGTGTATGTGGAAATATTGTATGAGTACCTTCAATCATGTGGGAGTGAGGTCATTCTTCAATGGATACCTTCACACCTACAGATTGAAGGTATAATGAAAGAGCCGATATACTTGCAAAATAGGGTTGTTTGGTTGAGGAGGTAAATGAATATGAATTCATGGATGCAAGAGATGTACTTCGCATGTTTCAGGTGAATCTGTGGAGAAAATGGGAGAGAGAGTTTGTTGAAAAATGTCAGGTGAAAGGTAAGAAGTACTTTGAGTTGGTTAGGTCTCCTTTGAGGCAACCGTTCTTTAAGGTGCTCAAAGGAGATACTAGAATGTTACGAACTATGGAACGAGTGAGATTGAATCATGGAAATTGGAAAGAATGTTTGAAGAAACGTAATTTGGTTGTGTGTGAATTATGTGAAAGCTGTTTGGTTGTGGAGGACATCGAACATTTGATTCTGAAATGTTCTGCATTTAACCAGAGCAGACAAATGTTCGATGTTCTATTGAGTGCAAGTAGTTTGACTGAATTATTACGAATGGGAATGAACGTATATAAGAATATGTATGAATTTATTAGAACAAATCAGATAGAAGTGTGAAAGGGGATCGATGTGTGCTAGGTGAATGACAAGAAATTAAAATTAAATTATTAGTAGTATGGTAAAAAATGTTAACAATTAAAAATTGTAAATTTTGAAACGGGCCATATGGCACCAAATTTTTGGAGCTAGTGCCAAATAAATAAAAATAAAAAAAAAAAAAAAAAGAAATGTTTAAGAGTGACTGACTACACATTAATTGTTCTCTGCTTTAGATGGCTATAATACGCGACAGCTCGCTCTATAACCTCGTGCTTCATTGACAACACTGCACTGTTGCTAGCTTCTGTATCCAAAATTAATGTCCCAAAATATAAGAAAGCTGCATATTTTCATCTTTAATGCTTAAAATGCTTTCTGTGAAGCAATGAAGACTTCGTGCAACATCTGCGAAGTTGACACAAATCGTCGGTAGTATTACCATAATCCTAGTAAACTTCTTAGTTGGCAAATAGTTAAGTTCTTAAGACTCGTTTAAGATTATTGACGTGTTCATCAAATGTGCGGCCTAGTACATACAATGATGTCATCAAAGTAAACCAGACATATTTTTCAATTTAGACTTCTTAGAACTTGCTCAATTAATCTCCCAAATGGAACAGGCGCATTGCATAAGTCAAACGGCATTACTACAAATTGAGAAAGACGCATTTTCTGCTGAAAACGACGCTTACTCTCTATGAACAGGATGGATTGCTACTTACCAATATCCGCTTTTCAGATCCAATGTACTGAAAATCTTAACCACTGACAGCGTTCAAGGTATCGTCAGTGCGCGGTAACGGATAACTGTCATTCTTCGTTACATCGTTTCGTTACGGGCTGTTAGACCCCCTATTACTCTATCACTTGCCTTTCTATAGTTAACTCGTCAGTCTCCTGTTGCTTCGCGGGTGGCACTCGTCTTGGTGCTTGCCAGATTGGAGTAGCGTTTCCTGTGTCGATTCTATGTTGCTCAATATTAGTTCTTCCTAGCTCATCATCATTAAGATCAAATAAATTGGCTAATTCATCTAGTGCTTCCACTGCGGCACAGTGAGCGAATGATCTTCTTTTGCCTATGGTTTGGTGATCGACGACGTCCATTTCTTTCTTGATTACATTTGTTGATGAACTCGTATTGGTACTTGCTGGTTTCTGTTGGAATTTTACTAAGGATCTCGCACACAGCATCCCGTTATTTTTAACATTCGCTAGAGCCTGCAATTCCTATCTTGGTATCCCCAAGGTCACCGTCAATTTTCGAGTAGATGACTGTTTTCAACTACAACTCGAAATGAATTTTGTTTACTTGTGTTTATTTGAAGGGATACCTCCACATTACGCCTTTTTAGCGCCTGGTTATTAAAATCTACGGTCATCTGGTAGTTCTTCATAACATCTAGTCCGATAACGCATTCATTAGTTATTCCAGCTACGATAAACCGATGATTGAGCCGCATTCCGCCTAATATTACTGCAAGGATACACTCGCCTTTGACTATTGCAGATTCACCTATTACTGTTAGCAAGTTATAACGGACAGTATAGCATCTTTCTGTTCTTGACTTACCATATCAGGACGCGCCACCGTGTTCTTGCGGCATTTTTTCCATTGCACCTCCTTACGCCCCTCAAAACAGGTATAACTTAGTTTTCCGGAACCATGGTCATTAAATGAGACAAGTGTTTTCTGTTGCCGTCTCATCCAAAGTAAAGTTATAAAGTATTGAAATCGATATATGACCAAATATAATGTAAAATAGAACAACAAGTAAACATCAAATTTGTATATAAATGACAAAAAATAAATGAACAACTCAGTTCTAATTAAAACTACGACTCACGCTTTTATTTAAATATTCCGGTATTAGCCCCCACCAGTGGAAAGCTCGGAATTTAGAGTAAAAGTGTAATATTAGTTCAAGCTGAGGCTGAACTAAACAGTGGTCCTTCGAGCCATTAAGAACAGGCGAATACAACCGGGTAGTCTACGACTAACACGCAAGAATAAATCAATTGGCAAACAAGAACTGCCGAAATAAAAAAAAAATGCAAAAATTCAACAAACAGATGTTAAAATAAGAGAACTGCAAGAAGTCAACTTAGACCATCCGTACTTCAAAATGGTAACACGTGTAGTGGCAAGATATAACGAATTTATTACGATCATGCGTGCAAAATTAAACAACTTTCCACCACTTACACCGGTCCCAGATCATCGCAGTACAAATCAACCAGAGATTGAGAACACTCAAACCGGGTCCGACACCAATTCTAACAGCAAAGGCACAGGGTTGGAAATAACGAATCCAGAGTTGCAGCAATTAATAAAACGGCAGACTATTCGGATGAGAAGTCTCTACAGAAATATTGATGAGGCCGAAGACCTTCTCGTGACTGGGCCAAAACCGGCAATGAAACTGTCACTAGGAGTGATGCAAAAACTCATGGAGCAAGTAGCTCAACTGCATGAGGAAATTTGCATGCTCGTTACCGATGAAGAAGAACAACGTATAAAGTACTTCACAGAACAGTACTTCGAGAACATCGATAACAAGTGTCAAACAGTAATTCTTCAAATAACAACGAGTATAGAAGAAACCGACAAAATTTTACCAACAAACCAAACAACGGACATTCGGCTACCACGAATTCAAATCCCAATATTTGCTGGGGATTACCAGAAGTTGCCTGGATTTCGTGACACATTCACCAAACTCATCCATGAGGACAGACAGATCAGTGATACCCATAAAATTAACTATCTAAAGGGTCAGTTGGAGGGTGCTGCGGCCAAATTAATTAACCACCTCCAACCAACAGAAGAAAATTACGAAGCCGCCTGGGGAATTTTGAATAGCAGATATAACAATAGAAGACTACTGATTTCAACATATTTAAATACGTTGCTCAGTCAAGCAAATATAAACATAGAGTCTGCAGCAGCACTGAGAAATCTTCACGATACAACAACTGAATGTTTGTACGGAATACGTAACGCAGGGGTCAACATTGAGTCTTTGAACTCAATAATGATCTTCATCTTAACTAAAAAGCTAGACAATGAGTCGAGGCGGCTCGATGAGATCTCCTTAGAAGATCCAAGGGAATTCCAAACAACAACGGAATTTTTAAAATTTCTGGAAGGAAGATACAAGTCATTAGAGGCCAATGGCAACCAAAAGCCAATAATCCTACCGACAACCGCCTCACGAGAAAACAAACCACACAATGCCCATATTAACTAACCAAAAGACGATAAAATCATTTCTTATACACCACACAAGCCTTAAAATATCTCTACATAATCGACACATAATCCGAAATAAAATAAGTCTGAATGAAATTTTTTGCATCATCACGACATCACCCAAATAACAAAATTCTTGGTATTAAGTGAAAATAAAATAAATTTCAAAAAATTATGGCGATGGGTTTGGGTCGGTCAATTTTTCCAAAAATAAGAAACCAAAAGTTACTATCATTATTACTATTAGAATATGATTATTGTTATTAGGATTAGCATACCACATAAAATACACAGAAAGACAATTTTACGATAAATTGCTGAACGAACAGAAATTGCTTTCAATACTACGTATTTTCTCCATCACAATTTCGAAATATAATTTTATGAATACGATTACTATTACCAGAGTCCTCCTATAATAGATCGTCCAATTTTTGTCCCACATTTTACATAAAATGACATCGAATAAATGTTGATTACATCAGGAATAAATTTTATTTACATTTCTTATTCAAATTAGAAATCTATAAATAGTTGTCTATGCTAATATACAGATTTATGTTTGTTTTACCGTAGGCTTTTATGTTTACCAACACCTATTTGGTGTAATATTTAATGTCTACAGTAGAATACAAATTTTCAAATTTCATTTAATAATTTTAGTGGAAAATATATTCAATATAGTGAAAATCGATAAAGTTTGGTGATGGCTTTAAGGGACCTAACAATACTTAAATTTTAATTAATTCATTTAATTATCGAGTTCATGAACAGCAGGTACATTACAACCATGAACAAGGACGTTCAAATTTGACGCATAATAATATTCAAACCAATTCTATTGAAATGTAATACTTCGAGTAATCTGCACACAATAATCCTTCGAACTTTCAAATTAAATTAAGATTATCCAACCATAATTTCACATAGATTACAGCAGACGAACGAAAAATCATTTTCATTTCACAAAAATAATGTAAACATAACAGAAAAGTCTGTTATTAATATTGAATTTTCCGACTTTTCCAAGAATGTTTTCTCGAGAAAAAAACAAAAAAAAAATTGATGTCATCTTTTTATTGAATGTTGTGTGTTGTTGTACTCCCCCTTGAATGTATGACTTAAAGATTCCTGTGTCAATGGTATACGTAAAAAATATTTTAGGACAAGCTTAGCTAATTAAGTGCCCGCGAGCCACATTTATATAATTGGCAAATTCTGAAGAAATTGATAAGCAATAAACAATAATACATTCGGATGTGACTTCGAATTCGTTTCTCGTGCAATTTATTTAATGTCATTTGTCATGTATCATTCATTTCAAGGTTTCATACAATGGTGGTAATGGTGTACTTACAATTTATATTTTCAAATAACAACAGAAAGCGGAAGACAGCGGAAATTTTCCAGCAGAAAATAAGTGATTACGCTACTCGCCACAGGCAACAGCACTATCACAAAAGAGAAGCTCTGTTGTTGTTTTATTACCAGCGGACAACTTTTATTCATTTTGCATCTCTTTTTTCACAAAATAAAACATCTCAGCGGAATAAAATATTAAAAGTGTTTCTTAAAATGACAAATTGATTGATCTCCGAATTAAAGGACAACAATGTTCCGTTTTTCTGCCATTTTTCAACAAATTGCGATGTAATTTGGTTAGCAGTATGCCATGTAGTTAGGATGCTAACGCGAGTTTTTGACAAAATTTTAGGATCTATTTATGCTGGACTAAACTTGGCCATTTAATAACCAATCTAAGCGTTCTACTCGATTAAAATGGATTTTGAGCTGGAGGACTCGGCTAATTCTTAATCAGTACTTAATCAGTAAAATTTGCATGGCAGGTCTGTATTGTTATTCTTACATGTAAAATTAGGGCAAAATTTATCGATTGGGATTTTCACTATAATTTTTTAGATATTAGAAAAACAGAAGAATGGTTTGGTTACTTGTGGGAGTTTTTGAGATATTGGCCAGAAACTGAAAAGAACTTATGTGGCGGCAGAAAATCAAAAATTTATAGTGAAAATTCTAACCTAAAAATTGTCCCCGTATTTTCATTCATACATATTGGTTGCCTATGGAAGCTTTTCTTTATTATCTCATAGTGATAATCTGAAACTTAATTTTTGATCGCGCAAAATCAAAATATTACTTAGAGAATTCTAAACGATAATCTCCTTTAATTTTCTAATTCGAATCGTAAGTTTCCAGTCCAAAATTCAAATGGTTGGCTAAGTATTTTTATATTTACTTGTAAAGAAATAAAAGAGAAGCGCCGAATAACATTTGCATTAAATCACGTCGACAATGACCAGCGGGTCATATCCAATAATTCGGCTACCCACAGCAAACGCAGTTTTCTTGAATCGCCATAATAACAGTCATTACGAAGTCGGTATTCAATAACCTGAATCATCACCTTTCATCAAAAAATCTTTCACCAAGTGGAGGTAGACCCACCGTATCGATAATAGCAATAAATATTAAGGCGTGATTCGCCAGCAATGCCACTGTGTACACATCAATTGTATAACATGCGGTCCATATAATGCAATTCGCACATTACGACAATGCGCAGTTGACAATCACAGAATAATCTCTGATCTCGCTTCACAGTATTTTGAGAAATTTTTAAGTGAATGATTTCCTTGTAACTCTCCTAACGAAGTGATAACTCTCATCTGATATTAGCTCCATATTACAACGAGAAAACTCCTGCTAAGGAAATGGAATTCAAATGATACGGAAACTTGCTGCAAGATTGTCGGTTCACAATCAATAGCTTCTGTACTGAAATTAAGCGATTCTGAAACCACTAATCGGTCTAATCTAACCACTAATCGGTAATTGGACCTCATTGGAACACGATTACCGATAATTTATTTCACAAAATCAGGGCAGATTACCATACCTACTAAACGTCTCGTACCTTATAGTGGTGATATGCTAGCCTATTTGATCCAACTGGAAAGTTGGCTCTACCAATAGCAGCTGCGAAGATATTCATACAGGTTTTATGAAAAGCGAATCTCGATTGGAATAAGCCACTTCTGGCTGAACTACGAATCTATTGGATAACGATTCATGAATTCTGCGATGCAAGCAGCGGGAAACTTATGCAGCGGTTATTTGGACAAAGATCGCCCAAAAGTTATTCCTCGGTTGAAATTGTGTGCAGAATATGTTCTAGTAACAGTGATAAGCAACGTACCCACTTCATCTAAGTAACGTGGTATACGCTTTTTTTTAGCAATTTCAGCATTGTATTATGTTGGCTACACAAATCAGCAGCAACTTTGAAACCGTACGTTTCAAATCGGCTGGCTTACATACAGGAACATTCTAATTTGAATCAATGACGACATACTAAGAATATCTACTACGAACACAATCAAGCAGATCGCGTTAGTCGCGTATAATTACCAACCGCCATAGAAGGACATTCGTTATGGTGGCGTGGCCCATCATGTTTTATATCAAGAATCAATTGCAATGAGTAAAAATCCATTGTTATCTACATTGGAAGAAGAGCGACGGTGGTAAACGAGATAAAACCCATTTGAGCATTGTTCCTCTCAAGCACCATGCCGAAGATCACAACCTGCGTCGTCAGTAAAAATTGCATTCCACTTGTTAAACGATTTTCCACAACACAGAGACTGTTATATACAACAGCTCTTATACTACGCTTTCGACCAGCTTGACATAAATATTGGAGAACTTAAGTCATAGGAGCAGCTGAAGAAGAATAAGCCTTGTTTTTGCACATACATAGAGTAGAAACCAGTAGCAAATTGCGGAGAACTACTAACACACACTGATCTGCAATACAACCAGGGTCATCCAATGATTTTACCGAAAGTTAGTACGCCGGCTATATTCTTCGTTAATCATGCTCATACGGCCACTCTACATGGTGGTATTCAGGAAACGCTACAATATTTACGAAGACGATACTGGATCATTCATAATTGTGCGTTGGCAAAGTTATTTATTCATCGCAGCAAGGCTGTTCATATTGAGGTCGTCGAAGATTTGTTAGATATTGTCATCCGAGCATTTTAGATGTGTTTGATTGATTTGTCGGCTGACGTGGCTACAGTACAACACTGTACAGTGACAACGGTACTCAGTTCATCGATGCAGATCGACTTCTCCAAAACGAACTCGGGGAGTGCAGCAGCACTGTATCATGGCGGCATATGGGAGTTGGCTGGGAGTTATCGGAAACCAGTCAATTTTTTATCACCAATTAAACACGTTTCAAATCCGTATTGAAGCATGCCTGAATTCCAGTTCAAACATCGCATTACATGATGATGTTGAAGGCGATATTACATTAACACCTAGCGAGTTTTTGATCGAACGGCCAGAAAATCGGTTAAAGTTTTGGCAAAGGTTTCAGCGAATGAATCAACATTTTTGGCATTGCTCGCAACGAGAATACATTACTTATCTACAGGCACGTAGTAATTGGGCACGAGCAGAATCAAACCTCCAAATCAACGACGTAATTGTCATTCAACACGGCGCTTGAGGCGTATTACTAATATGCATCCAGACAATGGTGGGTTGGTACGTGTGAGAGAACACCAGCAACCAGTGCAAAAGGTTTGTCGGCTATTCTCAGTTTGAGATCAACAACGCCATCTGTTACCAGGTTTGGATTGCACTAATACGTTGGCTACACCAATTTTTAGATGCATCGGCCAACTCTAAGTTTTTTGTTTTTTTTTGTATGTACTGAGAGAAAGGACAGTCGAAAAAGACATTTACCATGTTTCCATGAACCAGATTGGAATTAGAATGCGTTGAAATTAGGTTTTCGTTAATTCCAAAATGGCGTTGGTCGTTTCCATGAAGTAGGGTTAGGTTGAGTTGAAATTTTGAAAACCGCTTAATACATTTAATTTTATTCGTGCCTAATAATCCTTTATGTATATTTAAAAGCCCTCAAAATTATTTTAAAACATTTTTTCACATTAAGAAAGAAAATTTTTCATTGCCGCCATTTTGAATTTCAACTCTACTCAATCCGATTAGTTTTGTCGTCAATTCAAATTAATTTAACGAAAACTCAACTCTCTGCTGTTTCCATGAGCTCTTAACTTCGACTTAAGCCACTTTCAACTCTGCATGGGAACACGATAATTTTAAGAAGGAAGATTACACGAAGGTCAACACGTGTTTTTGTTTCGTGAAGCGTTAGTTCTCATTGAATAAAGTTCTAGTCAAAAGTTGTATTACCTCGCATTAGTTCCGAGTATAATCGCTTAGTTAAGTATTATGCACTCTTGATATTGGTCCAAATAAATTCTTCTGATATTGCTTTAATGATACCTGTGGAAATGCAGTAGTACACGAGTATATAGTCTTCCCATCGAGACGTCACAATAGATGCTGAAATTTGATTGAAAGCTAATGGACCTTTTATTTTAATGTAATGTTATTCTCCAAGAGATTAATTAATTTCTCATCTGATTGTTGTGCTTCTGCTATATTTTCGTAGTTTATGACCTCTGGTAATGTTAATTAATCGATTCTTGGCAGTGTATCTGCGATAACATTTTCCGTCCCGGATGTGTGTTATTAACGTGTGGTGTCTGTTCTGGTCTGGTATACCATTTGATTCCTGCTGCTTTGATTTCATGACCCAAAAATTGAGTTTGAACCTTGTTGTGTAAATGTTGTCTAATTAAGTATGAAGCTTCAATGTAAGGAAAATCGAAACCCAGACCGTTAAACATTGACTGGATGAATCTCTGGGATGAGTTGTCAGCATTTATCAGACCAAATGTCATTCGAACGAATTCAGCGTCCGAACAGTGTTTATATTACCGTTTTTGGAACAACCGCTTCTTCAAACGGGATCTGGTGGTAGACACGCATTAAGTCGATGGTGGAAAATACTGGTGCATCCTCTTAACTGATGACTTAAATCCTCGAGGTAAGGTATCAAGTATTTATCTGGAATGGTTATGTTAATGATGATGCAATGTACTGGACCAAGGAATTTTGGATGGTCGGCAAAAACCCTGTGTAACCATATCCATACTCGATGTCTTTTTTGCTATGATTAATTTCTAGTCTAGTTTCGAGTTGCAATGAGTTACGTGATGTTTAGCATATGTATTCCGTTGGAGGTTGAATGCAACCTCTTTGAATTCCTCTCTGATATCAATAGTGGTAATACTCCTAATGTTGGAATTTCTGATGTTGATATAATTGCTGATCCTCGTAGTGAGGTTAGTGGGTCAACTAAAAGGTTATTTGAGGAATCTGAAATGAATATCCATGTGAATCGCCTTCGAAGGTCGAGATTTAAATCATTAGTCGGGAACAAAAGGATGAACTGTTGATCCGTCATTGGCTACGATAAGCTTGTGATTAGTGTCAATTTCTTCCTCTAAGTATTATTGACAGATATTACTGAAATGTCTGCTCCGATGTCGATTAAAAAACTAGTTGTTGATGTTCGTAAAGGCTTGTAAAGGTCTGTTTAAATTTTTGCTTTAACTTTACTCCATTAAACCGCCGGTGGAAATACCATACCAATCGATCTGATCTTCCTGCTGAATCAGAATGTCTACTAATGGATCTATTTTGTGACCGAAACTTGCGATCTTTTCGTGATCTTTCCCGTGTTTTCTAATTTGCAACCAGAGGGTGGATTCAATTTGAATATCAAGCTAGTTGGTCTGATAATTCCGCAAGTATAGTTGTGTTTAATGAATCCATATAGTTAGAGCTAAAGAGTTATATGATGGTTTCATATAACCTAATCACACGATCTCTCTAGAATACCATTTTAAGATAGAAAATTCTGTATTGATTTTATCAACAAAACAAATTGTGATTCGATAATGTGGAACAAAACCCTTGGGATCCTGGGGCATCATGGTCATGAACTCCTTGTTATTTACGTTCATATTAGACATTTCAGATATTTAGTGGATGATCATTGTTTTACCTTCCAATAAAAACCGCGGATTTTCGCTTTTACCAATTCACAACCAATTTGTACCACATTTCTGAGGTAAACAAAAAACTCGTTTCGAAACCAAGCACATCATCGCATATAAATCGTAACCTGAACAGTAATTTTACGTTCGGGTCTGTTAGGGTCAACAAGCACGTACCTAGAGGAACTGAAAGCAACCTTAGCCAGTAATACTTGCTCGTAATTCATCAGACTATTAAATAAGCATCTGTATGAGCATTTCAGAGAGTTAGAACTAGTCCCACAACACGTCGCATCAAGGGATGGGCGAGGTAGATTACACAATGTAATCTACGCGCTTGTCGACAAGAAATATGTAACGTAGATTATACAGCAATATTCTTAGACCATCGGAGAAGTTTTTCTAATTACTTAAAACTAATTCTAACTTTTAGAATAATTTTCTAAATTTGAAATCTCTAATTAACTAGCGACATCTATCTAAAAATTCAGAAAAGCTGCTAATAATAAATATGTTTTATTAGATTAATTACTTTGCGCGCCATCTTGTATCAAATAGAGTTAACAGCACGCTGTAAGATGTCTATCGACCATGATAGTTTTCTTATCATACATCCTGATTGCTATTAATGAGCTGTCAATCTGGATTTCCCAGCTTACGCACATCCGTCTATATGTCCGATTTAATCTAGCACCCAGTTACTTCATCCAATTCAGTCTCATCCCTAAGGAACCTGGTTCACATTTAATTAGGTCATCATATTTAAAGGAAGGATAATATCGACTACCATAGAATTAATTTGACAAAATTTAATGTTTTGTGAATTTGACATTTAAATTAATTTATGTATGAAATAAATATTTATCAGTTCAATGAACAAAATATTTATAGTTCAACTTCATGTCTAACTAAACGCCAAGTGTCAGTAACTGGTTCGAATTTTTTTACCATTTTGATAGAGATGGCACTGCAAATTTTTAATAATGGTTTTCGAACGGACTAATTTATATTTGGTGTTATGCGACAATGTATAAAAAAAATTGTCTTTAGTCTGTAACAAAAGTTAAAACTTATAATAATGTATGCCTGAAAGCAATGTTTTATTGCCTAAACTAATTTATTGCTAGTTCACACCAGTTATTAATAGATGGCGTCAAGCACAGGACATCAACATTTTGGCATTAAGGCAATTAACAATTTAGTACGCAATTTAGGATTAAATATTAGGCATAGTATGTTTACGGGAACAGTGACAACTAGCTATCACTAGTACAAACCAACGGCAATTTAGTTTAGTCAGTTTTTAAGCCGAAAATAACGCTGAAACAAGAAACAGAAATTCAAAATATTTAGTGGTATAAATTAGTAGATGACGCGTAAACGCCCATCTCATTCCCCAGTCTTCAATTATGAGGTTACCAACCTCGCAAATCTCAGAACCTCCTTTACTTGGAGACGACGAATGTAAGAAACACTAAATTTGTTGAAAAGTTCAAAGTTATCAATAGTTGGTTAATTAAATCGGGTTATGTTTTAATTTGAGCCATGTCGAGACCCACTACGGACATTTCGGCTGTTTCGTTGAATTCAATTTTACTTGTAAGCGATAACTGCAATATTTTATTTTGTATTAAAATTTAAAAAAAAAGTACTGGTAATGTTTTACAACACTCAACCTCAAAATATTTGTATTTTCATAAGATGGCATACCGATTTGTTTTATTTTTCAGTCAATCCACAAACCTCGGGTGTGGAATCTATTTTAACCATTCCATTCGTCGATAGATGTCAGGAAATGAAACATAATAATTTTGTGTAAACTTTTGTTTTATTTAATTAAATACACTGTAACTTAGCTGTTAACTCAACAGTCCTGAGTTTAATCAATTTTTGACTAATTAATCATAAATTATCGAGTCGAAAATAAATTTTGTCGGTAACAATTTCCACACGAATCTGGCCACACCATCAGTATCCACACTAAAATCGGGCACCACCTACATAATAAAAAAATATTTGATGTAGAGAAATTTATATTTTTTTTTTAAGTCAAAAATGGCTACCGCGATTTGCCTTTCGACAAGTAATTAAAAATATTTTGCTTAAATTAAAAAATCGTTTTCCATCTGTAAATTGCAATAAAAACATAAAAAATACCGAAATAGTTGTATAAACTACGAATTAATCGAATAGTTTTGTAAAATTTGTAATTCGAAAAAATTCTAAATGGATTTATAAAATGTTTGTGTTGTTATACAAAAAAAAAGTGATTTATAAAAAAATGAAGATGTAAAATATTTTTTTTGTTTATTTAATTAGTGTGTGATATCAGTTTTATCAGAAAAAAGAAAAAGTTTTTTGTTTTTTAATTTTGTTTATACAAGTTTAAACCGCTAAATAGTTCACTAGTTTATGCAGTTAAATAAATAATATCCCTCGATGCAATTTATTTAACAGGAAAAACAACAACACCAAAATGTAAGAAAAAACAAAAGAACATCTTAAGCCACCACCGAAGAGAAAAAAACAAAAATATTTAAAATTGGAAAAAAAATTGTTCCATTGAGCGCGTCGTGTCACAATTTTTCATGTTTTTTTTTAGCTTAAGAAATTATCAAGGTTCGCCGTTTAGGACTCAAAACTCACGATTCATACCGTGATTTTAGCTCCAAACCGCTTATTCAAAATACAGCATTTATTTAAATTTTGAATTAAATTCATTTTATAGCTAACATAAATTTTCATTTCGTACGCATGTGACCTCAATTTGACGTTTTGCTCTGAAAAATTGGAAGATGAATTAAATTTTTTTTTTTCATAATTTTATTAATTAATTAATTAAAATCTATTTCTCTTCTTCGAAACCGAAGAATCTCATCTGTATTTATTTTGTGTGTGATAAATTTATTTGTACGCGACAAGATATGTGTGTTTAATAATTATAAAAAATATGATGAATGAATAATGATCATGTTATTGATGATGATGAATACTTCCTTTGAATAAACGACATGTACACATAAAATATTATACACACACGGTACAGTAGGAATTTATGAATGGACTACAAAATATAAAAACAAAATTATATTTTGGCGTATAATTGCTGATTTAAACCAATTTGCAATTTTTACTTAACATTACTTTGCATGAATGTGTGGTAAGTTGACACAACAACAACAACAAATTTATGTTTCAACCTTTTAATGATTTTATGTGACTAATGTCTTATGAATAATACAACACGTTTTTTATGTGTTTTGATTTACTGTAGAGAGACTATGGACCACTTGAAAAGTGAATGTGATGATTGCATTTTCGATTAAAATATATGTTTTCTTAGCATTTTCTTGTGCAATTTTTTATGCTAATAAGATAGCCGCCATCTTTGGATTGGTTGCATATGTCAGATGTAAACAACAAAATATTAATGAATAATTTTCTTATAATTAGGTAGCTATACATGTTTAGGAATGTCGATTAAAACACGATTTTAGTCACCAATTTCGTAAGTAGTTTTGTAAACTTGTAATTGTTGTTTGAATAAAATTGCCGTGTTCTAATCTACTTTTTTGGGTGGGTAGCTAATTTACTTCAGTGGCAGAATAATCCTAGATATGCTGTGATTATTCACATGAACCTTTAATTTCAAATGCTTTTGTTCTATAAAACACAAGCTTGAATGTACTTTTGTGCCAAAACCGGACTCTGGGAAATATTAAATCATTCGACTGACTGTAGCTGCCGGTTTTACAATCCCTCCAAAATTTGTGTTAGATAAAATAATTAGCAATCAGTAGTTCCCAGGTGAGAAAGTGAAAAAATTTAAAAATACATTACATCATTTTAACTGATTCTAACAACACAATTGCTTCGCAGACTGATTAAAACTAAATGCCTTCCATGAATCCGGTGGAATTGTGTCATTTGTTGCAAGAATATAGCAAAAATTCCATGTATGTTGGGTTCCGAATGAAGTCCAAGACTCAACTGTCCGGTGGCTGAATTAAACCTTAAAATATAGATTGTAAGCTGCAAGGGAACCTTAATTTGCCCTTAAAAGTCCTGTCTGAGCTTTTATAGCTACTGTATCAGTCATCAACATCCCGTGATTATTCTTCTAAAATCATTGAAAATGCGGCTGTATGTATTCAACTTATCCGTTCACTTCAATCTTAACTGCCCAGTGGTTTATTTTTAATTTAGAAGTTTGTTCAGTGATCTTGTCATATCACAAGTATAGGACTTTCCAGTAGTGTTTGTTTCCATTGATCAATACACAACATTTTGGCTGGCCCGGGGTAGTGGAGAGTGAAGCAAAAAGTTGTCTTCTTGTAACATCACAACTAGCCTTTTAACAAAAAAATTATGTAAAGTGCAAACTTATAAAAAATTATTTAAGTGATCGGTGTGGTGTATAATTTGACTATTTCTACTGTAAAACACACTGCTTAAGAACCATCTAAATGGACGAACTGTTTTGCAATTGACCTTGATATAGGTGAGCAAGTTGGAATGGAACTGAAATAAAAAATCAATCATTCGTCTCCAGAATACTATCTATGGCATTCTGCCACATTTAGTTCAGGTAAAGCTTTTTGCATTTAAAGTATATCCGACTTCGAAGTGCATCTAATCTCTTGGAAAAGATATCCCTGCCGAAGTAAATTTTTTTGAATAAGCTCTAAGCTAAAATTACTTAAGTAAGGTTGTGGTATTCGTTTCTACAAGTAGCCAATACGAGCAGTCTCTTGTAAAAATGACCAACCTCCTGCCATATGCTTAAAAAATTCCTCAATAGGTTTAACCTTGTTGGTTTTCTGAAATTTAAGTGAGAATAATGATTCTACCAAAATTCTTATAAGTTTAATTTTCCGTTTTAGAAATCATGTGTGGTGTATTTGAGATCTATGTATGTACATTCGTGGGAAAATAAAGGCAACTTTTGATTACAACATATTCACACCTGCATTCTTAAATTACCGCAGACAGATTTTTAAATTATCTCAGAAGTTCTCCTAAAAGGTCGGACAAAATAATATTTTGTTTGTTACTCATTAACGAAGAAGACTTGGAAGGCTTTGCTTTCTTATTTGAATGTAAATAATTGAGTAATTACGTTCCTTTCGGTTTTGAGGGGGTTACATTAACTTTTACTCCCTACTCGTTCTAGAACTTAGAAATCTGATTAAGTTGATTTTACAAGTCGTGCAAATCTGGCGCTTAAACTAGATACCTCAGTCTCAAAGAGCGATAGAAACCATTAAGATCGTATTAAAGTAAACCTAAAACATTTGGACGTTATTAGTTCTTTAATTGGGTAAGCGAATACTAAGAGCCATCACTTTAGTTTTTTTCCTCCAAAGTTCATCAGTTAAATTACTTCGTCGTGGGTAATCTTTTTCCTAAGAGATGCCAATAACCTGATAATAGCATTGATAGGATTGGTTCACTCCAGGCAAAGAAATGCTTAATATGCAAGCTAATTGCCGTGAATTATCTACTTGTTTCGTTGCAATTGGATTTGACAATATTTCTACCAAGGTTCTTAAACTTACTACCATTGTTGCTTCTTTGGAACACTCCTATGACTATGTTTGTTAAGTTGTGTTTTCTCTGAAGGTAGTAGTTTATTCTTCCTTTACATAACGAAATTGACAATGAGCTGATAGATTATTACCGTCTGATCACTCCCCTTTCGCTGTTCGCTAAGTGTTCGAAACTTTCTTCAATTTTGTCCCCAGAAAGTTTTAAACCAGAGGCACGATTCGTCTTCATTCCGTTCCGTTTTTCATAAAAAAATTGTAATGCATAGGTTTTTCATGCAAAAAATCATAATGGCCTGAAAGAAACGAATCTTCTATGTCTCTGCTTTAATAATTTATACACTTGATATTAATCATATTGTATGTATGCCTTTTGTGGGTAAGGTTACTATCTACTACCGTAATAAATAACATTAATAATACTTGAAAATGTTAGATAAACGGTTTTGTGAATGGCCCTTAGTGATAAAACTAGGTATATGCCTTTCGTTATACGGAACCCGCTCACGGTGCACTCGTTTTCTTCAGAATTTTTTCTTATATCTGTTTTCATAATACAATTTTTTTACTGTTTTACTTTTGAATTTTCTGTAGAGGCAGGCTAATTTCCTTCACTTCTATTTATTCGAGTGTAAAGTCCTAAGAATTCTCTATGGTGAACTTTTTACATTAATAGTCGTAAACATTAAGGAAATCTATGCGCCACACAGGAGTTTCCGAGTTCTCGCGAAAATAATATTTAGGGTTTACACCTTTTTATTTTCCGTCTGTAACTTATCGTCAGCTAAATGCTTGCTGGCGGTTTTTCATTTCGTTCACTCTCGGTTCTCTTAGTAGTGAGGTTAATATAATATTTCATTATAATCAAGGCATCAGAAAATAACAAAATAATTAAACGACGCTGTAAACTTTGAAAAGCCGAGAAGCCTCATCCCACATTATTGGTGGAATTTGAAAGAACAAGCCCATAACACGAATTACAAAAGAGTTATACGCCCGTCCTTTTTATAAATAGCCGAAAACTAAAGCCAATAATCCAGAATTATCGGAGTAAATCTTTCGTATCAGGTGGCTTTGTTTTTTTACAAGAAAATGCCAGTCAGCTTATAAAAATATAGAAAGACATCCGAAGATGTGTCGGTTAGTGCCGAATCGCCAATCCCCTGTCATTGCGCCCTATTAGAGCTTTTCAGTTTATACAAATTTGCAAGTCATAGTAAATGTTGTTACTTACTGTAGAGTTTCTTCGCGCCTTTAAAATGCAGAGAGTTTGTTCAACCTAAGCCAAAAAACTTAGAAGATTGACTGCGAACAGATCAAATGATTTACACCAGATCAAATGATTAACATTCAAAGATCTTCTGTAAATACACATTGTGAATAGTAAACTGGACAGTGAAGGATCCTTATCCGCTCTCACTAGAGGGAACACTGGAGAAAATAATTATATAGGGTGTCTCAGCAAGAGCGCCGAATTTAAATTTGTCGTCATTTGGTTTATAGGAGTTGTAAGTACGGTGATTTTTTTTTGACAGTTGTCACGTACAAACCACGCAATTTAAGAATATGGAGAAGTATTCAAACCAACAACGTTTAATTATTGTAAAAACATATTACAAAAATGGTGAAAGTTTTGCGAAAACAGTTCGCCAATTACGTCAAGTTTTCGGTGCGCCAAATGAATCGACAGTGAGGCGTTTAATTACAAAATTTGAGACCAACTTTACGCTGATGGATCAGAAGATCATTGTTCGTCATCGTCCTTGTCGGTCACTCGAAAATATAGCCACAGTAATGGAATCTGTGGCCGAGAATTCAGGAACTTGGGAGTGCGGTATCGCGAAATGTTAACGGAGTTTTTGTGGCCCGAATTGGATGCAATTGATGTGGATGACATGTGTTTCCAACAAGACGGTGCGACCTGCCACACATCACGTGAAACAATGGTGTTACTGCAAACTAAGTTTCCAGGCCGTGTCATTTCTCGATTTGGCGATCAACATTTGCCACCAAGATCGTGCGATCTAACACCGATGAACTTTTTTCTTTGGTGCTATGTGAAGGAAAAAGTGTATGCGAATAAGTCTGAAACAGTTGAACATCTTAAAGAAGAAATACGGCGCGTTAATGGTGAAATACAGCCACATGTATGCGAAAAACTTTCACCATTTTTGTAATGTGGTTTTACAATAATTAAACGTTGTAGGTTTGAATACTTCTCGATATTCTTACGTGGCAACTGTCAAAAAAAAATCACCGTAAAACTGGTATTAACAACTGGCTTGTTTGGCATGGTAGTCTACCTAGGGCCTGAGTTAAATGGCTCATTCCGAAAACATCGAAACGAATATATAAAAAGATAGATTGTCAAAACATTAACTGATAAACATATTGAAAAAAGAAGTTACTTTCGACTATTTTGTTTTCGACAGTACTTTTTCGATGCTTTTTATTCGACGAATTAAATGGGGCGATTCCAATGGGGTTGTTATGAAAATTTCAAGCCTTGCAACGAAAACGCGTGTGCTTATGCATCTTCTTTATATTTTACAACCTGTAGCCTGGCTTACATTTTAGTTATATTAAATGACCGTGGTTATAAAGTTTAAGTTGCCTCGCAGCGTAAACTTGTAAACTAATCCTCAGTTTTGTTTAGAGAAGTTCAGAACATCGGAGGGCAAGTTAGATAATTGAAATGTAAGGAGGTTATAATTAATATACATACTTAGTGTCTTTTAACTAGACTCAATATCGATTTTCAAAATTTAGGCACATAGCAGGGTTTTCTGGTGCAAGTATAGCCGGAAATAAATACTCTGGTAGCTGTTTCACGCTCAGAAGTGAGAGAAATAGTAGTCGAATTCTGAGGATCACCAGTTAAGAATTTTTGTTTCAATAATTTATAAAAATCGAATTGCAACTTATCTTTGTTGTCAAAATTAAAAGAAACTTTAGAATCCGTGCTTGTAAGTTTCGTTCTGCTGAAAAGCTTCATTTAAGGTGCTTCGGAACAAAATAACATCTAAGTTTGTATTGAGGATAGTTGGAATTGAATATAGATCATCATCAGTGTTTGCTGTACAGCAGTACAAGCTATCAGTTATCGAAATATCACAATACAGATAATGGCCACAAATTGGGATATAAAAAATTTAGCAAAAGATCTTCTGCTAGAAAATCAGGAACATGCATTAAATACTTTGGATGTAGTTCATAAGAACCGTTTTCTAAATAGATTATTTAGAGCACTAATCAATTTTTTTCTATATTTAAGGAAAGTTGAGTGACAAGGAATTTTTTTTGAGCTGTACTATTACTGCTTTTAAAATTAAATGAACCTAAGAAAATATCTGTGGTTACGATGCATAAAAACATGATTTATCTAATGCTCATCACACTAATGATTAATTGGCATACGTTATTCATATTAACCAAAACCATTGTTGAAATTTTTGAATTTTAATCATATATATTTAAATGAACGCTAACTGTTAAGTGCACATGTGTTCGTTGTCTTCATTTTACAAAGTAAAAATTCATTTGGTTTATCCGTACAGAGGATGAAGCTCGTCTAACAAATCAATCAACTAGCATAATTTCGATTTACTTCACCGCAAAATTTCATTCACATCCAATTCTCATTTTTCTAATCAAACAATATTCATACAAGAAAACCAATAAAAAAATCCACATATGTTTACCTCCTCAAAATAATAATATTTATTAAACACAGTTTTAAGTAACGCTATTTAAATATACAATATATTTTTCTTTTATAATCTTATTTCAATTAAATTGAAAAGATACATTTGTAATTGAATTAATAGATTCAGCTATTAATCTAAACATTAGAAAAATCTAGTAAACGCTGAAGAAGCAGCCCATTCAATTTTTCCGATTTAATATTTATATGTATTCTGCTGATAAAAATATTTTCTTATCATTTTTTTTTTTGACACAATGACAAATATCATTTTTATCTTAATAATTTCTTCTACTTATTTGAGATGCTTAATGCATTTCTGAATATACAAGAACAACTTGCTGTTGATCATTTTGTGTTCTATATACGACGAGTATTTACTTAAAATCTTATCGCCCCACATTTTATTCATCGTAAATAAAAAAAATATACAAAGTGTAACAAAAATTGTTAAAGCAACCGCGTCTAATCAAAATGTATATACAACATCTTGGATCTTACAATATTAAAGTGATTAGGTTTTAAAATTGTTTAGTTTATTTATAATGAAATATACACTAGACTTAGAAAACTGTAATTAGTTTGTGTAAAATTGATTACATTGGCGTCTAGATAGATACGGTAGCATGTGCAAATCTCTCGTGGGACTACCGGAATATCATAAACATTAAAATCGAGTTTGTAAAATTATCAACTTGTTTATATAGTGGCATACATATTTTCTGGATCAAAATGCGATATACATAAACGATTTGCTAAATAACGATTTTGATATATAAAAATGACATCATATCGCAACTCTTGGTCTGTGTCACAATTAGGTCATGGTCATACTTGTCATCGTCTTAGGCGATTAATTTTATATTTTTATGTATTTCGCGCTAATAAAAAAAAACTAAAAACTAATAATAAATGATTGCTAGAAATTAATCAACATATAGTGCGCAAAATGGGCGCACATTAATTAAAACAAAAACTATTATTATTGAACAGCGTTGAACTCGTGTACGAGTATGTCGCACAATATTATACATAGATCTAGATTAGAAGATGGTTCATCGATTTACCATTTTTTGATTGAAAAGTATTTAGCACACATTTGCTAGCGCGTCGCTTTAATTCCGGGGCATTGTTTTATTCGCGCAAAAACAGTTGATTGGAATTTAAATTACTTCATTAATATTATTTATTGTAATTATGTATATGAATATAACTGTAATTGTAGTACTTAGAATTATGTACATCTCCATAAATATTAAACTCTTCGCTTTCATATGCATATATTGGGAAGCATCGTTAAAGTAATATACGTTTTCTTGGTAAATAATTTTTAACTATTTATCTGTTTCAATTGGGTAAAATTTTTGACAAATACACATGGTTGCTTATTTTATGTAATTTTGAACTTATAGCAAAAATAAATATGAAAAATAAGGAAAGTTAATTAAATTTCAAATTATATTAGTCATTACGATAAGTTTATATCTATTTTGTTGCGATGTTAGTCAAAATTTGTGCATGACCAATTTCTGTTTACAAACGAATATTTTGTCAGCCAAATATTTCTCGTATAAAAATTGTATCAGCTCTTGAAGCAGATAAAAAGTTTGATATTTTTACTCACTTCAATTTTTAATTTTTTATTATTCAAAAAAGAAACCCGAGGAGAGGGTTATCTAAAGTAATTCTGGCTGTTGACTAATAGTGTAGCCTAGCATTAAAGATCGTTCGGTTCGGCGCGATATGATTTCATACAAAAAGTTAAGAAAACGATGAACTTTCCAATTGCAGACAAAAGGTTAACAAAAGGGTGGGATAACTCAAAGTGATTTTGATAAATTTTTCCAGTCCAAAGAATGGTGTTCTTAGAAATCGGTATTAATAATACTCGAATTTAATATGAAGAGGCGTGATTCTAAACGAGTCCAAGTGAGCGAATTAGACATTGACTATGTAGCGATATGTTATAAAACACTTAAACGACACCACTTATTATGGTACTTTAAACTATTTATTGAAAAACATATCAATGGAAATCTTTATAAAACAACTTTTTGCGCAGCGACTGTTTGTTGTATACAATAATTGATGAGAAAACCTTTGATTGCAAAGTGTATATTCATAGTACGCAAGAATGAAAAAGTTGATTGCTTAACCCGTTTGTTTTATAGTTCCATTAAAAGTGATATAAATTTTAACAATTAAATATTTGTTTTCAAACCCATTTATTGAAATAAAATCAACATAATGCAGTCTATTAACGATTCGTATACTCCAGAGGTGTAAATTGAAGTACCTCAAGAAATTGTGAAACATTTGTGAGGGGTCTATCGTTAGTTTTAATACAAGTGATTCGACATTATAGTCAATCGTATATTTCGAACGAATGAATAAAGATTATAATGGAATTTTATTTTAATATACATAATGTCAAAACAGTAACGGGAATTGGTCAATAAAACAATATTTATTATTCATTCAAATTTATTGTATCGCCTTCAAAGTAGGCCCCCTCCGAAATAATATACTTATGCCAACGAATAATCCAATCATCAAAACATTTTTCAAACACATTCTGTTTTATGTCTTCTATCGACTGAAAACGGGCGCCTCGGAGTGGTAACTTGAGTTTTGGAAATAAAAAAGGTCAACCGAAGCCATATCAGGTGAATACGGTGGTTGTTCTATGATATTTGTTGAGTTTTTGTTCAGAAATTCGTTCACAATGGTAGCCTTGTGAGATGGTTCGTTGTCGTGATGCAAAATCCATGAGTTTTCTTTTCACAAACCTGGCCTTTTTCGATGAATTTGCTCTCTGAAACGCCGCATAACGCCCATATAATATTCTTTATTTACCGTTTGACCATCTGGCGAGAATTCCGAGTCCACAACACCGCGATAATCAAAGATAACAGTCAACATTGACTTTTCATTGACTGACGTGGTTTTTTGGTTTCGGATCAGTTGGAAAGCGCCATTCCAAAGCTTGTTAACTGGTTTGCATGTCAAACTCGTAAACCCATGTCTCCACACTAGTTATGGTTTTATGAATGTGGGGTTGGGATGATATGACGATTTTCCGTCATCATTTCCTTCATTTTATTGATCCTAAATTCAGTTGAAGACGTTGATGGCCGATCAGAGCGAGGCAAATCTTCCACCACATTTCGAACGGTTTTCAATGCACTGATCACTTATATGTACGTATTTTTGATAAAGTTGATTTACCGTAAGCCTTCTGTAACATTTTTAGCAATTCGGCACATAAAATTCCATTTGCAATATAAAATTTGAAACAAATTATTTTTTCGATAATTTTATTCATTATAAAACTCGCAAAACACGCTTGAGATAGAATGTCAAAATAGAGCACTGTAAACAAATTCAAAACTTCACGTGTTCGACGGTTGTGTCAATTTAGCAATAAAAAAAATTGTTTACAACTCCTTTAAGCGGGCTTTTTAAATGACCATTCCCGTTACTTTATAAGGATTCGATCCCTTTGATTTGTGTTTGAAATTTTGACGCAGCCACAAGCCAACAATTTCCAGGTTAGTAATTATTTTGCTGACAATTCTATTCAAACGTAGAATCCGTTATGGCTAATCAGAGGGCAAAAGTTGGCATCATTGTTGGATTGACCTGGTTCAAGCTAATATAACAATAACTCTAGCTAAATAAAAGCCGGTTTAAGCCTGGTGCAGTAAGTTTTACCTGCTTCAATCAATGCAACGACCCTCAATCAATAATCCTATCGCTCAAATTTTTTCTGCTAGTAAATTATTAATTTTGATTTTTTTAGAATTATTAACTCTACTTTTATTAAAAATTAAAACAATTTGTAATTTATTCCTGATAGTAACAATATTTGTTAATTTTGTTTTTGAAAGTCGATTTCGAAATATAATTTAATCATCAGTTCAAATTACAACTATATATAATTTTACTACTGACCTAGTAAAAATGAAGACCGTCCATTTTGTAATTTTGGTTTTGTAATTTTGATTTTGAAAACTAAAGGTTCGATATATTAGTACTAATAATTAGATAGTATAGATACCGTTGGTGCGTTATCTATATGTCCTTGCGGTGAGAGCTTCCTTAAATCACAAATAGTAGCTACATCTACATAAACCATATAAGGATGCAAACCGATAGTCGATAAATAATTAAATCCAATAAAAATCTGATTTTAGTATACATCAGAACAGCTTTAGAGAAACTTTAATGTACAAGCGAAGTTTAGTTTTCCACGCCGACACAAATTATGTTTGTCTAACCTAAATTTTCATTACTTAAATAAACTAAAGGTATAATCTAATTCACGTGAATTTTGACAACTCTTGTGTACTTAATTCAATACTTAAAAGAATTAATGGAAGCAGAAATATAAAGCCTGAAGAAGTTCTTCTTTATTTTCAAAATGTCTGCAAAATAAAATATCGAACATATTAATCGAATTGAAAGCGATTTATGAATTCTGTAAGTTCTGTCAATCTTGCGCAATGTAGTCTAATATTTTGTGGATTTGGGGAGTTTCCACTTTTAGTATCGGAATTAAAAACAGCAAAACTTTTATCGATTTCCGGTCATCCTTGTGCAAGATAAACCAATTCTAAGTGGCTTTGTAGAGTTCTTTATTTTAGTATAATGATTTGAAATGAAGGTTTGAAGGTGTCAATTTTTATTCAAATAGTCGTAGTATAATGGCAAAATAAATTTAATTTGCAAAATAAATACTTTTGGAAAAAAGAAACTTCGCCATATTATCCGTTACTCTTTCATCACTAAAAATCAATTAGTTTCACTCGCGTTTGGATCGGGAGGTACCGGGTTCGAATCCCGAAAGGGGCAGGAGTGTATATTCATGGGACGACCCATCTTCTACGCAGTATAGGCTGGCATGGAGCTATGCAATGTGCTTGCACATAGATGGTGATAAAATCGGACCTAAAGCCGTACATCCTCGATTTGACAGGCGACCGCGTAAGGTAAGGACGTGAAAAGCGAACTGGGAAAGAGTTGGGGGTGCCCCAGAACAGATTCGACGATTCTCAATTTTTATTAGGAAATCCACAACATTATTTTGTGAAATTAGGCAAGAATTATCAATAAGTAATGGTAATAAGATTATATGGTTATCAAACCAATATTTTATGCTATACCGACACATTGAAATAGTATACCCATTTTCGGAATAACTATACAAGCTTCTTAAAATTTGTGTGCAGCTATCCCCCGATTTACACGGTTTGAAAAAATAAACTATATATTTAAATTTTTATTTGTTATTTATAATTTATTCCATATATGTATTTTACATTAAAATAAATGAATTATTAAAAGCCAAACGATAATTTAAGAATTTTATCGATTTACATAAAAATCCCTATTTCGATTTTCACTGTATCCTGTTGAACCAATTACCATGTAAATCAGGGGATGGGTGCATTTGCTAAATTCAATTGATCTATTTATTTTACCTTCGACAATACATGAATAAAAAAAATTAACAACCGAACTAAATTGCGGCACTTAATTCACGGGCATGTAAAACTACGTATACCATGAACTTCACACACATTGAGAAATAATTTACGAGTACATATTTTCATATCATAAAAGTAAGGTTTTTCTTAATACAAATATTTTGAAAGTTTAGGTAGTGAATTATCAATTTTTGGGTTGAGTGTTTTTGATATTCCATTTAAATTATCGATTAGAATTAGTAAATTATCCTTTTAATAATCTCAGATTAACGCGGGAAATAATAAATAAACTGAATAAAAATAATCGAGTGTATGTAATTATGTAAACGAATATTTTAAATAATTGAACCAAATTCGTTAATTGACACATTAAATTGACATTTTCAAGAATATTTGAATTTACATTATGTAGAAATGCCTATAAAAATCTCCCACTACCTTAATTTCATTCAAATTCACTTTACAATTGTATGCAAAATAAATTCAATTTCTGCTAAAATTGAAGTCATTGAATTTGACCTAACTAATTTGTTTTAAATTATAATTAATATATTAGTTGTACTTTTCGTTGTTCAAATATTTAAGAGTAAATTGAATATTGAAATAAAAATCTCACAAAGTCATCATACTTACTTAGTTTCTATTGTTTGGTCAATTATTACCAACTCTCATAGCATTCTTCACATTCTGCTCTCGGACATCTAAAGAATTAAACCCGTATCTAGGATATCGTATCCAAAACTAAATAAAATTCTATTTTTATAAGTACAATTTTTATAACAATTTCTTTGTACCTTATTGGCGACCAAAATTCGCATTTTTTCAAGAACTCAAATGATTGGTCGATCATTTGTTTATTAGTATTTTGACGGATAAATTATTATCACGCCGCCGATCGCAACTCAAATATCAACGCAGTATAATTCATCTAACCTTTAAACAAGAAATAAACGTAAATAACTAAAGTTAATGGCACGCAGAGTACAACGCGAATATGTATCCACATATTTATTTTAATAATTGTCATCAAGGCTGTTGGTGGAATCGCACCATACATGTTAATCGTTCTGCTCGTATATTCGCGCATATTTCTTATTCAATTTTCTTATAATCTTATGTTTTATTATACAAAATCTACCCACTTGATTCTTGACTGTAAATATTAAGCGAAATTAAACCAGGCTCTTGTACCATTTTAGTAGTTGTTAGAAAGAAATTTGAATTGAAGCATTTACGTTTATGTGCGCCAAGTAAAGAAAGAGATTTTCGACATTTGATTAAATAGAATTCCATATCGTTTTATGATCGCGAGATTTTTTTTTAGGATACCATTGCGTCGTTCTTGTTAGATTGGGTGGGATGCATGTCGTGAAAAGTATAGAGTAACTGCCAAATAGAGTTTTATAATATTTTTTGGAGTTTCAGAAATGTAGGTACCTTAAAGTATGCAAACTAATGATAATGAAATTCAGTTACTCGATAAACCGGATTCGATATAAGGCTAACACAAAAATGCTCAAAATATGAATCATCCATTGATTATGTATTTTATGTGTGTGTATGTCTATTGGCTATATATTCATTACAAATTGCCAAGTCAAGGGCACGTTGGTTCTGTCTTAGATCATATTATTGCTTTGTTGTTGGTATTTTATTTCTTCTAATTGTTACGATCGATATTTATAGTGTACTAATAATATAAAACTATAAAATGGGAAAGATATAAAAATGACTGGATTATTTTAGTTTTTGTTCTTTTACAGTTGGACGTTTGATTATGTGGAAAAATTGATTTTTATTTTATTTTCTTCGTTGTCGCGTTATTTAGAAAGTGTGATGCGAATGAATCCGCGAGGGGATGAAAAGATGGAGGGATGGGAAATTGGAATAGTTCATTGGTAGTGGATGATGACAATGGGTGTTGGTCAAAATTATATAATACACATCCAATAGTTATACGTTTTAATTTGACGTTCAAACATTTGTTGAGTAAAACCTGAATGACACAACTAGGCTAATGGTATTTTGGTGCGTGCTAAAAGTTCTGTTTATAAACACCTTCAACATGAACGACTAACCGACCAGTTGGTTCACCTTAATTGAAACTAATTTACTAAAATTAGGAAAATATTAAGGAAAGAATATTTCGTTTAGATTAGATTACGAAGCTTTTTTAATAAGGCTTGATTAACATTTGAAAATAAATTTTAAATTAATCGATTCCATTTAAAGCCCAAACTAAAATTTACAAACTAATATCAAATTTAATTATACATACTATGTATGTATAACCAATTGTAAAATAGTCATATAAAAACTATAATATAAACCAGGGATATCAAAAACTTCTAAAATTTCGAAAGTTTTACGTACACATTGCGTTTTTCTATACAAATGTAGAAAAACGTAATGAGAACATTTTCTTCCGGGATAATTCCTCAATGCTCTTAAATCCTAAATTATCCGAATTATATTTTGTGAAGGGTTCGTCCTTTTTTGTTTATATATTTCAAACTATCCAACTATTATATCTCCAGACTGTAATACTTAGGTTAAATTCGGTATTTTCCCAAAATTATTGCTACAAAATATTTTTTAACACCATTTAGGGCCCAGTAATTTGTAAAAACAGCGAACACGCCTTAGAACCTGGAGAAATCGTTTTTTACTAAATTTGTTAAGTAACGATACAAACCACTTGATGGATGTTCCGAAAAAACCCGTTCATCTGTGGTTCACTTTCGAGGACAAATTATTATTTTCACGGTTTGGGATAGAAAGGGACAGATTTTGTTCTTCAGTTTGTTGCTTCGTTCGTTTTAAAATAAAAACTAACAATTTTTGAATGAAATGACAAATGTTAGTTAAACTAAGGTACAAATTCGTCGAATATAAAACAGCCGGTAGTCGACAAATTCTTTACTAAACAAGGAAAACGTGGCCAAAATATCTAAAATAAGATGGAAGCAGTATACACATAGTGGCAATAGTCCTTGTGACCACCACAGCATGTGGCAGCGGTTATTTAAACAAGAGATTCATAATGCATTAGAAGATAGGTATCGTTTCTAAAAGAACAGGGACAAATGGAACAGATGTCTACATCGCAAAGCAGGAAAAAAACCAAGTGCGTTGAGGTACATGACACATCCTCGAAAATTTAAATCGCGGCTTCTTCTGGAATAATACCGGTCTTGTGGGAGTCGGAGAGATTCTAATAGCCGATTTATAAGTTAAGGCAAAACTACAAGAATAGATTAAGCTTAAAAAACGGAACATATGCGAAACGCGAATGTTACTGCAGAACTTTGCTTCAGTAATACACCATTAGGCGAACGTTTTAATGAGTGCTATGAATATATGATTGCAATTTTAGGAAAGTTGAACTCAAATCGTACAGCCCAAATTTAGCACCTAGGCCCTAATATCTATTGCCATATTTAAAAAGGGAGCTTAGTGGTGGCTCTTTGACAACGATAAGGCGTTTCAAGTTACACTAAATTATCTACATGCTATGCTGGTCCTAGTTGTTTTATGCTGAAAAATTACACTTTTCTTACATGAGCCCTTCTAGAAAAGGAGGCTGTACCCTAAAAATTTACAGAGCAAAACTTAGTCAATCGGAGTTGGTTTAACGGTTCCGAGTTGAGCAAGTATGCCTGAAAAATGTGTATTTTGCAATTTTTCATTTTCAATCGAAAAGAATCTTTATTTGCAATCGCAAATGAAACTAAAATGGGTAAAGGAACTGACTAACTTTTTAAAAGCAAAGATATTGAAAGTCGGTTATAAATTGTCTATTTTTGGCATAATGAAAACAGCAGCATGCTATTGATAAATTGTGCCTCGATTTGTAAGATCTTCGGAAAGAATGAAATATTCGGAAGTTTTTCATAAAAAAGAAATTCGTCAGAATGCTTGAAATTCAATTTAATATAGGGAACTGGATGGGGGTTTTTCACATCGCTCGTATAGATGCCTTGGCTTTGATGGCATAAGGGCCGAACAATTTCATAAATGAAGATATATTGAAGAAAAAGGTGCGAGAGAACACGAGAGGATGTCTGCTGAATTTACGAGTTCCGAAATTATTCATTAGCCCATTTTAGACGCAGGATTAAGTAGCTAGAAACTCTTTTATTACTTCTAGAATAGTGCCCGCTTTAAATAAGTGTGAAATATCTGATTGTTAAACTATACATTTAAACAGGGCCGATGCTGGACTTCTTGAGTGGAAAGTAGAAAAAATTAAACCCGGGTGCAATAGCTGGAATTTGCTTCCAGAGTTATCTGAAACGAAGACCTTATCAGCTGAAGGTATTGTGGCAGTTTACTTCAATATAATAAAACCAATTTCTGAACGATTCAATGATGTAGCTGTTCGAAAATGCAAAATTGTATTAAAATCTCCCAATTTATAGAAAAAGCTTAAAACTCTAATTACGTATCACGTCATTTTGCGTGCCTCACATCGTTTTTCCTATTACTCAAATGGCTTGATACGACTAATGTCACATGAAATAACTTTCTTGTGACGCAATTTTTTTCAAGTGACAAGAATATTTTTTAAAAGTAAAATGTAAAACACATTTAATTTGTTTCTTATTTTCTATTAATCTAATTTACAACTCAAATAAAATTAATTTTGGCTTTAGAAAATCCATATTTTCAATATCGTTTGAGTTTGGTACGATTACGAAGAAAATTCGTTCATATTAAAATTTTGCCTTCTTTACCACGATACAAAACACAATATGGACATTTGTCAGTTTCTTATTTATTAATTAATTATATAATTATTTTACATATGATTTTACTTAACTAGTTAAAATTTCCCCATTTTTACTAAAGAAAACGTAAATATTTTGAACTTTGATAAGCAATACCGATTCGATCAAAATAAGGGAAATTTTGACTATTACCAGATATTTTTATTGAAGTAAGATCATGTCCTTTCAAACAGCTTCAATAATAAGAATTTTTAAGTGACGTGACGTGACTGTAGTGGAATTTGGTAATTGACCTCGGTACGGCACGTCGGTATTTGGTGTAAGTATGACTTTATCTCGATCCATTAATCCGTCTGGGTCGTAGAGACGCTTCATTTTGCTACCTTTTTGATTTTAGTCGTATTCTCCTAAGTGATATACTATAAAATATTTGCAGATACAGTTTTTGTCAAAATCAACAGGAATATTTTTCTTTGAAATTTAAACGTAAATGGTAAATCTGCAAAAATCTTTGTAAAAGAAAGTAAAAATATGAATTTTTAACATTCAAACCAAATAGTTTTAATGATGCGCCTCTGCAGATTAACAGTCAAAAAAATTAAATCACTCTTTCAAAACACCATGTAGAAAGAAGCTCTTGTATTTTGCCGAGGATCTAGCGCTCTATTTTGTTCTAAATGATTTAACTGTAATTGGAAACAGTAAATGCGTTTCGATTGGATCACTTTAACAGTGATAATATAGAAAATTTGACTGAAGTGGATTTCTGAAAATGTGCTTGTTGTTTGTTGATGTGGCTTTGATCCTGTATTTTTAGGATTTTGTAGTGCGAAGTTTCCAAATTATAACCAAACTACTTCAGTAGGGGCCAGTTAATGCCTATACAACTTTGGCCCTTAGTTTTATAGTTTTATTAACATTTTTTGTGTCCTTCTAAACATTTATAAATGACACATGCACCAGTTAAATATTCTGTGTTTATTTTGATAATTTTACAACAACATTGCTACGAGTATACAATTCGCTTCAATCAGAATAGTTTTATTTCATGGTTTATAATAGTTTATGGGTTGGCATAAAATAATTTTATGGGTTGACATCTTGACTAGAAGAGTCAATTTTGCATTATCAGATTTTTATTTTTCTTGCACAAGGAACCAAATGAAGAAAACTAAATACTCGTAATACAAAAAGAACTTCAGCGATACCCCTTAAATTACAAAGGAGAAATATTCACATCGACGTATTTTTATAAATATAATAAATATTTTTCATAATTATTTGTTGTGACATAAAAGAAATCGTTTGGCTCTTACGTTGGACACAAATTTTATTCCTATTCGAATAAGAAAAATATTTCCCAAAGTAACATCGCATCCCCTTAGCAACTTACGACTTTTGTCTTACGAAGAGCATACCCAATTAATAGGAAAAACTTAAAGCAAAGCTAACTTCATTTTTTTAAATTATTTTTTGTTTACTTGTCAAAATTTTATTATTATAATTTATTTCAAAAATATTGTTAAATGTTTTGTTTGAATGTTTTTTTTTGACAAGCAGAAAAATGACAACAACCAATTTTGAAAATGCGGTTAACTTCATTGTATTTCTCACAAGTGAAAAGTTAAAAGTGTGATAACTTTTTTCATAAGTTTTTCACCAACCTAACGAGCTAAATTTTTTTTCCCAAAATTTTTTTCATACTGTTCTGTAAGTCATAAGATTTCTATTGGGGATGCAGTGTAAGACCGCATAATATTTAATTTGGTTTTGAATTCAGAAAAAAATCAACGTAAACTTGATTAAATTTATTTTATTCCATGGAAATATTTTCTTTTTTCATAGTTAATAATTGTTCGTACAAACTTCTTATTTCTTAATTTATGTATTTGCCTTTAAGGCTGGATGGTACTGAGAAAACAAATTTCTTTTTTTAGTTTCGATATTTAAATGCCCCTATAATGTATGCAACTGGTTTGTTTCTTTAATAAATCTGAGCATCGAGGAATATAAGAGAAATCAGGTAGTGCAAATTTTATAAGCCAATTTCTCCAAGGTTAATCTTATTTTATAGTTTTGATATATTTATATGCACAAATTTTATTTTTTGCTATATTTAATCCATATATACGAATCTTATAAACATATCGGCATAGTTATTTTAAAGTTCATTGTTCTTGTTAGGCTTATACAGATTGTATATTTTGCTTTATGATATCTGGGAAATTTGGAAAAACGGGTGCCACAACATGATATTAGAACAAAAGCCGATTATAAATCTAAATTAATCGAAGAATAGTACCAAATTACGTCGGAAGAAACAGGAAAACTTGTGCATTCAATGCAGAATCGCCTAAAATAAGGCATAGCTCAGAAAGGATGGCACACAAATTAGAAATTATATTTATTATTAATAATACTACGAACTGTATGTTTTTTGTGTATGTTTTTTGTTTGACTACGCTTTGTTACATTTTTATTGAGTAAATGAATTGATTCAGTGTAGGTTAATTGGTAATTTTTGTGTTCGAAATTTGATTTTTAGTGCACATCGTTTTTGATCATTTGAGTTCCATACACCCTAGAATAATTCGTTATATTTATAAAAATATGAGCCACCCGGATAATATAGTATGTATGTTAAAGATAACACTATAGGAGTCGCCTTCTTGACGAACAAAGTAGCCATTTACTAATAATATAGGGTTTTCCAATAAGAGTGATATGATCCAAACTTTTCTCGCAATAATTCAATTGTTGCGCTTGCTGTGTGGCACGTAGCTTCGTCTTGTTGAAACCAAATGTTGTCAAGATCAACTTCTTCCAATTTCGGCCATAAAAAGTTGGTTATCATCGATCTATACCGATCTCCATTGACAGTAACGGTGTTACCAGCTTCATTTCGACTTCATTTAGTTGAATGTAATGGTTTTTCATAAATAATTTGTGTATTTTCTTTGCTCACCAGAATCGACAGTTTTGTTTATTTACCGCACTACTCAGATGAAAGTGAGCCTCATCGGAGAAGATGATTTTCTTAAAAAAAATCGTTATCATTTGTAATTGCAATTTGTAAACGTTGTTCTTGCGTATATCTCACCGTGATGAAATTGTAAATATTACTGAATACAATGAAACAAAAAATGACAGATCATGACATATTACAAATGGCCGAAACGTCACTTAAAAATCATATCATTCCTATTGGAAAACCCTATACATCTAAACATATCTTCCTAGGTTTAATTGTATACTCTAGTATTGTGCAGAAACTAATTTATAAGGAACCACTGCTGATTCCAAATAGTGACGTAAAACACAACTCACACTTTATTGCCTGCATCAAATACATATATCATAAATAAGAACCAAAATTAAAATTAGAAAACTAAATAAAAACTATAATTGCTGTTTACATTAGTTTCTATTTCAATCTAAAAAAAATCGAAATCTTGTTTTATCATTTGATGTTTGTTGTGTTTTCCGATTTTTTTCTAAAATATACTTTTTTTATGATAAAGCGATCAATCTATCGGTTCTTTATTTAAGAGCCGTTAGATGATTATTGTTTTATCAATGAATTTATAACCAAAATCTTAGTTTCTATTTTCAATGTATATATTCCTCTTAAACAATATTAAATTCACACAACAAACACTACTTAAAAGAAGTTGAGAAAAAACTAATTCATCTTTCTCAAAAAAAAAACGATCAATAATTTTTGTGTACGCGCGTTCTTCTTATTCGTCTTGTTACTTTACGTACGTGACGTGATGGCAGAGAATTTTTATGACTTTAACGATTTTTTTTTATTTTATTCGTTATTTTGTTGTTGGTGGTTAGATTTGTAAACAAAAACACGTGGTTTGTGTAAGATGGTTTTTATATATTTTTGGAAACGAAAAGAATATTTTTATTTGGTTTATTATCGTAACATTTGGAATTCTTTCGCGCGAATTATAATTTGCATACTGCTGACGTAATCTTTTTTAACTGATTTAATAATTGTGTATAACTTGTTAAGTGATTTGTTTAGAATCTCAAACTGTAATATTATGTATTACAAAATGTTAAACATACATGGCTACATATATATATTAGCTTCTTATCAATTATCTGGGGTCGTGAACCATGATTAGCTAAGTGTGAGAAAATTTGTTTTGAACTTATTTACTTTGTGATAGGGAAATCGCTATGAAAAGCACTACAGGTGGCCAATCTACTTTGTGACTAATACTTTTTGATACATTGTAACGTAAACTTCTCGTCTAATCCTTAAAATTACCTTACCATTACGCTTTAAACAAATTACAGAATAAATTGTCTACTTACTTAAATAGCATATTTAATATTATTCTTTGGGTTCCGTTGTGCAGTCTGTGCGAAAAATCTGAATTTATTATGATGGTTGCTTGCATTCATTCAAGGTACATATCAATTGTCATCTCTTGTGTTATTTGTGTTCGTATATTTGTTCATTCCTGCAAAAAAAAATAATGACAAAACCATTTATTTATTGTTAATTATAGTTTGTGTATTTTATAATAGATTTTAATGTGAAATTTCATTTTTCTGTTTTTTTCTTTGCGAGGTTAATTTAAAGTGTTGTTGCTATTAATGTTAAGTGTTAACTGTTATTATGTTCAATAATATTATGGTTGTTTTATAGATTCTTATTAGTGTTCTAATAATAATAAAACTTTAACTGACTTCTATTTCACTATGTGGATTGATAATGTTGGGAAATGAATTTCGAATAATGCAAAAATAATTTTGTGCAACGACTAGGACACACGAATGATTTTAATCCAAAAGTAGTATCAGCTGTTTTTCTATAATATTTAGTTTAGGATAAATACTGATATGTTTCAGATTCTCGTAATAACATACTGTAGATTGGTCGTGATTTTAATAAGTAAATGGGATTCAGTTGGAGATGCTTAGAGCCCTTTAAAATTAAGTTGGAAAGAAAAAAATCGAAAGAAGTGTGATATTCTGCCAACAATTATGTAATTAAGAAATGAACCAGATAATGAATCGATTTTACACTCAAATTCACATTGCACTCGAAATTAACCTTCAATCAATTGAAATCGCTAGAAACTCAACTTTTGCATATACCGGGGACACCCTCAGTTTGGCATGCTGATCCGTTCCAAACTATTTCTTTGAGTACAAACCGTAATCGAGGACCAAGGAAAATATTCTCACGAATAAAAAATTATTTCTTCCTAATTAAACAATTGTTGAAGATGAATCATTTTTGCCTCATTTTAATTTTACCTCATTTTAAGTTTTTGCCTCAATCTAAGATTAGCGATCTAATGAAACCAAAATTTTCCAGAAAGGTGTGGTTCAACAACGGAAACCTGTGTTGATTGCATATTCAATTCAAAATCCTTATTCAAATTGAATGTCACCTGTTACTCATGAATGTCACCTGATTAATACTATGCTATTTGTAATTGCATAATTGCCAGTGAACAATACAATTTAAGAAAGTTTAAGTCATTTACTACTTGAAGACATTATTTAAACACTAAAATATTTTTTTACAAATTCTAAAAGATTAGAGAACAGTTTTCGCTCTAGCTCTGTTTATTTGTTATGTTCCGTAGCTAAAATAATGTTAATCGTAATCGGGTTTATCAGTAATAATTAAAATCGACTTGGTTTTCTTATAAATCGTCTTTTGATTACAATTACCGTTGACAAATAAGCCAACTATGATGACATATGGTTAAAGGTTTGTCGAGAACTTCGAGATATCGAGCGAATTAAAATTAATTATTTTTTTTAAATATTTGCTGTTTGATTTTCGAAAAAATCGTGATTTTTCCAAGAAAATTGTAAACAATATATTCTTTTAAGATGCGAGATAACCGCTCAGATAACGATAAAACCGATTCAAATACTTGTCAAAAATGTTTCAGATAGTTGAGCACCGTTAAACATTTTGGAAGTTATAATTGTTTTGTTGAACAACAAAATTTTTTCAACGACGTGAGGGTAGCGGGATTTACTAAACAGACAGTTGGGACAATTTGTTCGATTTTACGAATTTATTATTGAAAATCGCATATTATTACTATTCGAACAGAGATCTTAACTAATGTCTCATAATTAAGAGATTTTTCTTACATACGACTATTTTACGATACGTGTAGAACGTATTGATTAATTAAGAAGTTCTCTTGAAAATTTAATATCTAACAAATATCTGATGTTTAAATCACAATATTATAATTTTTATTATGTTGAATTAAAACTAATGAAAAATGGTGAACTAATAATTTATTAAATTATCTTATCCAATGCTCAAAATGGGACTTTTGACGTAAAAAATTATTTTATGATTTTTCATAAAATACACATTTGTTGTTGTAGATGAAACATAGATGAAAAATATGAAAGAATCGATTTTTGCTAGACTAGCAGTAATTCGCTAGTACTACAAATACATGGTATTGTCCTATAAATAGTTATATATAGACAATATTCCAATGTAAGTAATACAACATCTGTCGTCGCGACCTGATGAGAAGACTATCCGCGGTCCAGCGATAACAGACGAAAAAGTATGGGGTGGTTGGGAAGTTGATTGTGTATAAGTAGGTGTCGATTATCATAATCGTTTGTCACTAGATTGACGCTAAAATGGAATAATTTCCTATGGGTTGGTTGTGTATTTATCGAGAGTACTGAAGATAGACCAATGTACAGAACAATCACAATAAACCAGTTACAATAGAAAAACAAAAAAAAAATTTAGTTTAGAGTTAAATAAATCAATTATATGCAAAAATACTGCGCTAAATATAAGTTTTGACATAGAAAATTGCGTGCTCCGGATACAGCTATCGGGCGCTAATAAAAAAAACACGGCTATACGCAACATTGTAACTTACAATGTTTAATATTCCATTATTGGTCAAATAAATATATTTTCTTAATTTATTATAAAAATATAAATGTTAAAATAGCATTTTTTACAGACATATATGACATATATATATATATATATATATATATATGATGTATCTTCTCACAGTAGAAAACACTCGCAAAGGCCTCCAAGTATATTTGGACACTTGTTAAGAGAAATTTTAATAGTAGTGTGAGGGTCAACAGAGTACCAATAGATTCTCTTAAAAAACTGTCTTACCAAAAAACTTCTTAACTTTAGCCTCTTAATAGTCTTACCATCAGAATCGCATGGTAAAAGGCAAACGATTTTTGTTTTCGTTTATCGGTTGGTACAAAACTTTTAATGAAAACAATCAGAGATGGCGATTTACTTTTATATCGTAACACATATTTATGAAAAACATAAAATAATACTTTTTGACGTAAATATATTTAATTATTTTATTTGGTTTCTTGATTAATAAAAATAAAAAATCTGGTAATTTGCATTGTCTGCAAATATAAAATTGAAATTACCCGTCAACATGCCAACCCATAAAATTACAATTTTCAGAAAAATTGATCTACTGGTCAATAGGACAACTTTGCGTAGAATAATTTATGGCATTGTTGTTGTAAAATTGCCAAAATAAGGCACTTAATAGTTCCATGGACGAAAAATACAGTAAATAAGGAATATTTCCAGATGCAACGAACTGGTAATCGTATGAGCCATTATTTTTAATAAACTGTAAGAAATTTATTCGTCAGTTCTCTATAACCGTAAAATTTCGTTTTCCGTAAAAGTAGTTCTCCAAATATAACTAGACTCTCTAAAAGTAAAATCTTCTTTGTAAGGTAAGACATTTAGTGCCTTAATGCTTCATAAATAAGTTTGAAGAGCGCCTAGCTAAGCTACCATTGCAAGATGATATTTTTTACATGTATGTCACTCCCGTATAGCATCTACACAAATGTTAAAATTAGAAAATGCTCTTATGTACTTCGGTACTTATAGACCGGTATTTGTGAATCGGTTTACGTAGTAACGTTTTATAGACCTATTTGACTACTACTTATCTCAGAATTATTTTAAAGATTTATTAAACTAATGAAACCACTAATTGAAAGTTTTGAACTCACCCATATACACCAATATGGAATTTGAAATAGAACAAGTTCGTAGGATACCAGACATTAAGTACTTGAAAAAACAGAATCTGTTCAGCAGTTTTTTTTTAAAAGTCTATTTTTGAGAGTCTCTTGTTCAAACTTAGTAAAGTTTTACAATCACAATTCAGCTATCTTCTAAAATGACACATTACGGAAAGACACTTTCGTGTTCAAACAGGAACAAGCGTACTCATAAGAAAATTGAATTTGAAAGTCCCGAAATATGTGTTTTAAAAGATTTTTTTTAATCTTATCTATTTGAGTGATAAGTATGCATAAAACAGAATTTACTATTTGAAGTTTGAACCTTCTAACGTGAACATCAAATATAATAATTTTTTAGTACGATGTGTTTAGAAATTTGAATTAAGTAAAAAGAGGACCACTCCGAACCACGAAAAATAATCAGGAAACAGAAAATACCGTTCAGTTTATTTTCTCCAAGGGACAATACAAATGCTGATCGGATATAAAATGGAACCTATGGATTTTTTAAATATTTAAGTGTAAAATAGACTTCAAACTTTATTTAGCCTAGACCTTTTTGTAAAATACGAGTAATCTTTAGAAAAGTAACAAATACAAGTAATGTTCTTATGATAACTAAAATAGAAAAAAGGATTAAAGAAATCTATGTTAAAGTGGTCAAAAGTAACAAAAAGGCAAACGTGGATTGCACAATCCGCAGTGGAAAATATCGTGTAAGTTCTTAAATTACAATTTTACAAAAACTCCATTAATTGGTGATGTTACAGCTGCACTAAGTAACGTAGACTAGAACTTTTTCTTCGGTTGCCTCCTATTCACATACGGTCATACCGCGTCAAACGTTTCACAATAAATTATGTAAATGATTACGGCACAACTAAGGAAATTGTTCTTTTTGATTCAATATAATTGTTTCTTTTGGCGACTTGAAATTGACTTAATCCGTGCAATAGTCTTTGAGAATTTTCAAATTCGCTTAACAGAATCAATTTTGTTCCCTTCTTCAATAAATTCCGGCTACGAAATTTGAATGATAATTCGCCAGTATCTAGCTTGGACATATTTTCCAGTAACTAAACAATTTGTAGATTAATAATATTTAGACCGACCAAATGGCACAGTGGTTAAAGCTTTCGGGTTCGAATCCCGATAGGGGCAGGATGCAAAAGGAAATTTTCATCAACAGATTACGATCTGTGATTAAAAGGAACACAACTACGACCCCCTATCGGCGTGCAAAATTCATGGGCCGACCCATCTTCCATGTCCAGTACTATAGGCTGGCATGGAGCTATGCAATGCGCAGATGGTAACTTAAATCGGTCCTATTATAGCCGTACGTCTTCGATTTGGCAGGGATGCGTAAAGTAAGACGGGAAAATCAACCGCGAAAGAGCAGAGAGTGCTTCGACCCCAGAAAAGATTGCATGGATTAAAATAAAAATAAAATAATAATAATATTTAGCAAATTTTGTATATGATTGAAAAAATATTAAAAAGATGTGAAGACAAATGAAATTCACTCTAACCCCCCTATAATTATTATTTTTGTTCGTCACTGATAACTTACATCGTCAAATTATAGATGAAAAAATATCTTAATAAAATGTTGGCAAATCTCGCGCAACCATGGCGAACAAATAAAATATTTAAGCGACGATCTCTTTTTAACTGTTCGATAATTAGCAAATTGATTAATTTTACTCAAATCAAAAGAATTTTAAAATTCCACATGTTTATGCTTTTCATAAACATAAATTACATTTGTTTATAAATTCGTCTAATGTTCACATTTTTTCTATAGGCGTCGTTAATATTTTTATTACTTAATAAATTTAATATTGTAATTTTGGATTTCTATTTAAAATCATAAACAGTTTTAGTATTTATTTTTAACCAATTCCTCAGATCTTTTATTTTTATATTTTTTGGTTATTTCACTGAGAAAATGCGCAGAACGATGTAAAAATGAGTTCCAGCATAATAATATTATTTTATCTGTACAACTTTAAAGATCATAAAAATTTATTATTAGCACTCCAGTACAAACAAGTTTAGTATACAAGTGCATTTCAATTTTGCATTTATCTTATTTAATTCTCATTTTAAATATTAAAAAATAATTGTGTAGTTCAGTCAGATGGAGGAGAAGTTATTGCAAATTCGACGTCCCTATCTCAATCTTCGACCATTCTGTTAAAATGTATTCGAATATGCTATACCATACATATTTCATAAAATATCAAATTACCGACAAATACTCAATGTCTCAAGAATACCTTGAACACGAATATTTTTGTTGGTTAATAGACTTTCAAATATGTATAATAATAAATAAATCATCACCTATATTACCAAATTTGGATATGCATCGATAAGCAAAGAACAAAAAATATAAATAAAACCAAAAGTCTTAATAAAACTAACAACAACAACAAAAATTCGTCATCATCATTATTCAACCGACAATTTAGAGTAAATAATAAAAACAAATATTTTTATAATTAGCAATTTAAATTATTGTGTATTTTATACTTTACAAAGAAAAACTACTTTCATCTAATTTTTGTTGTTTATTATAAACATTTAAATCTAATAATTTATTTATATTAATATAAATAATTGTTTTAAATTTATATTTTTCTTTTCATTTCAGACACAAAAACTAAAATTTGCATTGAAAAAAGAAAGTGCAATAAAATAATTATTATTTATATAAAAAATATCAACCAACAAAATAAAAAATCTATTTCAAATGAAAAAATTAAAAAAAGTAAATTATTTATTATTAAAAATCACACACAAAAATTTTGTAAATTCGCATAATATTCTCAAAATAAGAAAAATGATAGAATTTTAATTTTTCCATTAATTATATAAATTTTTATTATTATTATTTTTAAATTTTTTATTTTTATTATTATAAAATTAAAACTTAATAAATAATTGTTAAAAATTTCAAAGTCCTATCTAAATATAATAAAATAATTTCAGTGATTTCCTAAAAATAAATTAATTAAATGTTGATCAAAATAATTTCATACTATCATCTATACATAAATAGTAATAATATATAGGTGGCATATAAATAATCGCGAGCCGAAATAAAATTTAATACATAATTTAGAATATAGAATGCAGTCAGAGGAATCAGCGAATGACAATTCACGATATATATTGCAGGTAAAATCTAATATCAAATGTAAAACGTATTTGTGTTTGTTTGACATTTTTTTTTCAGAGGATTTTCATGCACAAAATTTCAGCAAACTCTGTTTTTGTTTCAGTTTTGTTCTCGTTTATTTAATTTTTGCTTGTTTTTTCACGTAGATTATTTGTTGATGATTTGTAGTTTATAAACTTTTACAAGAGTATAAGAGTAATTAGTACATGTTTCTCTAATGGAAGAATATGCATGTCTTAAAATGTAACTTTCAAAATTTTAAATTCTATGTATCTGATAGATGACAGTTAAAAATTATTTGTAAACAAAAGTTTGAAATAGTTAACTTTTTGACGTCGATTTCAAAACTGGAGGAAAGCAAAATAACAATTTGTTTCTATATTAAGTAATGTAATTCAAAATCATAATCTCAAAATTATAATATAGAAATTTTATGTTTTGTTTAGTATTCTAGATAATTTGCGTTATCTTATGGCCCCGACGGCTGCTTCGCAGCAATTTATAATTGCACCGACTGCATAAGTGTAAGAATAGCATTGAGGTTGAAAGTTTTACTAAATTTTAATGAAACTTTGAATTCTTTAAATTAAAAATTCGGTCGTTTCATCAGACTGCAGTGAACAAACTACAAAAATATTGAAAATACTTTGAACTTACATACAAAGTATAATCACAATGCCTTAGCGAATTATTATGTTTCGCTACGCAATTGTTAACCCCTTCGTAACCTCGAATTTTATTTTATTGTAGTTGTGTTGTGGGTTATTCTGGCCAGATGATAGCCAGATATTATTATTGTTATTTTTCGCAGCCTGATGAGGCGACCGAATTTTGTAATAACCTAAAATTTCATTTATTGAAAATTACAACTTATGCGTAACATTTGAAACCACGTCATATTTGTTGCCGTTTGTGCTGGTTAAAGAAACCTTTTGATTGAAATTATAACATTTGTATCGCAAGTGAGCATATCCACCGTATACTGCAGGTTTTGAGTTGCTAATTACGTACTAACGATCTCACGCATATACGGAGTGCGAACACTCTAAAAATGCAAAAGGAAAGATAAGCATTTATTTTTTGCTTTCTAACTACTTTGGGGTTATGAAACCTGTTCGTCATGAATCAAACTATCCACATTACAATTATTCCAGTCGAATTATTGCAAAAAAAATCTTTTGACGAACGCAATTTAAGATATTGTTATTTATTTGATTATTTTTCACAAACAGAAATTTGGTGTTGTGCATAGAAGCTCATTCGTTTAGAGTGCAAGGCTCATGATTAATAACCAAACTTGCTGTTTAATCTTTCTTCGTATTCTCATTTATGCAGGTATAGGTTCAGAACTCTGTTGGATTACGTCAACATTCTACTGGCGAGTACCGCTTCACTCCAGTAACAACAATACAATTTCCAATTTCTCTCGAAAGATGATTACGCATGCAGGTCCCAATAAGGCCGAATTGAAATTATTTGATTTTGAAAACATTAAATTTTAATTTTGTTTATTCAAATAAACATATTCAAATAGATAAAGTTAGATGAGGAACAGACGACTGCCTCACACTATAGTCAAAGCTGACTTTGAACGCGAACCTTAAATCGCATTTTCCTTATTCAACACTCTAAAAGCGTATCTTTTAGGCAATCAAAACTGGGTAAGTCCACTTTACCTGGATAAAGCTTTTTGTCTTTTGGGTTAATACACAATATCAATATCAACACAAGGCACTACAAATATCGTTTTACACGTGTTTATTTTTATGTTTTGTAAATACTAATTTCGCCTAAGAAGTGCATAATAAAAGGATTATTTTTGCACCGTGATAACATTCCGAAAATCAAAAGAAACAATTAAAAAAGGATTCATCTCAATGGTGCTGATCTGAGTAAAAAAAAGTTTGTTTGGACCCTTCCAATTGGTTCGTTGTATATCTTGTGATCTGCTTTCTGCAATTCAGCCACACTAAGTCACCTCGTCGAAAATCGGTAAATCTCCCACTATGGCCGTATTGCGCTTCTGATTTATTTCTGGCGTTCGTGCTGTTGCTCTCTACTGCGGCTCGATCTTTGTCCATTCGTCGTCATGGTTCAGTTACGTTGTTATGCGGCCTCTTACTACATGGCTAATAAGTCGTTTCTTCGCTTTCTTCTATTGACTCATCATGCCTCTGTCTCGTCGTATTCCAGCACACCTTTTTCTCAACTCCAATGCTTGCTACCTCCGTCGCAGCCTTCCGGATCTGTGACTCTAATAGCTTTCTGTTAGTTGTCTCAACTCCGCTCTTTTTATTTTATTTATCCGCAATATCCTCGGAATCAAGCGTACACAATTTTATTGTATCAGTAGTTAAACTTGATGTAGCTGCCTCATATTCTAACGCCAGTACTCCATTCATGGTTTTAGCTCTAGTATTGGTCCTTGAATGTAGTTTCAGGTGTATCTACAGGTGCATTGCCGTAAACTTGACGCGCCAATTTGGTTACATTTCTTTCTAGGCCTTGCAGGCTTTCCCCACGTAGTCGCCTCTTTTTTTAGAGTTGATCTTTTATAATTCTCTGGCGTGTGATTACCCGTAAGTTCCAACATATACTGCTTTCCCACGAAGAGCACTGCCGCTTGAAATTGCACTTCAAAATTCGTAAATGGGATTTCGCCTTCGAATATCGGAGGCCTTAAAGTTTCTCTTGTTTCTGAGAAAGATCTTAAGAAAGCAAAAAATGGTGAAAAGCAGTAAAACGAATAATTACAGAGGATCAGTAAAATGTCTCTGGTGCTACTTATTTATTACAGATCGTACAAAACATTTGACATAATAAATGTAAAAAGTTCTATTTATACATTTTATGCTTGATGAGGATTTAATTCAGCCACGTGGGAAGGGAAGATAATCTTTATTTTATTTTATACAACACACAAACGAAGTAACTTAGATATAGAGTTTGCCTTCAATACGCTGATTCCGCCTGTACCAAAATTATTTTGCTAAATTTCACCCTGAAGAAATTGAGGTTAAAGTTCCACGATGCATTATATGGTCAATTGAAATGGTTAAGATTTATCGGTGTTTAATAAATGTTAGCGTTTCACGTAAAACCACCAAATCACATAGTAGTTTCTCAGTTGATCTTATTTTAATACTAAATTATCTAAATGTTTAATAATATATCTAACTGAATAATTTCCGAATGAAAATCCGTAGCTATTTTTGGGCATTAACAATAAATTACTGCTGCTTAATTGAAATTAGTGACCATATTAACCCCAATCGCCTGACGTGAGGATATCAAACTAACACTTTCTTAGTTAAAGATGAACATCAAATGGTTATAATCATTGCTGACTCAAATATAATTAGGTTTGGAGGACAGAATAATGAATTGGTCCGACAGATGGCAATGATCATTGAATAACTGAACAGTTTTATTTTCTAAGAAGTATTTACTTTTCAATCCACTTCAGAAAGATTTAAACATGTTTACGTATTCAAAACATTCAACAGATTGTAAAAAAATCAACAAACTATACTGTAAAATTTAGATATGCATTATTTCCGACTTGAGCCGTTAGTGAATCGAGGTAGTTTTTTAACGAAATCATGTAAACATAGGCCTACGGTGATATTCATGAAACCTCCGGTGACGACAAAGCGCCGATCTCCGATCTCGTATCCATAGCTAACTTATTTATTTTATTTCGAATAGTCCGATTGTTTCGGAAATATTTTTATAGTTATTTTACATTTAAGCAGAGGGTTATGTAATTTGAGAAATAGTAGCAAATCGACCAACAAATAAATTAAACTCGATATGACGCATTTTTAGGTGCAAATTGTCTTCTCGATCTCTGCACCGCACAAAATCAGACTCATAACAAAATCATCAATCACATAAAACACGTGTCTCGCTTGTTGTGCAAAATAGCAGCATTAATTTACATTTTCTAACTGTATGATACTATTACAAATCTAAAGATATCATCTCTTGCATGATAATGAGGTAATGCGTAAAAAAGAATAATAATCAACAGTTTATTAAAAATCATTACTGGCAAGAGCCAATAACCGAGTCGGTACTGCTCTAACAATATAACTTTATCGTTTTCGGCCCTAAACAATTTTTCATAAATTTCTGGAAAAATATATAGGCTGCCATTGCGCCGTAGAGTAAATTGTAACTTATACAGTTGGTTAACTCCTTAAAGGTCACGGCATAATTCGTTCCAGATCTGTGTATGTGTCAACATCGTTTTGGGCCCCAAATCACGCTCGTGATTTTTCTTTCGGTTGTTGGAAGCCTTGTACACGATTTTGCCACACTGATTTTAGAAATCTTTTACATAGATCCATTATACGTCAACTAGTTTCTTATGGATCTTATGATGTATTTGTTATAAGTATACAAAGTATTTTTAGCTAAATTACTTTTATTCAAAGTAATGTTGCAGTAATTTGATCCTATATATTCGTTAATTATTACATCGCCTGAAAAGTTTCCGGTCTGACACATAGATGGACACACATTAAGTTTACAAATTACAGTTGTTTTGGTGACGCTACTTTTGTTTTTTGATGGAAAAACTACCGTTCAAGCAAAGCAGTGATTTGATAAGTGTTATCCGGACTCTGCCCCAGTAAAATCAACCATCATTGATTGGTATGCTGAATTTAAATGTGGTCGTATACAACCACCGATGATGCACTGCGCTCTGGACGTCCAAATGGGGCTGTGACTCCAGAAAACAAACAGAAAATCCACGAAATTGTTTTGAAAGTCCATAAAGTGAAGTTGTTTGAGATAGCTGCCATTGTAAAGATATCAATGGAAAGTGTTGGTCATATTTTGCACGAACATTTGTCCATGAGAAAGCTGTTTTCGAAGTGGGTACCGCGTTTGCAAAAAAGACAACGTGTCGATGATTCCGTGCGCTCTTTGAAGCTGTTTAAGCGCAATAAAAATGATTTTTTAATGTGGTATGCGACTATGTATGAAATATGCATCGACCACTATACACCAGAATCAAATTGGCAATCAGCTGGGCCGGCATGGCGAGGGGCCGGTATTTTGGGATGCACATGATATAATATTCGTTGACTACCTTGAGAAAGGAAAAAAGATCAATAGCGAATACTATATCGGGTATTTGGTGCATTTGAGGGAAGAAATCCCTAAAAACCGACCTCAAATCGCTCGTCACAAGTCGATCGCAACAATGGCAAAATTGCACGAATTGCACATTGAATTGCTTCCGCTTCCACCGTATTCGCCAGATTTGGCCCTCAGCGATTATTACTTGTTTGCAGAACTCAAAAAATACTCCAGAAACTGAAGCTTATTTTGAAGACAAAGATAAATCGTTCTACAAAAAAGGCATGGAAATGTTAGAGAGAAGTTTGACCGATTGTATCGCTCTAGAAGGTAATTATGTTGATGAATAAAATGTATTCTTCCACATGAAAATTGTGTTTTCTTTGTTAGACCGGGAACTTTTCAGGCGATGTGTTACATATGGTGATTAAATTAATGTTTTGCATTCTAGAATTATCAAAGAGCTTATTATTGCAAACTTTTAAAATAATTTCCGGCCTAATATTTAATAAAAGTTTTAAATGTATAATCTTGCTTCATTTAATTTTAAAATTAAGACGCTAGAACTCGGTAGCACAAACTTAATAAACTCAACTCGAAACGTTTTTGATACAGTTTTTATTGCGATGATTGGTTCATTAGTAATTTGAAATTAATTATGTATTTTATTGTCTCATTAATACATTGGGTGTTTCCGGCATGTTTTATAGGAATATTCAACTTATTTACGGTTTTATTACACGCTATCGTTGTTGGCAGACGAGCTAGACACAAAATCAATTTCAATAAAACGAGTTGAACCGATAAATCTACTTTTATTTTAATAGTTTTCGAAACTACAAAATAATTTGTTTAGAATTTATTAAAAATAATGTAAATTTATGTTTTTCTTCGTTTGTTCCTTGAAATGGAATCATGCAATCAATCAAATAATATATAAAATTGATGGTTTGACACAACACACACACACACTTGATGATGCATTACGCGTCCCCATTACGTATATTCAAACCAAAAAAATATTTTCTGTTCCATATCTGACATAATATCGCAGTCCATGCTTTCAAAAAATGAAATATGTACTTGCACTAAATTTTCACACACAAAACTATTATTTTTTATAGATTGTATGTTGTACACATATAAGTTTTGATTTATGTTTGATTAATAAATGTGTACAAAATGAATTGTATTTAGTAGAATGTAGCGTATTGAAATGATTGTTGGAGATAAAATTTATACAAATCGTATAAGGAAGTACATATTATTTCATTAGGTTAATTTAGTTTAATTTTTATAAAGTTAATAAGATCAGTTAGTCAACATACAAATAATTAGTACTATGTACATGTAGTAGTTTATAATTACAAATGCAACTTTCGGAAAATGTTTTGCAGAGTTACCACTCGCTCTACACTACTACTTGTCGAACACCAAAAAGTGATTTTTTTAAATATCTGCTGAGTACGTGTGTCTGTCTTTTTGGATCCATTCTAAAGGCCGAACAATTGGCCTCTCCGGACGAAACTCAATAAATTATACAAAACTACTTTTACAAAAATTGGAAGGTTATATTTGGCTCTCATTCTAAATATTAGAACAAAAATAATCACTCGTTTTTCTAACAGTTAAGCGGAAATTATGATATTTGAACTGGAGTGTGCCTTGGTTTATATTGCTTTGTTGAAAAGAGCTTAGAAACTTGGGAAAATTTACGCTTTTATTTACGCTTTCTTTTAGCGTAATTTTGAAGGCAGCTAAGTTGCAAAATTTGTTGGTTTTTTAAATGTTATAGTTTCTTTTCTCGGTAGCTAGCGAATAGGGCGTTGTATTAAATTTCGAAATGCCATAAAACATGGCTTATGCGTTCGTCGTAGTTAGCTAGTGGTGAAGTAAAAAAAATCGTTTGTTGGCGGCAACATATTTACATACATATCTTAAGTTTTGCATTGTACGCGCGGATTGTAATGTACTTATCCCTATATATAGGGTTATCCAATTCGAGGTTGATAAAGTAGAAATCTGTATACCGACATCTGTCAAAGATAAACGTCAAGTACGCTGTCATTTATTTAGTTGACATTCTGCCATTTAAGAATATGGAGCATTTAACATACGCAAATCGGGTGTTGGAAAAACAGGCCGTCGATGCTGATTTTTCGAACAAAATTTTCTTCAGTGATGAAGCTCATTTTTCGCTTGGCTGATGTCAATTGGCCTCCAAGATCCTGTGATTTAACGCCTTTGGATTTCTTTTTGCGGGGCTACGCGAAAGATCGTGTTTACGCAAACAATCCTCAAACTCTTGACGAATTGAAAACTAATATTCGTAAGGTAATGGCCGAGATACCGCCCGAAATGTGCCGAAAAGTCATTGAAAATTACCGCAAAAGAATCAAGGCCTGTAAGAAGTCCCGTGGAGGACATTTGAATGATATCTTGTTTAACTAAAAATGGCAAGGATCAATCTGTAAAATGAAATAAAAATTACAATACATTCCGAATATTTTGTGTGTTTTTTTTAAGTTTACTTTATCAAGCTTGAATTGGATAACTATATACAAAGATATGTGAAGTTCTACTAAATTTATGAAATCTCTAATTTTTTTATGCATGCGATTGTAGAATAATACCTTCAAGTTGAACTTTCCTGATGTATGCAACATCGATAGGGGCCATTAAATGATTATGAATAACCGTTATGGTGCGATGAACACAACTTGCCGGTTGAAAAGAAATAGTTTCCCGATTACGTGTTGAATTTTGGTTCGTTGCATTACATCAGGATTATAAACAGCTTGAACAGACAATTCGATCTTGTGGCTAGAAGTTTCACTTCTTACCGATTAGATTGCCATAAACCTAACTGACTATATGAGAAACTAAACGATTTATACTTTCATATCTTATTTAATAGATCTATCAAAACATGTTATCTCACCCTCGTCATGATATAATAAAAAATTTCAATTTGCTCACTCCGGAACCGAAGAAATAAACTTTGTTATAATTTATATAAACAATATCTACCGCTTATCACGAATTTTTTAAATTCATCTAATGAACTTTATAAAAATTACATTAACTTCATGCAATCTGTACTAATAGCGAATTTATCATCTTTAAAAGAAATTCAGATATCATTGAAATTCAACGAACGAGTCACCAAAATGTTCATAAATTTTTTTGTCAGGCTTTATGTAAACTATAGTAAAGGGTGTTTTGTAGAGGTTCACAATTTTAAATTAAAATAGAATAAAGAAAAGCATTTTAAATATCAGTGAAGCTAGCTTTGTTAGTTTTGGAGGTCGAGTTTTCGATCACTCTTCGCCGCAATTACGGCCATACCTCGCTAATAACTCGCCGAATGTTGTGTTCCAAGTGTTCAATCGACTCTGGTTTATCGGCGTAGACAAGTTACTTAACGTATCCCCAAAGAAAATAATCTGTTGGAGTTAGATCACACGATCTGGGTGGCCTATTGACAGGACCATTACGTGAAATTAGTCTTTCATCAAATGTTTCTTTGAGTAAATTAATTGTATTCCTTGCTGTGTGGCATGTGCCGCCCATCATTGTTTTTGAAGACATATGGACCAATGATTCCGCCGGCCCATAAAGCGCACCAAACAGTGATTTTCTCTCGATGTAATGGTGTTTCGGCAAAGACTTGTGGATTATCTTCACGTACTCATTCAACCAAAAGTGAGCTTCATCACTGCGGTCGGATGGCTTTAATTCCTGCACAAGTTGAATTTTGTAAGCGCGTAAACCAAGATCCTTAGATAAAATCTTCCATAAAGTGGATGGACACATTTCCAGTTGCTGAGAACAACGTCGAATTGATTGATTTGGGTTTTCCTCAATGCTACGCTGTACAGCGTCTATCGCTTGTTCGGTACTCACTATTTGACGTCTTACTGGATGCATATTATCATTTAGAGTGTACGTGGTGCCACCACGATCCATAGTTAACCGAATTACCCGCTTTGACGGACGCGATTATGACGACCGTAATATGAACTGGCAAATCATATTAATGACAAAGCAAATGTCAGCTGTTAATTTAGTTGTCAAACAAAACAGTGTTGCAAACTTAAAGATGTGAACCTCTAAAAAAATACCCTTTATATGCGGCACTGGACATTTAGTGTTTCCATCGAGGTTGGTTATGAAACAGTATTGGTGGGGAAAATGTATAATTTAAATGGTGATTTTCGTTCGACACCGACAGTCTTCCTCTATTAGTCCTAACAAAATGCAATAGCCTAGCTACTCATAATAGTTTTTCAGGGTGGTATGATATAAGGTTGATATAATTGTCATGAATTTTAATAAGACATTTGACAGAGTGGCCATAAAACAATTTTTTAACTGAAAGCCCTTAGTTAATGATGACACAAATTGGTGAAATCTCGGTCAATTTTTGATTAATAAAAATAAAAACATTTGCTTAAGGCATAGACAACCATAATAAGAAAATTGAGGAAAGTTATTCAAACATTTTCATCCTTTCAATTAATTAATGACGTCGAATGTGGAAACAAAACCATAGTATTTTAGCGAGTTTGTGGTGATGTGTGAAAAACGACGATTTTTCTCTGGACCATACGGTTTGTCGCCTAAAGTCATAAAAATACACTATTGTTTCGTTCTAACCACTCAACACTTTTTCGAGGTTGCTTCCGTCTAGAAGCTTTCTATCAATATGGTATAATTCATTCAAAATTCCGATCCATAATAATGAATGTAAATTGGACGTCCCTAACTACAGAACTGCAGACCAATTGCGAAACTATCCTGCAGGGTGATGTAGCCAGTAATTGTTTCGTGGGAGGGTTTTATTAAAAGTTTTATTAATAGTGTATATATTTCAAGACATGGACTCCATTGGTCTGTTAAGTCCTTCATCGAGAATCGTATTTCATATGTAGCTCTTAGGACGTCTAAGTGCGAAAAATAATTATTTCCGTTTGCAATCGGAAGTGTTAGAAATATTTTTAATAGTGTTTATGTGCAGTTGGAAACTGTATTTATTACATTCATTACACTTTCAACTTACTTTCCCAAAGGTTTTTCCACAATAACCGCATTGGCTGTATTTGCCACCGATTTTATTAACGCATTCGACAGGTGGCACACAAAATAATTTAATTATAAATCATGTTCATGCATTGTGTTACTTAATGACGTCGAATATTCGTTAAACATTTCTGATGTAAGGGCGACATAAAAATAATCAGAAAAATCTTAACTATAGGGTTATCCAATTCGAGGTTGATAAAGTAGAAATCTGTATACCGACATCTGTCAAAGATAAACGTCAAGTACGCTGTCATTTATTTAGTTGACATTCTGCCATTTAAGAATATGGAGCATTTAACAATCGACCAACGCGTTAAAATTGGGTGTTGGAAAAACAGGCCGTCGATGCTGATTTTTCGAACAAAATTTTCTTCAGTGATGAAGCTCATTTTTCGCTTGGTGGATACGTTCCTGTGATTTAACGCCTTTGGATTTCTTTTTGTGGGGCTACGCGAAAGATCGTGTTTACGCAAACAATCCTCAAACTCTTGACGAATTGAAAACTAATATTCGTAAGGTAATGGCCGAGATACCGCCCGAAATGTGCCGAAAAGTAATTGAAAATTACCGCAAAAGAATCAAGGCCTGTAAGAAGTCCCGTGGAGGACATTTGAATGATATCTTGTTTAACTAAAAATGGCAAGGATCAATCTGAAAAATGAAATAAAAATTACAATACATTCCGAATATTTTGTGTGTTTTCTGTAAGTTTACTTTATCAAGCTTGAATTGGATAACCCATTATAAGTGAGGTTCATTTTAACAAATTTATCTGACCAACTTTACCATTTGGTGTGAAAAGGAGGTTAAAAACAATGTCAGCCAATTAGTTAATACCGCTATCTATTCATTCTTCCACATCATGATTACATTTTGAACGACGATGTCGTTTAATAAGTTACACAAGACCTAAATATAACCTTTGTAAAGCTCCTACTAGAATTTTCCAACCACAGGTGTATTGTTTTAAGAAATAAAATATTAGGTTGGTACTACTGATAAAAATGTCGACAATGATGAAATAAACTTAAACCCAAAATTGATTGCTAATATTTTATTTCTCTAATCAATACCACTTTTGCTGATAATTACAATTATTTAAATTTATATTTCTAAATATTTTGATCGCTTAAATTAAATAAACTGTATTCTCCCGAATGACACCGTGTTGTGGTTGATATCGCTTTCATTCACTAATTATTATTTTTTGGCGGTATTAAGTCGTGCCTTCAAAAAAATAATAATACAAATGGTGATCCCTGCGTGCGGTCTAGAGGAGTGGCTAAATGTTCATTGAGAAACGTAATTAAAATATATAACAACCTGTCTTTAAATTAAAAAATCCGTATCACAATACACACCAGAGATTATTCTAAAAGTGCAAGTGTTCACAAAACATTTGCCAACGGAATGAGTTTGTACTTAGGTCTGAATGACCGTTTAATTTTACCAATGAAATATGGGCACTTTTTACGGCGGGGTACTCTTACGATGACATCTCGTGAATTGCAGCAGGGAATCAGAAAATCAAAAATTCAATAATAAAGTCATTGATGTTGATTAGTTTAACCAGCTTTGGTTGAACTATCATATATCTCATTACCTTCAAAATCAATAAGATCCAGTGAGAAAACAATACCGCGCTAAAGTGACAATCTTATCTATGGGACAGGAAAAGGGGCTAATCAAACGATTTAAGTATGGCCGTGAACATTTTTTAATTATTTAATTTTGACACTGACGTTGTTTAATCATGATCCAAACAATTGACGGACTTGAACTGCGCCAATTGTATACAGTTCCAATTGGTAATGCATTAATCGAATAATATCCGATACAATAAAAGTGAGCTATTTCTCAGTTAAAAATAAATGACATATTTTCGCAGTTATGATGGCCCAACTTTGACGAAGGGGTCGTTTCTATAATTTATGATAATAATTGATTATCTTAGATGGCTTATTACTTACGCCAAAATCTTTTCATAGATGAACTGTAGTTGCCCAAAAGTTAATTCCAATGTTTTAAATTACCAACCCACCTCAAAAAATGTAGTCACCCATATTTATTTATATATTTCTAATCACACGATACAAGCTTGACTCGCACATTAAACTCATCCCCCGCCTTTAAAGTAATTAAGCGAATAACATATTTAATTTACTACTGTAGAATTCCAGCAACGAATTTTTTTTTTGTTTTAATTTTAACATTGACCATGAGGGACATAAATAAAACATGCCGTGTAAATACTTATTACGTTATCATAAAGCAGAGTATGTTACCGCATATACAACATACATACAATTCCATTTATAAAAAAAAATTATTCTCATAATTAAATTAGAATAATCATAACAATATTATCCGCATATTATAAAACATGCGTTTCTAAACTAAATACCCACACAAACTCTACAGATACGAGTATACACAATACATCTAAACATAGTTATAGTTTTATGTACGGAAAACTTATATAGCTTTATATTGTAGTAAAGGGATGAAGGGGATTTTAAATTTATATAAAAATATACATTAGAAATTGATATATGTGAAAGGATAATGGCAGGATTAAAATTAGATTAGAAAAATAGAAAGAATTATTTATTACTGAGATAGAATTTTTTATTTTAATTGAAGTATATACACATATGTACATGCGTTACGGTATTATATAAAAAATTAACCTGGAACACAATACACCTTAAGTTGGCGGACATCAAAAGGTTTAGTGTCTTTGAAGCATGCCAATTTTATGTTCTAGGGTATCTGAATGGATCCTGAAAATTTATTGCTTTTCTGCTCATCTTCTAAGTTTTTAAAAATATATTGTATAGTTTGCTTTGCCGATTCAACAATAGTGCAGGATCTTATCAATTAAGATGATTATTATAATTTCGAGTAACATAAACATTAAACAAACCTTGGGTATATTCGGTTAATATAGAATCCGTATTGTTATATACAAAAATAACTTCAAGAACACTACATCGCGAATTCGCTTTTTGGTTTACCTAATTTAGTGAAAAGATCTTGTATGACGGATGAAACGTTTGGTTTACTAAAAGGGTATCACATTTTTTGTAATCTATAGTTTTTGTTTATTTCTTACATAAAATTGGCACGTTTTTATTAATTTCTACTATTAGTTTAGGTTTTTAGTATAAACAACAAGTTGTTGTATTAAATAAATGATTTCATGTATATGTATATTCCAGGAACCGATGGAAGGTCGCTACTATATAAAGGTAATAAGATAATTTGTAAAATGTGTTGTGTAAAATACAGGGAAATTTCTCTATATAATTGAGCCTATTAAAATCTAATTCTCTTCTTTAAAGCATGATTGTTTTTGTTTATCAATAAAATAAGCCAGCAAGTATTTGTGTACTAACATAATTATACAATGTTTGTAATTGTTATCCTTCGTATTTATTTGTTAAAGTTGGCTGAAACTTAAGAGGATTCCACACTCATTGCTGCATTGGATCCAAGTTACAAATCGATTGATTTGCAATTGCACACTGCTGATTTGGCAAACAACTGAGCTGCGGCAAACAAAATTAATGCTATCATCATCCTCTTCAAGGCAGTCGTCACACAAGGAGTCTCGGGCAAGCGCAACCAGAACTCTGAGTTGGTATTTCTTCAGAGATAAAGATAACTAAATATAATTAACCTCAGATTGTCCTGACAAATAAAGTATTTCATCTTCCGGTCCGGGAACCACATGACCTTGATTCGTAATTTGATTGCGGCCTGAAACACGGTGTAGGTTAAAACTAGTGCCCCTTAAGATAATTGATTATGTGAAACGCAGTAGGCTCCACATTCCGCACCAAATTTAGAGTATGGACGCCATCAGATAAAAACGGTTAACTCAGACACCACCCTGTTGAAATCTATAGACAACTCGATGGGTAATAAATCACAATCGATATTAAAGTTCTGGTAACTATGTCATTAACGATATTGGTTTCTACTACAGATACATTAAGAGATTAGTAATTAGTCTATGCAATACAATCAAACCGAAGTTGTACCACGCACCTTAATCTAAAAGCTGCAGAATAATCGGTTTCCAAGATAAAGGGTTGCAGTACATACAAAAGCAAAACGGTTTGCATTACAACCATTAAAGTGAAATACATAGTACCGATAAGAACCCTGTAAGCCAAGCCCTACACTGTAGACTATTCAACATTTTAGGAGTCAAACCCCATAATTTCCTAAATGCTATACGGTGCAGCTCGGCCTCAACTATGCGTGGACTGAACATAAATCAATCCAAGTAACGATGGTATGATCATTACTGCATTCCAGCAAGCCTTAGTAAAGGTAGAAACGAAATGATTAATTACTTGCAGTATCTTAAAAGTGCCCACGAAAAACTCGCTTATTATTAAGCTGTATTTCAATCCTAGTAACAAGTTCACGTAGAGCAGTTTCACAAGATTTACCAACTCTTTAATCATGCGTGTTACCGAGATGGAAGTTAGATAAGTGTCCAAGTCAAAAAAAAATTTGTTTAATCTGTGTGCAGACTAAATCGCAATTGTGAGATTAAGATCCCAGTGATTTTTGGATGAAATCGGTTCACCGGAAGTGGCGGCCTCCATAGAACCTTTTTAATTTTTTGTAAATATAAGGTTGAGGTAAATGAAATCCATTATTTTTACGTTTAATTCTCGTTTTTATTTAACTACAATCATTCGTTTTGGCTGAAATATGTGCCGTTTTTTCGATAACTCGTTACCATTTAGAAGGCAATTTCATTATGCCACTTTTCTAAAACGCATCGTCCCTATAAGCAAAAAACTGAGATAGCCAGTTTTCGCAAGCCTCTCTTGGGGCCATTTTTACACCACCATGAACGTTTGCCATAGAGGAAAAGAGTGGATAATCGCTTGGTGCCAGCAGCTCATATTAGATGATTTCCTGCCAATCCAACCAAACAACACAGCACAACTTCCCTGACTCACTAATGGTTTGGCTATCGTTTGGGCCGCTTCACCGGGATTCGACCATAATCGTTTCCGCTTGTCGTTGTCATATATGACCCATTTCTCGTCACCAGTTACCATCCGCTTCGTGGCGGAAAGTGGCTCGATTTCTTTCCATTTGGCCAAGGATTCGCAGATGGAAACACGGTCCATTAAGTTTTTTAGTTTTTTTGTATTAGCTCGTGCGGCACCCAAACATCGAGGTTCCTTTTGAAGCCAGTCTTCAATGCAAATTGTTTAAAACTGTTTTGTGGTCAAGCTTATTCTTAGGCGATGGTACGGTTTGCATTACAACCATTAAAGTGAAATATATAGTACCGATAAGAACCCTGTAAGCCAAGCCCTACACATTTTGATAGGAAGTGCGTGTAAAACTTTGATATCGAAATTACTGTAACAGAATCGACAAAACCAAAATTGCTCGTGATTGGCTACGACAGTATCGAAACCATTCACAATTTCAGCCGCCTGACTTGTGTTTTCGCCTTTATTGAAGCAAAATTGTAATATAAAGCGAATTCTCTTTGTTTACCTCCATTCTTGGCACGCTATAATTGACAACTGAATCAAAACAATGAATTAATCAATCAAAACAATGGCAAAATAATTTTTTTATTACATGAATCCTCCTTTCCAACGGGTATACGTATGGCCTACTGCGATAAATACATCACGAGATATATGTCACTAAAGCCATCTAGCGAAAAAATAATGGATTTCTTTTTCCCCAACTCATTTTGAAAAGTATATCATTTACAAGAAAAAAGATTAAGAACTAATATTTTTTAATAAAAATTCGACCCCTGTACGGTTGATTGACCGAGATGAAATTCCACATTTAAGCTTTTACCATAAATTGGTGGTCCCAGTGATTTGGAGGCCCACCGAAAGTGATAGCTTCCATAGGAGCTTTACCGTGTTTTGTAAATATTTTGAAAAGTATATTATAGCATTTACGAAACATGATTAAAAACAAAAAGATTGTAAATTAAGCTCTCTACAGTTCTTTTCAACATTTTTCCGTTAATTGGAAGATCCTTGCGAAATTTGGTAGAAATCTGTGTAATGGAAGTGGCAGCTAAATTAAGAGAGCCTTTTCAATTTGTTTCAATAAAGTTGACAGGTTTAGCATTTACAAAAAACGACAAAGAATTAAAAGATTTAGATAAGTTTGAGGTTAAATTTTCAACCAACAAAGTTTGACCTTGTTGGTTTTCTGAACTTTAAGCACGGATAATGTTTTGTGATTATACAAGGCAGTTTTACCAAAAGTCCGATAAGCTTAATTTTTCGCTGTCGAAATCAAGTGTGGTGTATTCGGGATCTATTTATACATTTGTGGTAAAATAAAGTTGGGCGTTGGCCGTAACATATTTATCCCTCCACTTTTTTCATTAGATTCATATTCCAACTATACATGACAGTTTTTATTTCAATCCACCTGCTTAATCTATTAAAAATAGACGGTAAAAATCCGATCTCTTTAATTGTTTTGAATAGTGTATATGTTACCAAAAATTAAGCTTAATACTTGAGTGATACAAATATACAAACAATACTATAATTGGAAAATTTAGAGTTCGGGTTAGGATGTGAATGATTCAAACATATATCATAATACTGATGGAACATGACCTCTTATCATTCATTGTGTCTATCTATACTCAACTATCTCTAAGGTATTTATACTCCAGCCAGATCTTAACGCGGTTTACGCTGTTATGTAACAATGATTTTTAGTTCGCCTTTTCATTTCGATTGCTATGGTTATTTGATTACGACGAAGTTCTCATTCTAGCCTTTGATGGCTTTGATAACAAGACATTCTACGGGGTCCCCGTTGGATCTTATCGGCTGCTGGGACATTTAATTAGAACGCTTGGTGTAGTGAACTTAAACCCATGGCACATAATATTCATTTCGTTCCACGATTTAAATTTCTTGGCTACAACTTTCCACTCTTTCAAAACACTTAAAGGATAATTCAAACAATAATGATGCTGGTTTAGTACCAGTTCCTAAAATCCTTTAGTTCGTTCATTGGCGATGCAACGCATGGCTTCCAATGCTAGTTAAGGTTTCATTTATATGGTTCCCATAAGTTCCCAAGGAAACATTACTTGGATGTATCAAGTCTAGAAGGTCATCTTTTTGATATAGCTGAAACAGATAGTTATATAAATGATTGTGATACTAAAATGTTCATAATTTCAAATTTGGGTTCCCATTAAAATAATAAGAAGTGCATAGTTTAAGAAATGTATTTCGTATTTTTCAAACTTTACCGCTTCCCTTTAAACTTTAATTTAAATCTTGTCGATTTCTGATTTTTGGTGGTTATACTGCAACGCTCAAGTACCGAGATGTCGATAAAGTGAAAAAGCAAATTTCCTTAGGTCCCTGTTTCAAAATCAAATTTGGAGTAGATGCTTTGATTTAAAATTATTTTTATGCAACATTCATTTCAGCCATATACTTAATAAAATTGTTTGCCCCTATGCTCGGGGTACGAAACTTGTCTTACGGTTAAACCACTGGGCCAGATCATTCTAAATTCGTTAAAATGTCACTTGCTCTCAAAATCGACACTCAACTTAGAAAATCCGATTAATTTGAAAGACTAACCAAATCAGAGGATCAGTTGGAACTTGTTGTTCTTCAAAGTGCGACACGCGAATATAACTATAATATTGAAATATTCCTGTTGAAAGATGAAATTTCAGCTTTAACAAATTTGGCTATGCGTGAATATGTTTGTTTTTTCAAAACCAATTTCTAATATAACATGCTCGATTACGTACTAATACTTTTAGTACTAACCTTAAGTGTCAACATTTCCCCACTCATTTACGATCGGCAATGGATGGCCGAGGCACCGATTTCTGTTAATCATACAAAATAAAATGTATAGCAACATATTTCATAATCGACTCGGTTAAACTGAAAATTAACTTCGACATTCATTAATTCTAAACTATCGTTAGGCTCGTGCAGAAATATATTCTTTTGATTAATTTAGTTGCCGCTGCAATTGATATTGTGCAATTGATACTACAAGTTGTAGCACATTGCCGTCTTTATAAATAAATATGAATGACACAACATGACAAATATGCAGCTTAATAATTTTAATCATTAATCTTCTACGAACAAAACAAATTGTCAATGAGCTAGAATTAATAAAAATAATTGAATGGTATTAGACAGATATTATGGCGCAGATCCTAAGACTTAAATTAACTAAGCTTATTATGCACATGCTAAAATATCGAGAGTAACGGATAACGTTTTCTGTTTATAAAATTATGTAACAAATCCAAGTTTATAGGAAATAACAATTACGTTTCTTACGTAAGAAAGTGATTGGTTTTGTTGTACTCGTATGCACGGAATATAATTTATTTATTTAATTTTTTTTTTGCTTTGTTTTTGTTTTCAAAACAATTAAACTTATTAATTAAGACAATTATATATGATTCATTTACAAAATATTTTATAAATAAGATTTATATCAATTGTATGTGTGTATACTGCAAAAAATTATCTCAATTCCGGATCAAATTACATCTTGCGTATGTGTAGCAGCTATACAAAGTACATAAGACGCGAGAACCATTTCGGTGTATTAAATGATTCATTTTCAGTTGTAATTTACTCAAATATTTATAAAAAGATGGATGGTTGATGTTCTTATATGCAAACCCTTATTTTTAATTAAATGATCTCATATTTGTTCCATTTCATTCGTCTTTTGACCCCTCCACATTACGCTATGTGCAGTATGTTATAAACACAATTTCACATATGTTTAGTTTAAAAACGAAATTTATTAAAGTAAAAACGAAAAACCAAATATTTTTTATTTATTTTAAATTAAAAAATCAGCTTATAAAATAAATTTATTAAAAATCTAAATTAATGAAAATAATAATTAAATTGTTGGTGGGAGTGAATTGAGGTTAAAGATGAGTATTATATTATAATGCATATGTTCAATCATCGAGCTTGGCATATCGCGTGTGTCCAGAATTCAGATAGAACGTATCGAACGTGTGCATTGATCAAAGAAACTTCATTTTGTGGATTCAAAAAACGCACGTCTAATAAAGGATTAGTAGCTAGGAATCAAAAATTCAGCCTGAAAAGGTTTCCACTATCAAAAATATCGACTGTACTGTACATTGAAAATATCTTATTCCTCTTCTTAAAAAGCAAGTATCTTCTAACTACTAAGAGCTTGGCTCCTGCTCCAATACTATTCTAATAATTTTTTTTAAATGTATAAAACTAAGAACAAAAATGGTAGCACCGTACACCACCGGAAATGACAGTTTACCGAATACGACAGTGCACCGAAAACAACAGTCCGTCGATAACTACAATTCATAGTAGAAATATGTGAGAGAATCATGGGCGAATGTTAAGAAGAGTTCTAATTTTGAGAAAATTCGTTTCTAGACGTTCATCGTTTGTATTTAGTATTGCGTTTCTTCTCGGTCCAGACTCTTTTCGTGATAATCTTCGGTTTGTTTGATTAAAATTGAATTCGTATTTGTGATTTGAATGTTTGCAGTTCTTGGTAGATCCAACCGATTAAGATGAGATTTGGCTTCAACCATGAAATTTAGATTCCATATTAGTTCCAAATGCTCTGGTAAATGAAAATTTATGATACAAATGAGATCTCTACCAACTGAAGTGAGGCGTTAGTTCTTTGATAAAAGCACTTTTTCATTACTTTGCAATTAGTTGGGCTTTAAACAATTTAAATGTTTAAAAGCGAATACGTCACATATAGGAAATATGTGTTCAGCTGTTCTCTCGCTGCGTTGCTGGATCTGCCGTGGTCTTTCAAAATGTCCCTCTTTTTTCAAGTGACCCTTATAATAGGCAATGTTCTGACAGATACCAGACTGGGAATCTCAATTATTGGCGATCCAACTTGTGTATTCCGTCTAGTATCCACGCAGTAAGTTTGATGAGTAACGAAAATCCGCCACAATAGAGCCCCTTGTTTTGGTAGGGCTGGAAATTTAGAATTTAGTACTAGCGAGCAAAGTATTATCTTTTGCCAATTTTATGCGCAGCGTATGTGTATTACCTTAGATTGATTCATAACACAGCACATTACTATAGTTTCAAAACTTATTCCATACTTACTTGCATAATAGGAGACTGTTATTGTGTATTTAGCCCATTATATCGCCTTCGCCAATGTGATGTCTAACCAAAAATTCTTCTTTCCTTAAGTCATAAACGTAGTAATTAAAACTCTCCTGATTATCCAAATGTTGTTTTTTAACTTTTCTCTGTTCAAGATAACCAGATGATTTAATGTCACTAGTTGTAAGCACAGCATTGATTTTTGTTTATTTGGAACCGCCATAGTGATAACCTTCATCGTGTTGTGCATAAGTGATGCCCTTCATATTGTTGCCATTGCATTTAAAAAAATTAAAAAATTTCAAAATACAGCAATCCTTTCCTACAATTTGTACACCTTTAATACGACTGTTATGTCCTTCCAACTTGTATTCCATATTTCTTTCTTTTAACTAGCCTTAACAGTTGTCTTCCTGGGAAAGTTACTATGAAACTTTAATAAGTTGTGGTTTTCAATTTAAATTAAACAAATAACTAAAACTCTGGCATAGCTTCTCAGTAAAAGGTAATTATTACCGCGACCTCCTATTCTGATTTAAAGATAAATCCAACAGTATGTAAGTTCTGATAGCTATATTTTTTATGCCGGTCGTATTGTTATATGTACATCCCATTAATTCATCTTGAAACTAAAACGTTCCTAATTACAACAATAAATGCCGAAATCAAATAAAAAATAACTAGCTCTATTCAGATGATACACGCCAGTGTGTATGCTTACCTTCTTTGATTTTGTAAAATTTATTTCCCGTCAAAATTATTTTGGGGTCGATTCTCATCTTGCTTTATTACTCCGCTAAATTTGTATTGAAAAAACACAACATAAAATTTTAGATCCTGCGGAATCCTCCCCAATATTAGTTTGAATGACAGAGAGGTAATGCGATTACATTTTAACACCTACGGCAAGCATCCAATGGAATAACAAAAATGTTTGTTACCGCATGAGGACAGGCTCAAAAGAAAATGAAAAATGGAACGATATGAAAACATAACCCCGTCTCGTCTGGCATGATATAAATCGTTCAAATCTGCGTTGTGCCTTGCGACTTCCCTTACTGCCTGTTGCCCTTAATTTGATAATTTTGCGAATGATGGTTTGAAATAATTATAAAATTTATCGTAAGTATAGATAAATTTTATGATTTTTTCACATAACCATATATTTTTTTTCTTGAAGATGAGATATACTAGCGCCCCCGTTAGGTAATGCATTTCGTTCCGTTTTGTCCATTCTTCTTTGTGTTTCCATGAGGTCACCTAAATTTGTGCTAACCATGGTTATGGTTGCTTAACGTGGCGATGAAATTAAATTGTTCAGTTATTTTATCTCTGTGCTATTTGCTAAAATCAGCTCAGAAAACAGCTTGATATTTTTTTGCATACACATTTCTGTAGGGACCTGAAATTGTTAATTAACGAGTTATTGCCAGGAAGGTAAAACCAAAGTTGTTAAAGTTTTTCCTAAATTTTAATGTCTGTAAAGATTACTTATTTTAACTTTAAATTATCCGCCAGTGTTGGTTTATGCAAAATTTAACACCATAATTGCTACGATCAGTTAAGGAATTCTCTGATAGCGAGGTAAATCGGTAATCGGCATTAGTTCCCCCGCCTTCTGTAGACCTCATTATGATAATATTACGAATGATGCTTGTGAGATAAAAGACCGACCTATGCAATTTAAATGGGTACACTTACATAACAATTTTAGATTTTATTTTTTTATATCGAATATTGTCATACTCGTGTCTATTGATAGCAACCGATAAACATTACGGTAAATAACGACGTATAAGTGTATTGTATAACCAATTTAAATTGCATAACCCACGGATTTTTTGAAGAAAATTTTTCCTCCGTTTCGTTACTTTTTATATTGGTAGATACTCTTTGCTTATAGTGAACGAGCAATTGCCGGCAACACAATGCCGACGTTAAATCACGTTTTTCACTAGATTATAATTATTTTAATTTTAACTAATTTAATCGCCAGTAAACAAACGCAAAATTTGACACTAAAATTATCTCACTCAATTAAGGTGTACTCCCACTAGCGAAGTAAATCGCTCAAATCGGAGCTTTGTGGCGTGGCTTTCCCGCCACCTATTGACCTCAATATTACGAACGATGCTTTAGATAAATGACCGGCCTACACAATTATATTTTTATAATAAAGTAATGCCTTTTACTGAACGAGTAATTGCCTGGAACACAATGTCAAATTTGTTAAACGTTAAATCACGTGTTTCCTTAACTTTAATGTCTGTCGTGATTAATTATTTTAACTTTAATTAAATTAACCGAAAACATTTATTTAAGAAAAAAATTGTACACCAAAATAAGTCCGAACAGTTAATGCGTTCTCTGGTTAGCGAGGTAGATCGCTCAAATCAGATGTGCATGGCACATGTTTCTCGCCGCCTGTCAACCTCAATTTATACCTTAAACTTAACGTGTACCACGGAACACAATGCCACAATTTCATTCAATGAATGCTTGTTATAAAACGTTATCACGTTAAAATTATGTTTTAACTATCGAAGCTAAAATCATGTTTTAACAATCGTTTCAGCATACTACGATTATATAATAGTACATTAAAAATCGTCAGCTTTGTGGCACACTGTGCCGGTTTAGAAAATAAAATTACCAACTCTCAATTTACCATTTACCACATCCCATCCACAATTTACTACATTGTCTGTCTGGCGAATTTTATATGTTTAATTTTTTTTTGTTTAAAGATGCTTCCTATTTTCTTAACATCACAGAAAAAAAGTAAAACCAGAATCCGAACCACTTACACGCTTGTGTATATAATTAATTTTACTATCAAAATAAACAAAAATGTTCTTCTTGATTTCTGTGATATGTCTTCTATTTTTAAGACCAGTGATATTTATAGTTAATAGAAAGATGCGGGTGAAAATAAAATAAATAAATTGTGAAGGTTAATTATAAAAAAGTAACAATTTAAAACACTTTCTTTTTGCATTTTTTTTAACAAAAAAAAACGTTTTTCCTTTTATGATTCATGAATACAGCATGCTTCTTTTCAAAGTTCAGTTGCTCTCATAAAATATAACTTTGTTTAACTGCCATGTCGCAATGATCGATGATTTCATCTTCTTAATCGATTTATAAATTTTAGATTTACTATTACTGGAAGTTGTTTTTGTTTTATTCCCATACTCGTATAACAAACTAGTAAAATTAGATTGCATAATTATTTTATCAAAATTTGATATCAAAGAAATTAACTCATCAACAATTTAAATTTGATTTCAATATCTAAACATTATAAACAAACAATTTTACCACCACGAAATAGTAGATTTAGGAGACCTAATATAGGCGGCGGCTGCAAAATCACTGTATTTGTAACCGATCTTTTATAGAATTTATTTATATTTAAAAAATTAATAATTACTTACATATTTTTTATAATTTATTTTTTTGTTAAAATAAAAATTATGACACAAAATTAATAAAATAAAACATCGATTGTTTATAATAAAATATATTCATCTGTGGTATGTTAGAAATTTTTCTTATATAGCTAGCTCTGTTTATACTCGTATTTTATAAATTATTAAATATTTTTTTATTATTAGTTTATAGCCGCGCGATTGCTACTATATACTATACAAATGTTTCAATACGGGTTAGATTATTGTTTGGTTTGCGTTGATGGGTGGTAAATTATACTTCAATGGAATTTATTATTTTATAGCGAGGGCAGCATATGCTTCGATGCATATTTTGCACATAAAGGGCGAAATCTGAAACGATACTGGTGACCTACTTAGAAGTTTATAACATGGAAATGTTAATATCGGTGAATAATTGAATTTATCGTGCAGAAATAAATAACTCAGTTTCCGACCCGATAGGATTTCAATTCAAGTAAACTTATTATTGTTCTAATTTTAAAACCTTATTATTTCCTTATAGTTACAGGCACCTCCCGCATTGCGCGGTAGTCTTGTTTCAAAAAACCAGTGCGCAGTGGAAATGTGCACACATCAAAACTAAATTTGAAAATTCGGATTGTAACAGAAAATAATCTCATATTAATCCGTAAACGTACTTAGAGCTAAACAAAAATATTTAATTTATTTCAATAAATTTACAGTGACTCAGTGGTTCAAGCAAACTTTCAGTTTCTTATTTAATTTTAGAACAAAATCTTATAAAATAAAAATAATTAAAATAAAATAATTAAAAAATAAAATAATTAAAAATATAAATCGATACATTTTAGCGTGTTTTCGAATCGATTTACTCTTGTATTTCCAATATGTCAGGATCTGTTGTATCTGAGCCCAACTGATAAACGAAAGCTGGCTTATTCCAGAGCGTCAATTCGATTGTATTGCTTTCCTTTGATTAATTCTTAAAATTTCCTCATAAGGATTTTGCTAGAGTTATGTTTCTCGCTCAGTTTCTTTCCAAATCGCTCAGCATGAACTTTTGAGAATTAAAATTAAACCGCTCATCAAAAAACCGCACTAAAAATTTATTGAATTTTGTATACGAATGTTGAAATGAAAACTTTTGATTCTACATTAAAAATATACATTTATCTGTACATTCAAACAATTCACGAAAATGCAAAATACCTTCCTTAAACGACTGTTAACCGTCTTTAGAGGTTTTGATAAGCCTCGAGACATTTAGCATAAACATATTTCTGAATAGGCGCAAGTTTGCCAAATATTATTATTTATATAACTTTCTGAAAGTGATATCTCTAATGTCTGTTTTCGTGTTTAGGGAATCTCACTATCACTATAGTGACTTTGACTACCTAGAATTAACTGAATAAACTTAGCAGAAGCAATCATTGAGTGTACACTTAATAATTGATCTAACTTGATAACCAGGACGGCAAGGCAAGTTATAGTATGGATAAGCAAGTTATAGTATAAGAAAATTATCTTCAATTTATTGCGGTAGAGCTAATTAAGCTTACTTCATCTGTCAACGAATGTGCGGCAAAACGTGGGTATTAAACCACAATTGAAACCGGCTATATCAATGTATTATAAAGCCTATGATTTCGTATACGTGTTCGGTATGATAGCAAAAAGAGCAATGTAAAACTTGCACAATACTAAATAAAATTTAGAAGTTAATCTAAGAATAAGAGGCGATGAAAACCAACTTCATTTCGCTTGAGAAGCTTTTAGTTTGAGCTTTACCTTCTACCAAATTAAATCTAGCTACCAAACGGCAACCAATAGTTTTCAGATAAATTTGTCGATTAGAACTTTTCGGTTTTTTGTTGCCATCCGTAAAACGAATGATATGCTGTTAAGTTTATCGACTATACTTTCTTCTGTTAAAATTTAGTTTTTGTTACGCAAAATAATTATGCACAATTACCGTAAGAGCTAAAATGTGGCAGAAATACCGACCGAAACATTATCTTAAGGTTTGAAGCATCTTTGACAGCAGATAGAAAATCTGGAAGTGGACGGAAAATGATTCAATAAATCCTACATTAGCAAACAAAATTGTAATTAGACAAAATCCATCATTTCGAGTTCGGGATGTTGCAACAAAATTTAATTGTTTACAATTATGGATGACGCAACTTATGTAATGGAAAATTTCAATGAAGGAGATTTTGACAAATTTAAAATCAAAATTCTGACAAAAATTGGCACTTCAGTGGCATCATTCTGGCTTTCCCTAGGAATGGATTTATTTTTAAAATATAGCTACACATTAAAATAGTTCCATCAGTTGGCAGGTGTCAAATCTAATGGCAGATGTCAACCGTAAAGTGAGACCATTCTTCTGAACAAAGCGACCACAATTTTTATAATTTTTTACAAATCCTTGATCGTAAAGCTAATTAAACCCGACAGTAAGAATATCATGTATTCAATAATTAAAATAAAAAATAAGAAATTTTCGGGGCTAGGCTCATCTTCTTTTGCTTACCCTTATGAATATCTTCAGTCGTATTTCAAGCGGATTCTCGCAATCGAGGTTGGCAAGCATGAATGTATCAAAACAAGATTCAGGAAAATAGTCTTCTTAATTTCGACCAGCCAATCAATTAGCATTACTAGCGCTAGTCTGCCCTCTAATTCCAGTTGACTGCTATTAATGCTGAAAATAGATGTGCATAATTTATGCGTGTATTGCTGCGTGCGAATCTGCGGGTAATTCCTCCATTTTTTTAAATCATTTGTGTTTCTTTCGAGAAATACACAAACCAATAAACAATAACCCGTGAAGCTAGAACTGATTTCGATTTTTTGGCTTTTTTCTTTGTTGTCAACATTGCTGATGTGCATCAAATTTAGAAATAAACACAACTTGCATAATTATGCATGTCATGCAGAATACATGTAATTCATTTCATAGATACTAGTGTATTATAATTTGGATGCATGCATAATTATGCACAACTGTTTTCAGCATAAGCTTTGAAAGAACTGGGCAAGGAAAACAAAATAATCTCAATGTGGTTTCTCGGTCACTTTGGCATTCTTAGATATGACAGCCGGAATAACAATATCGTAGCGGTTGGGTACATCGCGTGATATGAGACAAACTAAAAAGTTTCTTTCTTAGTTGTGACATCGAAAACCTAGACGGATACTCTGTTCGAACCGTTAATCATTGAGATCCCTAGTATGGTATAAGACAAGACATGGTTTTTTTAACAAGCACCTGTGAAAATAGATAAATCCCCTCGATATCACCGTTGCTCTTAAAAGATTCAGATTTTTCAATGTCTGTAGGCTTTGCATTGGCCCAATGCCAAACCGATTATTTTATCTAAAATAGTGGCATTTTTCAGCGAACTATACACCCTCGCTAATTTGATAGGTTAATTTCAATGCTCACTAAATGTAAAGGTTGTAAAGCACAAAGCTCTTCTTAAAGTCCATTTTCGTATTAAAACATTCCAGATTCTTCAATATTATACAGCAGCAATTCTACTTGAATCAGCGAGTTCAGTTACATCATTAACATACCGAACTCGTGATCATTTTAAACCACTAGATGTTATATTATACTAAGAGTAGTAGATTATAAACAGAACCCTTACTAAATTTCGAGAAAGAACAAAGAAAAAAGTACGACTTTTGATACAAAATAAAATTGAATATATTTCATTTTCGCCTATTCCCACTAATTTGATCAACTTTAAATAGCGCAAACATGTCGTTTAACCCAAAACGAAGTGATTCCATTTGGAACCCCCGTATGGACAGAATGAAGGAGATCAAATAGCGTTTTCGTGATATGGAACCAACAGTGCATAATGTGATTCACACTAATCCGCAATATTTATACACCGAACTGAATCGAGTAGAAATCTTACATTAGCAACGGCGTCAAATCACAGCTCCGAGGCGGCCAAATCACATTATCATTTGGGCTGATCATTCGATCTTCGAAGACAGTGCGCAAAATATCAATTGAAACGTGTGCTGTGTGGCACGGAGCGCCGTCTTGTTGGAACCAAATGTTGCCTATGTCCTCCTCATCAAGTGCCGGGAACAAAAAATCGTTTATCATGGCGCGGTAGAGCTCACCATTGACAGTAACGGCGGCTCGTTGCTCATTTTCAAAGAAAAATGGCCCAATGATGCCACCGGGCCAAAACCCGCACCAAACAGTCACTCGTTGAGGATGCATCTAGCCGCCAAGATGGAAATGCGCTTCATTCTAAAAGATGATTTTTTGCCAAAATCGGCATCTTTTTCAAGTCGATCGCAAATCCACTCAGCGAACCGAATACACAACCATTTTCGTTCAGCGGAAGGATAAAACTAACTCTCGGTCAAATCAGAAGTGACATAACCCTTACCATACTCAAAAAAAACGCTAGTTAAAAAAAATTATTTGGCCCACTCCGTAGTTAATCTTCTTTGCATAAATTACTAAAACCATGTGAGTATTAGGATATAATGTAATATCATATATGGAAACATCTCTCAATTTGCTTTAAGTTTTCGATAACCAAGCTTGGGAAAGATTTTCATTTGTGATTAGATCTAATTAAGAGACTGTAAATTCCAAAATTTTTAGTTTATTTGCAATTTTGGCTAGATTCAACGCTTCACTGATTGAACTTCCATATTCACTTTTCTTTAAGTTTTTCTCGGACTTTAACAGGGACCCATTCTTGGTACCAGCAGAACTGAATGGGTTTCTATTAAAGTCCGAGGTAAACTGATAAGACGAAAACGACGGACCTTTGTAAGGTAATGCTCGGAACTGTTGAAATTGGCCAGATCCCTTCTTCTATTTCACAACCTTCAAACTGAAAAGTTATACAATTTTTATGAAAATGGAGAAAATCGCTATTCGGGCTGTAATAAAATGTTTTGTTTTTTAAAAAAGGAAACTTAATGAAACCATTAAACGTGGGTGGCAATTTTAAGGAAGTAGCTCAAATGAGCAACCACTGCAGAAATCGTCGAGAAGTTTCATAAAATGGTACTAGGGGATCGTTGAATAAAGGTGCCCGAAAGCATTTACGCACTGCAGAAGAAAATTTAACCAAATTACTAGTGTAATTCGGAAAATAAAAATCACTATAAACAGTACCTAGAATACGGTTCGACATAATAGTAGAAGGGAAAAACGATTCTCTCTGCTGGCAAGGTATTGGTGTTCTTTTTTTGGAATTCTCGCGAAATCATTTATGTTATGTTGACTACTTCCAAAAAGGTAAAATAGTTAACAACGAACAGTTCTACGCAGTTCTGTTGCATAGATTAAGTGATGAATTAAAACAAGAACCATTTGTAATGGTCAGCCTCATGAATTGAAAGTTGATTTGCCGTGGCTCCTAGTGATTACCATCTATTTTTGACTATAAAAATAGCTCGGGGGCCGCAGGCCCTATAATAATGGGATTATTGTTGCTATTGCCGGTATTTTGAAGACCATGATATTTCTACATATAAACTGAGAGCTGCGTTAGAACACCGACTAAATCTAATACATTGAAGTGTAAGGAGCGTAACTTTCTAAGCAGCCCTCGTACGTAATACGACTAGAGGATGATACATAAAATTCTTAAACTCATGAACCGAAAATTGAGAATATGGTAATATTTTGTAAGTGATATGGCTAAGGACATATTAACTAAAGATAATATAATTGCGATTTTTTGTTATATACAATATAACATAATTTAAACTTACCACACTTTAATCCCCAATTATTGTATTTAAACCAAAAATTATTTTACACCAAGAATCGCCGGTATGTCTGAATTATAATTATTCTAAAAGTCGGCCTCTACTCGATCTTAACTTGTAATCTGTTAATTAAATATGATCGATTAGTCGAGCGAAGCGCGTCTATGATTTAGTAATAGCGCCACAATTAGTTTGCATTAAAATGTATATCCTTGAATAAAAATTTAGAATCGGCAATATTGTCGCATTGTGCGTGATGACCTTTTAAATTTGCCAAAAGTATAAAAACATACAAATCTTACTATTAAAGAACAAATACCTTGAGACCAATATATCTTTATTCTATACATAAATATTAACATTTTAACAGATCAATCTTAAATGCTTTCTATATTTCAAAAAAATTAATATTTAATTATGAATAGTTATACTTTAGATTTTAATATGAAGCTGTGGTAAATTATTTTTGCTAAATAGCAGTAGTTTTATGCCTGTTAGTATAAATAAGTAATAAGTACGCAAATAATAAACTTTATTACAAACGACAAATAACAAGTAGGATGAAGGCTGTTTTCGTATTTGGCGATCTATTTTTAAGGTCAGAGTAGAGTTGTAGATTATAATATGTCGTACAGTATTCGTATTTAAATTTTCAAAGTAATTTAATCTTTTTAGGCAAAAAATTAAAGTAGCAAAGTTTTTTTTTCTCACAACCATGGAAAAATATTATTAGAATAGTATTTGCTAGTTACTTGTTATTATTATTAAGATTAACTAATATTTGCTGACAAAACTAATTTTTTTTATTCATTTTTGAATTGTTCGGTTAAAGATAATGATCAATTTAAACACAATTACTGTGGCCAACAATAAGATTTATTTATAAATTTATTTGATTTGCAAAACCATTAAAAATTCCAAAACTAATTTCTCACTGTTGTACAAGTACATAGTTGTTTGATTTGAAATCGTCGAACGATTTGCAGTAACGATAGTAACTCTATTAAGTCATATCGATTATTTATTGCTCGTGTTTCTTATTGTTATGGTTTGCTTAATCATTTATGTTTAATCGTAAGTGTCTTGACTTTTATTTCTTTAAAGAAATATCTTTCCAATGTTATGGGAGTAAATCAAATAAATCAGCAAATTTTATAAAAAATTCTTCTATTTTTTGCATTGGTTCAATTTCCAAAATATTATCGCGGTTTTATTCCTTTAATTAACCTAACCCTTCATGTAAGTACTATACTCTGTCCTGGGGCTAAAATAAGCTCTGATCTTTCTTTTGGAAAGAAGTGTCCAAAGAAATTTTTGAAAATTAGGTTTTGTCGAATCGATAGCATTTTGTGAATAAGACATACTACAAATTTTACAGGAATTAAAAAATTTACATTTTAGTAAAAATTATTTTTCTATACGGTTGACATTTTTTCCTATATGACTTATTTTCTACTGAAAGTCGATAATGAATCGATGTTACATAATTTATCAGGATGTAACACAAAATATTTAAAGGAAATATTGGACGAAGTGACATTTGAACTTTCAACGAATTGTTAATTGTGAGACTCCCACACTTGGAGGCTGTTTAATTTAAACAATGACATTCTGTCAATTTGCTTCACGATTCCGAGATTTCATCTTAATTTATTCAAAACAATTGATGTTATGGCCAAGCAGGCAATAATGAAATGCTAAAGATTTAACAAATTCGAGCGCAGCCAAGACATTCTTCCCAATCTCGAAAAAATACAGCCCTATGATGTTGGTGGAGGCCAACGCGCAGAAAACTGTGATGTGGATTTATCTATGAAAATAGGTACACAGCATATAACTAGTATTTAGGACCAAAAAGGAGCTTACCCTTACTAAAACCAGTAGAATATTTGAAATTCGTCCCGAATTTATTTATTTAAATATCGTTATTTTGATAACGAATGGTTTTCGCAGAAATTTAAACTTGAATAAAACGTAAAATTTTAAGTTTGAATACAATTTTAAAACAAACGTAACTCGTGTTATTTTGATGGACCATATTACTTTATCTAATGATATTAAATCACAGGATATTGGAACCAAATCCACTGCATCGTTTTTCAAATAATGTTGGCTTGGAATTATTCTTTCACTAAATTAAACGTTCGTTTAGTTTAGACAAGACTGCCAAAACGACCATAAGCACCACATTAATTAATAATCATTTAACATGGTTCTGTTCTATCCTGAGATCACAAATACAAGTAAACCATCTCGAAAGTTGGCATCTATATTTTGAAACATGTTAAAACGTAAATCCTTAAATATTTCGATTTAAAAAAAAGTTACTTATGCACTTTCAAAATAAACGGCTCATATATCTATGGTGGTTTCTACGTTCCACGAAGGTGAATGAATATATTCCTCTTCACATTTAGACACTCAAGTGTGTGCTACAATTAAAATTGCGTTGCATTATAAATCACTAGAACAAAAGATGTCTCATGTGCATTTACATGTTTCTGCCGACGCTTTTAGATATCTGAAAATAATTACTACTGGTTTCAAAGTGACTGCTCTTAGAACAACGCTTTTTCGCGTTGAATCGAGACTTGATCGACGCATTTGTCAGGTTCCTTTCACTACATGTAACGAATAACATTCGAAAGTTTATTTTAAAAATTGAACTTTAACCAGCTTATTATTTTCCTTTAGCAAAATTAAAGAGTTAATTGATGCAAGAATAGATGACTTTCGAAACAATTACCAGCTGCTACAAATTCCGCAGCTCTTTGACTATATATCAATCAAAGTTCGACCGGCCACCCAACAGTACGCGACCAGCTATTTGTCGGTTCTACGAAATCACTTTTATCGAGGTTTTAAGATTTTAAATGACAGACAGAAGGAGCGTGTTTATAATTCTTGTGGGGTTTAGAATGGGGGAAGGATTATGGGTTCAAATATGGATACAAATTGCACTAACTCCCAAATATTTATTTCCCTTTCCCACATGTATATTCTGGCAGACTGGGAATAATATTTCGGACAAAATTTTTTTATGTAGGTTTTTATAAACTAAAACACGTATTCCGGCCTTATTATTTAAAAATTCAAAAATGTACGAATTACAATTCCCCCTAAATAATAATGGGGTAAAATTAACGCCAAAACTGCTATAAAATGGAATTATCATTTTCCAATAAAACAAATCCCGAACAGAATACACTTTGGAGAATAAAAAATTCCCAACCGCTAGAAGTACGTCACTAATTCTCAATTCCCTATTCCCGAGGAAAACCAGAATTGGGCCACTGAGTCTCTATAAACGAACTATATGCAGCAGAAACATACTATTTGGTTGAATTTTATAAAAAAAACTCATGGTTTCGTAAATTCTGCATCCCTCAATCTGCTGGGGCCGCACTCGAGTGTACCTCATTGAAATGTTATAACAAGTGGTAAGCAGATTGAAAGGTTGAGCATTTATGGAACTTACGTGCAAAGCAAATGTATTTCAAGCTCCAATCAAACACAATTTTGATTAAATTTGTTTAATTAATCAAGTTTAAGCAATTCTGATCTAATGACATTCAACAATATTTAATTTATCTGTACTATATCTGTCAAATTCCAGTATGGATTATATTGTCGCTGAATATGTGAATGTTTGGTATAGACTTGTTTGATTTAAAACTAAAAATTCTTTTTACACTTAAGATTAAACTTGGACTTTTTTTATCGTTTCAGGTAATATTCAGGATATAATCCAATTGAAGATTATAAAACACTTAAGCAATATAACATACATAAATGTCATATTTACAAATCAGTAAGTACATAATCGATAAACTGAAACAATTCGCAGTAAACAAAACAAACCCACGACACTTTGGTAGTAATACAAAGTACACGGTATGTAAATTAATTACAACCGAATGAAAAGTTGTTTTCATGCGATTCTTAAACTACTAATGTGACTTAATACCAATAAACGTTATTTCGAATTTCAATCAACTTAGAATTTACATTTGTCGTCGCTTAAATAAATTCTCTATATGTTATTATGTTAATCTAGTATGTATATATGGATTACCAATTATCTACATACATTATTTCAATATTGAATATATAAACGCGAATCTTCATTCATCCGGGTTAATATAGATAGGAATTGAAAAATGCGCGCGCGAACCCAAAGCAATGTGTTTGAAATAATAAATTAATTCGCTTAAAAAATTCTTTACGGCTGATTCAAAATTTATAAAATTAAATATGATTACTAATGGTTTGTATATTTGTTATGACATATTTTCTTTTTTAAAGACGATATTCTTCTTTCTGCCTTGTTATATATGTGTGTATGTCGTTTTGTTACATAAATACAGCTAGCTCATATTATGTTTTTATATTGGAGACATTAACCTTATATGGTAATTTGGGGCGATACTTGATAAAACTGTAACAGTTTTTGTTTTATTTGTTTAAGCGGATTGAATTATGGTTTATGGTAATTAATTTATTTCATTTCACTTAAGAAAATAAACTTACCTTGATTTGTGTAATCACCGATTTTTGACATCTCTATAGTATGTACTTTTTTAATTACGTTTAATTTACATCGTAAATTCGTATAAGCATAACGTCCAAAACCCTAAAATAGTGCAAACAAATTTATTAGTTTATACATATATAGTAGACTCTTCAGTTTTATTTTATGAAATTTGAGAGTTAAATTTAACTTTAACTAAATAAATGTATGTGAATTCCTTGTCAAAAGAAGCGAAATACTAAATCGTTCATGTTAAATGTATCATAAAATAATACATTTAACGAGAACTGATTATTGTTAATGCAATAACATGTAAATATGCAGTATAGTTTATCATAGAATACACTTCTGTGGAAAATCCTCACTTTATTTATTTTAACCATATTTTATGAAAAGATAATGTCTAATCAACTTCTGCATTTATAATATGCATTCTGATTATTTATAGAACTGGGATGTAATATGTTCATTCTTGAAAAGTTCAAGTTTACCCAAATTTTTCATACCTAGCATCCCAAATGTTTCATACTTCTCAGCTGTTGTCATACTGAAACATTATAGTTTTCATAAACTCTATCGATGATTTAAGTTTAAGTGAATATAGTTTCCCAGACGAGGGGTAATATCAACACAATTTTATACTTTCAACTGAGTTTGTGCCTTATTTTTTAAGAATAAAATTGTGAATATTTTACATCCCCTTTTCTATTTTAATATCAGCATGTTCGAGTAAAATATATAATTATATTTTATCCACGTTTTTTAAGACTACTCTGCCTAGGCATAATATGAATTTCAGGTTCCTTTGCGAAATCTGTTGTAACGACCTTACATCAGCTATTGAGATTCTAGCATATCTACTTACCACATGGCCCGGACCTACATTCTCCAACTCGGGAGTTGATGAAAGCCGTTGCCTGATGGACTATTAAATTTAATAAACTGAAGAAACAGACAAAAAGCTTTCAAGAGAGCCATGGGCACTGGTAAAACAGAGTTCTGGGATTTATAAACAGACCCTCTCTCTTCTAGACAGTATACAAAATGTGACCGAATGAAAAAAACTCGAAATGACGATCTTTCTGTGAGGAAAGAAAAATCCGGCGACTTCTAAACTCCCAAAAGCTCTTTGCGCCAGTTGCAAAATCACCATTGGAGCTCTTTTATTTTTATTTTTTATTTTAGAAAAAAAATCTACAAAGTAGACTTGAGAACATACAAAAAATTAATCACAGTATTTTGTTCTTGTTAAATAAGTCGACTCAAAAAATTGTTTTCAATTCACTTTTAGAAATCCCCTTTGCCTAGGCAAAAGTGAAGCAGATGGTCAATTTTGTTAAAACTCGTGCACATCATGTTCACCGGTGGTAACCATAATTTGTCCTGTGTTTATTTACTTGAAGAAACTCAGAATTTCTAAAGGTTCTGCTTGGTACTTTTATTCCAGTAGTAAGATGTTTCCAATAAATGAATACTTCAAAAGCTTCCTTCTATTTTCCAGGGTTGTCCGATTGTAGGTTACACATCCAGTGAGGTACGGCGGTAGTTCTCCTCAATGGAATTAGCTAGGACTTTTACGAAACCGATCAAGGAAACTCTAGATCTTATATTTTATACCCACTTTGCCGAAATAGTATAAGAAAAACTACCTATCGAGCAGAAACCAAATCTCAGCGAATACCCCCGGGAGCAGTACTGTCCCCTCTGCCTACTCTCCTCAGGTGCCTTGTTGTTAACTCATTGTTAGCTAGTCAAACGATAACCGATCGACATAGTGATAACTTGGTGTCGTGAAAATGACTTATCGCTGAATCCTAAGAAAACTGAGATGTTATTTTTTCCCAGATGAAGTATTTAAAAAAAATATCAATCTCCCAGAAATAGGGGATTTTGCTATTCTACTCTCTTCGGACGCTGAGGACCTTGGAGGTGTGGCTAGATCCAAATCCCTCCTGGAAACAACGCATTGTTGAGAAATGGAAGAACGCAAGCAATATATCATGAGGCTTGAAACCAAAATACAAATTTTGGTTGTGTGTCGCGATAGTCAGGCTCAATGTTTTCTTTGCTGCCTTTATATGGTGGCCTAGAATTGAAACTGGGACTGGTAGGAAAACACCTGCTCAGTTGCAGAAAATTTTTTGCTTTGGAATTGGGGGAGCTATTCCACACCGTTTGTTGCATGCGAGTTTATTAAGGGCCATTGATTTCAACGCTGTTTTTTCGAAACTACTCTCGAAGAGTATTGAAACATTAAAAATGAAGTTATGCTTTCCTTCTATTCTATTTACATGTTTTTAATAATTAGGCAGATTTAAATCGGTATCGGGATCGTCGAATTTATAGAAAAAGCTTAAGTTGTTATGTTTAAATCGCCATTTCCGCTTAAATTTTGGAAAACTGATTTGGACCAGTATTGTTGCAAATTTAATTTAGAATCTTCTCGTAAAATTTCAATATATTTGCAAAAAACTAAAACGCTCCAATTGAAACTGCCACTTCCAATTTCGGCCAAAAAGCACTGGGATCTCCCAATTCTTGGAAAAATCTTAAGTAATTGTGAAGTTTCATCCCAATCAATCAATTAATCTGCGCTGTAAGAAATTTTTGGTGAAAAACAGGTTTTGTTTGTCAAATTTGTTTTTTTCCTCTTAAATTTTTGAAAAGTGATCTGGACCGGTATTGTTGAAAATTCAATTTAGAATCTTTTAGTTATAAATTGTTTTTCTTGTAAATGATATAATTTTCAAAATATTTACAAAAAACGAAAACGTTTCTATTGTAGTTGCAAAATATCTCTGAGGCCAAACATCTCTGAGATCTCTTAATTTATGAAAAAAGTTTAAGTATGAATTTCATCATAATCAGATCGCCTGGGCTGAAGAGAAGATACATACATTTAAGTCCGCAAACACACAAATGCACAGAGATTTTTTTAAAAACTTTTTTTTGACTTCGGCAATCAATAGGTAAATATGCAAACATTTTGAGGTCGAAAATTTTTATGATTACTATACTTTATGTTACTATACGTAAAAAAAGTAAAAGAACAATATCGATGAATTCGCTTTTTGTTTTTGTATGAAAAAATGTGGATCGAAATTAATGTAAAAATAGATATTGTTTATGGAAACTCTTCATATATCTATGACATCAGAGAAATATTAGGTGAACGAGTTTAAACGAGGCTGAACATCTCTGTTGACCCAGGCCGCCCGGCTGACGCCATTACTGAAGAAATCGGCGAATAGCTCCTTGTCATCATTCTTCCTGATTGCTCTACGAAGGTGCACGAAGTAATAATAAACGTATATGGCGATCAACTTTTGAAGCAGTGTTTGGGCCTCGTTAATCGAAATTTGAAAGAGATTTCCTGTCGAGTCGTCATCATGTACGAAACACAAATTCATTACTTTATACCAGAAACCAAGCGACAGTCATATCAATGATTTTTTCCAGGTGAATCCGCTCAAAAGAAGGCATAGATGGTCCCGTGCCTACGATTTTTTAGGATTCAAAATGTGTAATCTTACACTTTTTGGAGAAAAGAAAAATGATTGCAGGCCAATGCTAAAGTGCTCTATTTTACCGATTCTATGACAAATTAAAAGAAATAGACAAGAGCATATTTTATAGAGTTTGATGAAACATATTTTTATAGAGTTTAAAAAAATGGTAAGGACGGGCGATGAATTTGCCTTAAAAATGTATTACGTTAAAATAAAAAATTTCAAAAACTTGTGTCTTCATTCCTAATACAGGTATTTATTGAATCACCGTAGTATTGGTCATAAAAATACTTCGACTTGAAACCGAAAGTTTACATAAATGAAACATTTTTTAATTATGGCTACATACTGTATCACACACTTAGTTTTTTATTTTAAATATTATAATAACCTGGTGGCATTGAAAAATTACAAATCATACAATGTCGAATTCCTATAACACTAAAAGGCAAACGTTTGCCATCGTTTTTAAGTTTAATTTAGAACTGCAACGAGATAAGCCATTTCTAGGTGATCAGAACTTCGGTTCTATCTGCCCAACTTTGAAAATCTGCCTGAAATGCGGAAAAATTAAGAATGTCCCTCATTTATTTTCTACAAAACGACTCAGAAAAATATGCTGATCATCATACATTGATTTTGTAAAAATTACATTTTTATCATTACAATTTTTTCGCATTTCCGTTATTTTAGGGTTGGTGTAAAAGACGAAATATCTTTAGAATAGAATATTATTCTCTTTATCTTGAGCCAGCTTTTGGGGATTGATCTTGTATTCGGATACAGTACACTTCAGAAACCCATCTTTTTGTTAGTGTGTAAATGTGTACGCTATGTAAATGTCCTTAATAATAATACCAAATTGATTCGGTTGGTGTGGTTCTCGTCATTTTGACTTTGTATTCGTAATTAGCTATCTCTAAAACTCAATAAAGTAACAAGTTTCAATAAAAAATTCCAGAATTTTTCATTACTAAACAATGAAGGCGGATTCATTGTTGTGTTCATTTCGTTCGTTCCGTTCGTTGTGTTTTTTTTAAACCAATAGGATTCGTCGAAAATGACGTTTTGTTTCTTCGGTATTTTTTTCATCAAGTTGATCTATCTCCAACATTTTTACCGAAGGAACATGGTAAAAAGGAGACAACACGATATATAATAGTAGAGACGGACAGCACTTTTTCTTTATTTTTATTTTGTTGTCAAGTAGCCTTGTTCATTTGTGTTTTGATGTTGTTTATTTTTCATTTATTTCGTTAACGCCAAACTATAAAAGTCAAAAACTTCGATTTTTCGACGATAGGTGGAAATAAAATCGTTCTGTAATTTTTTCAGCAACAATGAACTCATTAAAATAATACTGCAGAAAAAACACCGAACGCAACGAACGGAACGAACACAACGAACTACAACAATGAATCCGCCTTGAACATAAATGTTTTCTTGCAAAGGATTTTTTTAAAATCCGAATTCGACTAATATTTTATTCTTATATTTTGTTTATTTTCTAGTCGAAGTACTAAGAGCAGTAGTCACAAAATTAAGCAGCCATAGTTCCATACAAATAGCGAAAATATAATTTTAATGCAAGATTAGAAGTGCATATACTTTATGTACTTCAAAATATATCGTTGTTGCTAGTTTAATAGGACCCTCTTGATGAATATTATTACAAATTTGTGTGGTGAATGCTTTAATCTATCCAGATATAGCAATACTATGATATGATGATATGATATGATAGAGGCGTACAGGAAAGCCATAACGGCGATCCTAGGTACGTTACCATAATCCTGAAATATCAACAATCAAATTACAAATTATATCTGAATGCGAATAATATTTCAGCATCATGCGGGTCCTGCTTGCATCCTTAACAGATAAGATTAATTAGTAAAGGATGTTAGTCACAGAAACAACTAGGGCGAACCGCAGCAAAGTCATTTTCTAACTACTTAAATATATTAAAATGTTAGTTTCAACTATATTCACACTCTAGATTAGATTTTGTTAGTTTATTAATTTGGGTTAGTTGTGGTTGAGGTAAAGGATACTAATATTCATCATATGTATTCGGCATCAGTCATAATAGACTGGTTAGGTTATTTAATTCACATCTACGGGTCATCTCGTCATATACTGCTTGTAACCTTATTTTTCCCTAACTTCCCATCCAACACCATTTAACCGAGGGACTTCACGTTCGTCATGACTCGGCAGTATTATCATACATATGATATCATACATATGATAATACATACATACACCTAAATATTCCGTTGATATTGTAAAAAAAATTTAAATTCGGTATTGTCATTCAATCTACAGATATAGCAATACTACAGACTTAATGTTGATTAACTGGATGGCCAATTAATTACATCTTAAAATTATTTGCGCGCCGTTTTGGAACAGAAGAACAGTTTTACAGAATGCGATACTAAAGACCCAATTCTGAAAATGAAATTATTTAGCTGGAACTACAGAAATTACTGATAGAGAAAATAATACAGTGTTCTATGTATCTCGATATTCACAAACTATTCTGTTTGGCCGGTAATAATTAAGAAGAATGTTTATTTAAGAATACGAAGCTAAATTTTATGAAAATTCCTTACAAACAATAAGAATAAACTGTATTGCCAAACAAAATTAATACAGTTGAGGCATTCGTTTGTGTTGCTTCAAACCAATTTGTATGTAGCTCTATGTGTATTGTAAACAAAGTGATTGTTGCAACTGTAGTGAAATTTATTTGTCATCGATAAAATTCAGGGGTACACTCGTATATGAAAAGTAAACTGAGATAAAATCTTGAACAAATAAGTTTTATCAAAACACCATTTCTAATACTAACGAACATTAAAATTACATATTATGAACCCCAAATTGTTCTAATCAAAATACGTGTTGCATGCACGTAGATCGAGAATTGATAGAAATATTGCAGCCCTTGTATAAATAACCCAACATTTCGTTTAATCCTCGTATAAATATTTCTACGTGGAACAATTTGTTGTTTTTGACGAGTTCAATAGAATTATTCGTTCTATTTAAATGCAAATTTTATTTATTATAATCAAATTAAAACACATAGACACGCATATTTAATTTTAATACGAAATAGTATTTACCTTTTTCATTGCGGGTAGTTTAACCCCAAAATTTTGGCTGGGACATAAATCAAATTTGGTGTTTTTGCTTTATTTCCAAATATATAAATTTCCGAAAATTATTAATTAGTGATGTATTATCTTCCAAACACGAATATTTTTTCAATAACTATTTGAAATGCACATTTTATGTTAAACATGTAAAAACATTGAAATATTTTTTCTATGCTTTTTTGTAACACGAAATATAGAAAACTAAACGGCAAAAAATGTAAACCGCACTGAAGTTATTTTTATAATATTGGTGTTTTGATTTTAAAATTTATGTATTGGTATTATATGGGTAAATTGAATTTTTTTTGGTATCGAGCTCTTTTCGCATTTTTATCTTATCTACCGTATTTTAGTTTCTTATCTGTGACAAATTGATCGTTTTATATTTGTTTAAGAAACAAAACACTAAAAGCGCCAATAGGACCGTCACAATGTATAATGAAAATATTGATGTTTTTCGATAACTCGTTTAAATTTTTTCAATTGAAATTAAAAAATGTTGGTACGTTTCCTCGGGCTCTAAAATATGGGATAAATTATCCTTTACCATTTTGGAAATAGTCTAATCTTTAATTAATTATTCTCCATCGTTCCATCTCCACCGTAAGATTTTTCAATTGTTTTGCATCTTTTTGCGACAACCATCGTAACTTTAATCGAGCCCAGGTCACGTATTGTCAAGGTCGATCGAATGGTTCTTCAGTTTCCGTTAAAGTTCTCAAAAGTTGTCCCCAGATGGTGTGCTTCTCTTCTGTGGCACCTGATTATTAATAAGCTACTTGTTAAACTACAATAATCTGATTTGCACGTTTTCGGGCAGACCATTACCAGATTAGGACGTATTGACATTTTGGTTTTAGTTTTGATAGTAAACTCTCTTAGCAGTACCACCTTGAAGAAGAACTTAACGCTATTTATCTGACAATGTAGAAGGACATTTAACAGATCCTGGGATTTAACCCCGACATTTCAAACTTTTATTTTCAATTCGCTGGTTCTTCTATGTTGTCTTATGCTTCTGTTATTGGGTGAACTGTGGTTAAATCGAATTTCTCTATTAAAAAACTTAATCGCTTACAAGAAATTGCTAAGATTTCGGCGTCTACTGTTGCTTTAAATGCCATTTTGTCCTCCAATACCCAATCTTTCATTCTAGGCACGACAGGTTCCAGTGCTTTTCGATTGAGATTTGACTAAAGCAAAACAAACACCACAACTGATCTGCCGTTACAAATCTTTGAGGCTTTCGTTTCATAAGATATTTTGTGCTAGCCATAGTGAAACTTGAAGGGCATCAAAGGTTTTCCTTCTCTCGATGAATAAACCGCCGAAAAACCGTTGTCGAAACAAATTTAGACAACACATTTTGTAATTAATCATATTGATTTCAGGTGCCCTACAGTTCGTCCGAGGGTATTCCAACACTCTCAGATCAACTGTAGGATACAGAAATTTGTTTAATTATTTTAATTCCTACATACCTGGAATCAATATGATTAATGACAAAATGTTGTCTAAATTGTATTTCGTTTATGTGGAAAATATGCACTTGCAACCGTCAACGTGAAGAGCATAACTAGTGCAGTGATACGTGTCCCATTGTTGTTGAAAACAGGGTGTATTCGGTCGCTATAGAGCCACCCACAATCTAACTTCTTTTCGATTTCAATTTGAGCATTGAAATCACTCAAAACTATTTTGACGTCTTGTAATATTTTGCTCATGATATTCGGGTCATAAACGTTTACAATCGAAATGTTAATGAAACATCCATAAGCTGCGTGAGTCTGAATCTGACTCCAGAATGTAAATCCTTGGCGGCTTGTAATCGGCGATGTTATGGCTAAGTAATTTTGTATTCTTATATTCTCCTTGAAGCTGAGTATGTCCCGAGTTTTTCAATCGTTGTCCTTAATTCGAGTTCGAGGTTAGAATTCGGAAATTAGACCCGAATTTGAAATATAAATGTACAACTACTCAGATATTGTTTAGTTATGTTTGATTTCAAAAAGTAAAATGTATAAAATATAGTTAAGCAACCTGTAAATTACGTTTCGAATTGGTATTCGGTAGTAAGAAATTGACAAAATCGAATAAAACAACTTTCGTTTCGGAATATATAGTAACCGTTGTTAAGCCAACGCAAATCCTCTTTAAAAAGACCTCAGCCATCATACCTTTAGCCTACCCTTGTTACGTGGTAGTTAGCGGTGGTTGCTATATGGAGGCAGTATAGGAGCTTACTAAAGTTATACTCAGAGACATCACACCCAAGAGATGAGTTCTGCGTTAGTCCCTTTGTTTGCACTTCAACCTGACAAACAATTCTTCCTAGCAGCTTAACTGTAGTTTTGTATTTTGAACGTGTCCATATGCAAATTACAAAAGTTTCTATTCGGTAGTAGTTTTATAATTCGGACGCCACGTAGCGGGTCTTTTATTATATATAATAATGTAATGAACTGAACAAAAATCTAAAATTATAAATTTTATTTAGTGAAAGTGATGCTAGATTTTTATATAGAAATTCCAATGAAGAGTTCCTCAATTAATATTGAAAAAAATAAGAAAAATGTATGTGATTTACAATTTTAATCGCTTTCCTCGCGATTTTAGCGGCTTCAATTCGTTTCCTCAGATTTCGTTAATAGATTTAATCATAACTAACAAGACTTGGTGAGCCAATCTAATAAAAATATAACACAACATTACATTTTGTTGTCAAGTGTCCCGGCAATCTTCACACATCCAAGTAGCATCTCTTCAATCATGCTTTAATACCTTTGATCAAAGTTTTGCGTAACTCTCGAAATAGCCGCTATTTACCTTTATCGGGTTAGAAATTTTTCTTGAATCAAATTGATATTTTACTTACCACTATTGAGAATTATTGGCAGATATAATTCTGAATGAAAAAAGTAAAATTTAGTTTAATATAACAAATCAAGCATCTAATGCGAAAACAAAATTAAGTCATGCGAAGCTCACAGACAGAGTATCGATTAATCGCGATAAGCAATTCAGTTTGAACTGGAAGATTAGATCAATAAATGTAAAAATTAATTGTGCTCACCATTTAATGGTGCATCAGACACACAATCCAATATTATTGAATTAGCTAATTTAGATCAAAGTGGTTTTTGCAAATAAAATATTTTACTAATTATCTATAAGTGAAACCTTGCATATAAAGCATTCGAAGAAATTGAAATACAATTAAACAATTATCACATTCGTGTATATTTTAATTTCATTTTTCAAATTTCTTAATTACCACTATTAGTGGCAATTAATGCAGAACATGTGCAAATTTTTTTAGCATTACTGTGTTATCTCGATATCGGGCTATAAATACCTTGTTAAGCCAAATTATGTTGAAAGAACATTGTAAGGTAATTAAATTTTACATGCGATTGTCTAATACACATTTCGCGCCTTTATTATTATCATTTTCTCAGATAATTAACGCGGCAATGTCAACGCTAAAAATTATTGTTTCACCATAATCTGGGCTGTAATCTATCATCTAAAATATAAAAGTAACTGATAATGACGCGAAAAGATCGATGTATAAATATTGTATGTGATCGATGACACATTTGAAATGTGTCACTCTTCATGATTGTAGCCCTCATTTTGATTTAGCAAGTAATTTTCGCGTTGAACGGGTAAATTATATTTACTTCAATACTTAATGCACGGAAAAACGTAAATATAAACAGAAGTAAAGCTGCATACAAAATATTTAGTCATTTTTTCATAGTAAAAGTTGGTTTTACGATACGGTTTTAAGTTGACCAAATACAATATGTATTACAGTTATGTAGGAGCATTAACAATATTCCTCAATACTTTGTTTTGAATATTTGAATGATCTACAGGTTACTCAGTTTAGTACAACCCCACAACTGAATTCCATACGTGCACAAGGGCTTTAATATCTGCTTATATAGCATCAGTTTATTATGTGTTGACAATTGGGCAGTTCGACCCAAAATCCAGTACATTTTTCTGTATTTGAGTCTGAACTCTTCATATTTCTTTTAGACATGCACCTTCCATCACAGCTTAACAGCTAGATGCATACCTTGTACTTTAGTGTAGTATAAACACGTACGGATTTTATTTCGTTCAACTTGATGCGCCTTCGCTCCGTCCTTACGTTAATTCTGTCTATCGCACTTTGACGTTTATTAGTAGCTTCCTCTGTGGTGTTACCTACTTATATGATAGTAGTGTCATTGGCAAATGTATCCACTTCCGTATTATCAATTAGGGGAATATCGCTTGTGAATAGATGGTATAGTAGTGTTCCTAAGACACTCTCTTGTGATACTCCAGCTTTGATCTCTTTAATTTGTATATCATTGTTCCAGTTTAAAACGAAAGTGTCTGTCTGTAATGTACGATTCAAGAATTACAGAATTGTGGTGGTAAAATTTTCCTAAATTTCTGCAACAGACCGTCGTCTAGACTTGTTTAAAAGCCTAAGCCACGTCAGATCCTCTTTCCTTCAAATGCTTTCGATTTTCCTATGAACTTGATATATTGCGGAATGTCTATTTCGAAATCCATTTTGGTGTATGGATGAATTCTTTACTTTCAATTAGCGGCTTCATTCGGTTTAATATGAGTCTTTCAAATAATTTAGGCATAATTGATAATAGTGACATAGGTCTGTGAGATGGTTTCCATGGTTTGCATATCATAATCACTTTCGTAAATTTTCATACCTTTGGTACATAAAGGGTGTTCAAATTTGAGGTATCTTTAAATTTTAAATAAAAGACACAAATTATGTGAAACCTTTATTTTATTCGAAATTAGAGTACATTGCTTCCTTGGTTAATAATGAAAACGAATGTGGTTCAAGTGACCTCCTCTGCTAGCTCGGCAGGCTGTCAATGTTTTACCAACATTTTTCGCACAATTTACCTTTTACCTAGTGATTTTTGCTCGATGATGTTGTCTTTGTGTTGAGGTGTTGAACTGTTTGAGGATTATCCGCATAAACTTTACTCTTCAAGAAACCACATAAGAAGAAGTTCAATGGCGTTAAATCGCATGTTCTTGATGGTCAATTCACGTAATAGCACGGTTTCTCGAAGCATTTTCTCTATCTATTTTGAAATTTTCTTCCAACTTCTGAATAACTTTCACCATATTTAAACTAAGTTTTAATAATGAAAACACGCTGTTCAATCGTATATCTCTCCATTTTAACTAACCGGAATGTTTGTGCTTGTCATCTGTCAAATAACATATGATACTCTAGTACAAAAAATATAAACAGCGTAATATTTAAAAAGATACCTCAAATTTGAACAGACTTTATTTGATTCTGAAGTTTGCGTTGATTAGGGTGGTCATTTTTTTAATACCGATTTTGAAAAGCTGTTTAAGGACTTCTTCTGTTATCAGATCCAAGCCTTCGCTGTTCTTGATCAGGATGAAAATAAATATACCCTCTATCTGATCAGCAAAGGCTTCTGCTTTTTGTTCATTGCTTGTTGCCCTACTTCCATTTCTTGTTTTTATAGGTGAAATTTGAGTTATTGGGCTTTTTATTCATTTTGTTGTCTTTCACAATGAATAGTTCGTGTCTTTTTCATATGTTAATGATCGTGGGTATGAGTTCGTTGCTTCATGTTTATATTAGTTATTTCTCTCCCTATTCGCTGGGGTAAATGATTCAGTATATTTTAACCGAGGGCCTCCTCGTATGCTGCCATTTCTTCTGGATTTTACGTTTTCTGCAAGTAGGTCTCATAATTTCTTTTGTACGTTTCAACAATTACGTACATAATTTGTACGTTTCAACATCCTTTTGATTTCACCTGTATTATTACATGCTCTGTTGTATGTCTGTTAACTTTTCAACTTGTTCATCCTATTTTTCCTTCTTTTTAAGAGGTACATGCATATTTATTGTTTTACTTTGATCTGAGGTCCCAGTCTAGCGTCGGATTGCTTGGTTTGAATGTTATTTTGTCGCTGCGAGAGTGCGCACTCTAGACGAGCGGTCAGAGTTCGTGTCGAAACCTCCTTCGAAACTAATGTAAGTTATCGGTAATTTCCTGCGTATAAAGAAATCATGTAGATCGGGTATTTTATTGATATCTGTGAGCCGGAACGTTGGTTGAGTGCCAATTACAAACACATTTTGTCACTGTTCCGAGAAGCTTTTTACCTCTAGTGGAAACTAGTCTTTTAAGGATCTTTATAAAGTCATCTATCCTTAGATTATATATTGGGGTGGACAATAAACTGGAGAAACGGTTAGCGAATGATGTTTTGTCTTGATGCTGATGCTGGTTGATTGTATTTCTTTTGTTGCATATTTTTGCGCTTCGTAATGGTAAAGGTTGTTTTTAACTATTCTCCTGCTCTTGCAGTGTTATCTTGGTTTATTGTATGATATTGTAAATTTTATAAGTGATTGTGAAATTGTGAATTATGTTTCAAATATGAGATTGAAATTGTTTGAATGTTCAATACCTTTGTCTTGTTTCTGCTCTTGTTAATCCGTTCTGTTCCAGTTTTAACAAATTCGAAAAATTGTAAGCCTACTTTGATGGCTTTGGTATGTCGGTTTGATTTCCGTTTCCTTTGGATTTCTTGGCTCTACATTTATCTTTTACTATTTTCTTCTCATTTCCCATCTTCTAAACGTGTTTTGGCAACTATCCGTACAAAAGATACTGGTAATGTAAACTCAAATGTCAGAGGCATCAGTTTGTATTATGTTCAGTTACCTCATATCATCAACCGCCATCAATTAAACCTGTCAAATTAGAAAAATCTGTTACAGTACTGTACGGAAATAAAATCAGTTAAACTTTGTTTACAATTTGCTAATGTTTGTCCGGTACCCAGATACAAGAAACTGCAACTAAGTATGTAGAGGGTATTTTTTAGAGGTGCACATCTTTAAGTTGGCAACACTGTTTTGTTTGGCAACCGATTTGACAGCTGACATTTGCTTTGTCATTAGTTTGACTTGCCATTTCATAACGAATAGACTCACACCAGAGCAAACCTTGCAAATTGTTAAACCTTTTTATCAAAATAATGGTTCTGTTCGCCAAACTCATCGTGCATTACGATAAGATTTTATCTAAGGATCTAGGTTTACGTGCTTACAAAATTCAACTTGTGCAGGAATTAGAGCCATCCGACCACCGCACACAGTGCCAATTCGGCCAATGGGCCGAAGCACAAATTGATATTGATGTTGATTTTCAAAACAAAATTTCGTTCAGCGATGAAATTACGGTTTGGTGCGCTTTATGGGCCGGCGGAATAATTGGTCCATATGTCTTCAAAAACGATGATGGGCGGAATGTCTAACTTTTTTGTACTCCAATTGGAGTCGTTTGTGGTCACATGCCACACAGCGCGAATACAATTAATTTACTCAAAGAGACATTTGATGAAAGACTAGTTTCACGTAATGGTTCTTTTTATTGGCACCGAGATCGTGTGATCTAACTCCATTAGATTATTTTCTTTGGGGATATGTTAAGTCACTTGTCTACGCCGATAAACCAGAGACGATTGAACACTTGAAACACAACATTCGGCGACTTATTATCTAGATACGGCCGCAATTGCGGCGAAGAGTGATCGAAAATTGGGCCTCCAGATTACGCCATGTACGCGCCAGCCGCGCCAGCCACATGGCAGAAATCATATTCAAGCATTAATGGCATAAAATTATCTATCCAATAAAGCTAGTTTCACTGATATTTAAAATGTTTTTAGAAATAAAAAATTGTTCCTATATTTAGTTATTAAATTACTATTACTTCAACTTAAATATCACTAATTTCTTAATCCATAAGTGACCAATTTACGCTGAATTGACGTTTAGCCCAATTATAGACGAAATTGTAACAGTATCAACGACCTATAAGACTCTAGTATATGAAACCAAGCCAATTATAAACTGTTACTTAATAATATCATAAAATAAAATGCAAGTATTGAATATTCACGACCAACGCTTCCTTTGCTACAGTTGATGTGATTCGATAAAGTATTAGAGCACTACTTTTGAATCGTTTTGAGAATAGTGATACCTTTTCAGTTCGATTTTAAACTGCTTCCTTTGATCGATTAGTCTTAAAGTAGCTTCGCTGTACCAAAATTTTCTCAACTACGTTTACACGCATCTAAGACAAACTCGCTAACGTTGTTATTATTCGCGCGGAAAACTCATCCACAAGGGAGCGCATTGTCTGTCAACACCTAATAAGAGTTAGGGATCACTATAAGAATGTCAGCCCAATAGATAGTGTTAACATCCCATAACAATCCTAGTAACTTTATTTTTATTAATAATTTAGTTTTTATTTTTAATGATGCTTCCACGTTTTGCTGTTCATGTTTACTTTGGATTACTGAGTGATTAGTGTATTGAAATCTGGCCATCTTCTAGATCTGCTAGATACGACTGTAGTGTCATTGAAAATAATAATAATTTAGTTCGCAGCCCGTCTACTACAGTGCATAATTCCCGTTCTGATATATCAGACCTGTATCTAGACTAAATAGTCGATTCTGTGATCTACATAATCCGGGAAATTTATAGTTTAAGAAAAAAAAACGAATACCTCGCTGTTGCGTGAACTAAAATTAAACAACCAAATTTTTTATTACACTGAAGTACATCTACTCGTATGTACATATCTACTTTGAGTCTGGTTGTACTTCAAATATTAAAAGTAATTTAATTTAGGTGTACATAAACCTAGAAACATACTTAGTTTTATAAAACTAAAAATCTTTTTTCCAGTCCGATATCAGTTTTATTGGTGGTTAGAGTTGGTTAGTCGCTATGTTGGTAATCTTGTTAATGAACAAATTGTTATTTTTAGACAATCATAATTTCGTGGTCGCGAACGTCACACTTAAAACTATCGCATAGTTTTTAAATATTAAATACGCATGTATAATATTATTACTATTAATTCATTTTTTTATTATAAACCACTTAGCTCTTGATATATTTTTAATGAACTTATGCTCTTTCAATGCTTGAATGAGTACATATTATAATAATTTGACGATATACGTAGTATGTTGTCCCACTCACAAAATAAAATTGTGTATCCACATGTTCATGTAATTTTTTGTAATTATTGATCTGATAAAATAAAAATGTACTCGCGGTATATAGCAGAATACAAGGCTTTCTCAAGTGTGTTTGTTCAAGAACTTAATTTGCGGGAGTTAATCATCTGTTTATTGTGCGCTGTGGTGCAGGGAATACGTACATATACAACTTGTACAAGTTAATTGAGATTTTGTTAGATTGATTAAAGTTTGTATGTGTATTTAGTGTACAGAGGAATACAATATTGTGTAGGTCGTTGTTTCGCGGCGTTATCTAGATAAAATATTAGTTACTGATGAATATCGAATGTATGCAAGTACAATAGACGCGCGCGATTAATCAACTTTGTACAAATTCGTGGAATGAAATTTTCTTCATTACGACGTATTGATCATTTTACTGAGAAAAAATTTGGTACATAATTTGATAATTCACTTGAATTGAAATATACATACAATTATTCATAATGCTTTATGTCGAAAATTGCTTTATAGTGTTAATTTATAATTTTGGTTTTAGATGCATACCCAAAACTCAATAGTTTTAGAATGACTTGTTGATTACATTATGAATGGTGTGGAATACACGAACATTTAACATATAACTCAACAATCGTGACAGACGTAACCTTAACCATTTTTTTCTTTCTTAATGCATAACTACATATTATGTATTTCATTGAAGTTTTGAGATTAACACATATCGTTATGTATGGTTCGTGTAAAGATATTTTCCGGCTAATGACATAATTTTTATTCGATAAGGCAAGTGTATATCCAGTATATACTTCCAAAGCTATACATCATCGTATTGGAATAAACCTGTAAAATTGTTATACTTACTAAACTTCATAAATAAAAACAGATAGTTTATTAGCCTAATGGTATACATAACACAATCCGGTTGGCCTATATAAAACAGCATATAAAAATATATAATTGCAAACCACGGTTACAACCTCTATATACTAAATTCTATTCAACTACAGTACATTCCGATTTGTTGATTTTTTTTGTTTCTTGCATTTCTAAACTGACTAACAATTGTTCATTTCATTCAACATTTACTTCCTCTTACACAAATTAAAATTTAGTGTAGGGGATGTGGTAAGGTAAACTTATAACGAAATGTATGGGTAGATTTTTATAATTATATCCTTTTCGAGTTGTCCTATTCATTTGACCTATAGAATGCTATCAAAACATGACAAGCACTTTTTACCAGTTAATTCAAAGTTCGAAACGACCCCTACTATATTTGATGGCATTTTTAAACTTAATAATGCAACGCAGAGATTTTTACAAAAGAAATACAGGTATCCTTGATGCTTGATCTGATCCATTTCAGTTCATGTTGTCAGAATTGTTGATCCAAAACAAAATTTGGCTCAAACTTCATAAAAAACTTTGCCTGACTCGGGTCAATGATCGTCATGAAATCCAGCAATTGCCTGCTGCTCTCCATTTATTTTTATTTTTGGGAACAGCTTGAAATCACGAGATCAGAAGAATAAGGCAACGGCCGAACTCATCGATCCCTAACAACGCTAGATATATGCTTGGCTTGTCTTTTCGGTAGTCTGATAAGATACATTATCGTAATGTAGCTTATACCAAAATTAACTGTTTGTCAGTTTTTAATGGAATAGCAGCCACTACTTTCACCCCGGTGAAGTAAATCGACATCATCACTTTTGTTATCGCGCTTTTAACTGGTGAAATTTAATTCTAAACTGGTTTAATTTTTATTTTAAAGCTGCCGGCTAAGGCTGTGGAACTAACTCCATGGAAAATCATTGATCTGTCGTCTGTTTGGGTTATGGAATTCTTATTTATCGAAGTATAACGGTTGCATCTAATAGATCGGTGTCTAATCGGTATTGCTTTTTCTTGTTCATCTTACGTACCTAAGAGCATATTTTAATTATGATTTGAACATTAATTGGTCATTGTCTAATTCTTCTACGTCTATTTTTGAAAACATTTTAGTTTCGTAAAGTTTACCAAAAGTACTTACTAATCGAATTTTCGCTCTAATGATTCCCTATTTGATATGCCATTACTTCAGTTGTTTCGACTGATCTAGATATGTATGCGTCTTGGTATTACATTTGCCATTCGCACAGTGCCATCACCTTCGAACCATCGATATTTGATTTTGGTGCCGACACTCCCGATTCACTTGGCTTGATCCACGCTAGTTTGCGCTTTCAATTTTTATATTAGATCCACTTTTCATATCCAGTGAAGACCCGATGCAAAAATCTTTCTGATTTGTTATTGAAGCAACAACTCACACATTGTTTTCCGACGTTCGATGTCCCGTACCTATTTCCAAGGTTCTGAACCAATTCCATTCGTATACCTGGCGAACCACATTGTTGAGTAATATTCAACTGTTTTGCCAGTCGTTTATTGATCTGACATGAGTCTTGGTCCAGTAATGCTACCGATTCCGCATCTTTAAATTTTTTTAAAGATCCACCTTTACGTTCTTTGACTCTTACGTGGAAAACACCAACTTTGAATTTTTGAAACCACTTTTTTTATGTTGTATTAATTGATGGAGCATGTTCGCCATAAATTTCCACGAGCGCACAATTGGTTTCCACTTCACTTTCATGCCTTGAAAATCCTGTTTTCTCAAAATATTTGTTGATTTCGCTTTGAACAAATGTCAAAACTAATTAATCATTCAAATTACCATCTAACCTCAAAAACATGCATTGCCGGATTGAATGAAACGCAATCAGTGATATTAACGACATCTAAGTAAAAAGCTCGGAATTGTGGACATCACTCTACCTCTCCACCAGTAACTGATTCCCCGTTTAATTATCGATCTTACAGTTTGATTATGAAAATATGTGTAATAGTTGTTTAAATCTGGAGTGATAAATTTTGTTTGATTACCACGTAACAAGGTATCAAAATAAAATAATTTTCACATAAAAATTAGAAGAACCACTGCGATTTGGTTCAATGCAAATATTCAATTAGCAGTCATTGCTCGCGGGTCTTCAAATAGATCATTGCAAGACGTCTGATAATCGTGCAAATTTCGTTTAATCCAGGCATGCCTTTAAGAAATTAATTCGTGTAACACACATCAACAGTTGTCTTAATCCAAAATTACTCCCAAGTAAATTATGGAACAACATGCAACATGCGGAGCTTTGTACTTTATAAAACTTCATCTCATATTTCTCAGTTTTAAATTTATATTTGGAAGTTTCATTTCTTCCAGTGCCTCACCAAGGATATCTTTTATAAAAGTCGGACAGTATACCAAACCTCCAAACTGATCCTTGATATGCGACCCATTAGTATTTCACCGATACTGTTCAAACTCATTGAGGGGGTGGGACAAAGAATCTTAGTTGTTCCAATATTATATTCTGACTTAAAATAGCTGAAGAATTTAATGTATGTTAAAGCTAAAAATTCATTAACATATTTGTTATTTTTAAATCAAATATTATATTCCAATCTATTCATGGTGAACTTGATTACTTCTGTGCTAAAGTATTGAAAGTTTCTTCATTACCTCTTGCTAGGAATAGAATATCCTTGGCAGGCACAATCACCATTGTTCTTGTTGTTGGTATTGTTGAAACCCATCCAGTGGTTTGGGAGTTTCATTAATTTTTGCTCTTGAATGCTCCCCAACTAGCTCGACCGTCTTTTCTTCATTTTAAGGGTTCAACAGCTTTTCTTGCAAGTTCCTCGTCATCTATATGAAACTCAACGTCAATAACGGCAATTGCGCTGTTTTTTATAAGTAGCAGAAAGAGATTCCAGAACTTTAATTTGTCTGGTCTCATCTTCAACCTCCAATAGTTTTGGTTGTTTCTTATTAAAATTCTCAAAAAGGCAATGCCAAATCTGCTCCACAAACGCCATCACATCGGATTAATTCAGCAAGTTTAAATATTGAAATATGGAAAGAGAATATTTTGAAAAACGCAATACTTGGCAAATCGAAGACATACGGCTATAGGTCCGATTTACGTAGAACCATCTGCTCATTGCATAGCTCCAACCCAGCCTATATTACTAACATGGAAGATGGGGGACGGCCCATGAGTTCTGCACTCCGACAGCACTTAAATTTTTATTCCTGATATCGTTTCCAATAAGTCATTAAGCTTGAAACGTAAACCATTGGATGATACATAAACCATTATATACTCGTATATGCTGGTCAGATAATTCGAAACACGATTGCTTTAAACTAAATAAATAAATCTGCAGAATTAATAAATAAACTTAATCAGTAATATAAAAACCACCTTCACACCTGTAAACAAATTCAATATAAAAATACACCGGAAAAATCTCTGTGAAAATATAAATGTTTTCATTACACGCAGAAAAATGGTACGATTTAATTATTTTAAATTCAAGTGAATATTTACAATAAAATAAAAAACAAAAGTACAAGAAATTAGAAAAAATTATTTGCTGGTCCACCCACACGCCACTATAAAACACTTTTATATTGCGGCTGATGGAACGGAGAAAAATTCTTACACCTTCTTTACGAAAACGTCGCGTAGGCGCCCTGTTTCTTATACGTAATCAAAAAATTTCTGCCCGCGATATGTTTTTTAAGTTATCATACCCAATGATTTGTAATAAAAATTCTAAACTTTCGCAAATACATATGCATAGATTAGATAAACAAAACTAAACATAGTAAGTGATAATCGAGCGTAGACTTAACGCAACGCATAAATGTGAATGCATGACCTTAAATATGTAATGTATATAAATATAAGATAAAATGATTTGTATATTTAAGACGATGAAATTTATACTTAATTATACATTTATGAATTCATCAAAAAGAAGAAAATGAAACGTTTGGCTTTTGATTTTTAACAAACAATGGTTTTAGACTTCAACACAACAATTGTTTACCATACGCATATTTAAATATCCACGCCAATAACTATTATAGATAACCATTATTAATTTATGCTTCTGTTAGTCCGATATTCCATACGGCCCGTGTATATTTGTAAATCGTATCGTATATTATTATAATTGGCATATTATTGGTTTGTTTGTTTGAATTTTTAAAGCTTATTTAGTTTCGCGCTGTTTGATTGCACACGACTATATTAGTATTTGACGGATTTCGTAAATTGTGCCGCCGTCCGCAAACTGGGTGATTCCATTTGCATAACTAAATATGGTTGTTAAGTAAACGTGTAAATCTTTCAAGTTAGGTTTAATTTGATTATAACGAGTGGCCCGTCTAGCGTTTGCAGATTCAACTACCCGTTATTTGAAGTGTGACAACACTTACGTCATTCATGTTATGACGGAAAATTAGTTTAATGTTTGAAATTTATGAAATGGGTCAGTTTGCGCTTGAAATTAGGAAATATTGAAAACTTACTTTAAAAGTGGTGAGTGTTATATCGAAACTCTAAGAAATTTACGTGGAAAATTCAGTAGAAATGAAATGCCTACAAGGCAATTTGTGGATCAATTTGTGAAGCGAGTTCGTGAATCTGGATGGTTATTAGATAACTCAGCACAGCCGAGAACATTACAGCTGTGACTCAGGAAGTGTCTGAGCATCCATCAACCTCAACTCGCCATCGTGCTCAAGAATTGAACATTTTACGCAATTCTGTGGGGAGAATTTTGCATAAAGACCTCGGTATGAAGGTGTACAAAGTTCAATTAGTGCAGGAGCTGAAGCAAAATGACCATTCGCAACGTTTTCGGTTCGCTAATTGGGCTGTGGAACGCTTGGATGAAAATGGACATTTTATGGAAAAATCATCTTTTCCGACGAAGCTCATTTTCACCTCGGAGGCTACATCAACAAAAACAAAACTGTCGCATTTGGAGCTCACAGAATCCACACGTAACCATGGAAAAGCCGATGCATTCACAACGAATGATTGATATAGGACCGGCGGCATCATTGGACCATTTTTACGAAAATGCGCAAGAAGTCGCGCTTACAGTCAATGCGGAGAGCGTTACCGAGCTATGATAATCGAGTTTTTGTTATCCAAAGGACGGCGCAACTTGTCATACAGGAAACGCAATAATTGGTCTTTTGCACAGTGTCTTCGGAGCCGTTAAGGATAAGTGTTACGCTAACCATCCAGAGACTATCCAAGACTTGAAAGATCAAATCGAAGTTGCCAAATCAAATGAGATATGGGCCCTACAATAGAAAATGTTCTGAAAAATTGGATTGGCAGAATGGGTCTGTAAAGCCAGCCGTGGATGTCATTTGAATGAAATTGTGTTCCAAACAAACCACTTTGAGAAATATTCTTCCATACATCTTCCTACATTTTTCTCCGTTTGGTTTAGAGGTTATGCTTTATTGTTTCTTTATGAACTAAGATTTAATTTCGTCCCTTTTTATCAATTTTGTCGAGAACACATGATCAATTTGAAATTGTTTGTACTTATTAAAAGAGATGTTAGGTATATACCTAAATGTTCCCACAGTGGGCCAATAATAGCCCAGTTTTCAATAGATTTCAATTTAACGAAATTGTGCTCTAGGCCAGATAATTCAATATAACTCGTATTTAAAGTAAAATTACATTTAAATTTGACATGTTAAAAGTATAAATCTGTCGGTATGTGTTTTTGAGATGGCTCTACTCATATTTTTACAATTTAGCACTTAGCGATATTTTAGCCTAGCCTCGATATATCCATGTGATTTGAACTAAATTAAATTTGAATTTGACATGCTTAAGTTTAAACATTGTCGGATTAACGCTGTGTTTTTGAGACGGTTATATATTGATATCTTACAAATGTAAAAAAAAATCGTACGTGGTCAAACGATTGTATGGCCTTCTCTAGACCACACAGGCTTAATTAGAAAATTTTCTCGATACAGTCACGTTTTAGCTGGATACATTTAGTCCAGCGATATACCAAATTTTATTCCATATTCCATGATATTGCAAATCGTCCATAAAATATATGATTTATCAAATTCTCATTCTTTGTCTCTGTTTCGATAACCGCCTCGTTTCATGTGAACCGATTGCCGCCCATCCGTTTTTCATGTTTGGAAAACGGAAGAAATCAAATCTGGAAAATAAGTTGAATAATGCTGTCATTGAATCGTAATTCGGTTAGTTTTCCTGCATCGATTACGTTTCCGATTTTGTTTCACTGCAAGCAAACCCAGCATCCATTTCGTCGATAGTTTACTTATACCAAATCTTTCATGAAGAATATTTTGTCCGCGTTCAATTGATATAAGTATTAAAAATATTAGCAATTTTTCTGATCTTCTGGCGTTCTGTTTACACGATATTATGGATGTTGTGTATTTTGTCTTCCATAGTACCCTGGGCACTCTTTATCAAAAACGGATGTACGGCTACGCTTAAAATCATTGAACCAATATCGGATGGTAGTCATTGAAGATAAATGGTCCTTATAAACGGTGTGCAATTTCGCTTTGATGTTTTCGCACCTCCTCCCAACCGACAAAATGAATCAAATCTCTGTTTGATATTGTGCTTTTTCCATTGTTGCAAACAAACAATAGTTTATCTATTTGCAACATCTACCAAAACAAAACTGCTCGCTAAATCTGTTAGAAATTATGATTAAAGTCCACTAAACGATGGTATTCAGATTTGGTTTTTTCTTAGCCAAAATATTTTTAATATTTTGAACTAAAAACAAATTACACCAATTTTGAAAGTACTTAATTTTGAACTAATTTCGAAAATAGGCATTACGAAATGTATCCATACCTACTGCTCTTCACGTGAATTACGATCTTCCGGCAGTCTAGGTTCAACTGGCGCCTTATTCTTTGGAGATTGTACAGCACTCTCACTTTGTAGGATTGACACAACCTCGTTCTTTGAGATGAAAAACTTGGTATGTGTACAGATAGCAAAACAAAGTGCTCAATTCGCTGCGGAATATTGTGCCACTTGCAAGCTGGTCAGTATTTTTTTATTAATCCGTCTCCAACCTTGAATATGATAGTTGACTCTTTAGTTGAAGTGAATTCACGTCTGGTATTCATCGGACTCGAACCTGAGGTCCTTTGAGCTTCAATAATGGCAACAGAGCTAGTAAGTACTACACTAGGGGCCACGAAGCACAAGTTGCACGCCCGATAACTTTCCCGAGAAGTGCTTAGAACTTGGTTATTTCTGACATGAAAAAATATCGGTCGGTTAGAGAAAAAATTAATATGAAAAAAATCCGGCTGCTCGACAAAATCCGATTTCGGAAAACTTTTATAATAGGCCCGAAAAAAATCTACTTTTACCTAAATTGTAAACGGCAAACGTACATTTATTGTTTTGCATTAGTAAAATATTAAATGGTCACCGTGGAACTATTCGTTGCACTTGCAACTACCGCATCACTTCGGCTTAAATAAAATACAAAATAAATTCTATTTTGACTTAGTATTTGTTATAAAATAAAAATATTATTCATAATTTTTTATTATCATTATATGGAAGTTTCGTGTGGTGGTTTTTTGTAGAAACGAAAAGAAAACGAAACCAAAAGTATGAAGTATAGAGTACAAATGTATAGTCGTTTCTAGATAACAAGAATTTTTGTATTGTATGTAGTATCTATCTACACACTAAAATAGTAAAAAAATCATTTCACATAATAGAAAATGTTGTACTATGACAGTGTTAAGTATGATACTACAGTTTTAATAAAAGTATTAATTTACTAAATTTTACAATTATTTTATAACAATTTAATATTTGTATATTCCATTGTGCAAAGACATATTTTTTACATCACTAATCATTTGTTTTTCTCTATTTCGTGATTTCCAGGTTTATGTTGGAGCATTGTCACTACATTATGAAGCATTAAGTGTTGAAGCATCAAAACAAACAACAGCTGATGAAATTGTGTCATGTATTGTTGAACGTTTAGGATTACCCGGTAGCAATTATGAATTGGCTGAGGTGGCTGGTGAATCAAAGGAACGACGTTTATCACCCGAAGAACGTCCCGTATCGGTTATGCTGCTATGGCCGATGCATTTAGAACGTGATTTTCATCGATTTTATTTACGTGAATCACAACGGGATTTATCCTGGCTGGAAAGTTACGGTTTGGATCCACATATATTAAGAGATTTTATACCATTTCTACTGCAGCCAGAAAATCGTGAATATCCGGATTTGTGCCAATTACCAGGTAAAATAATATAAAACTAGTGACTCATGAATACAAATAAAAACCAGTAGTAGTTCAATGTTAGCAGTGCATTTATCGAGCAACCGGACAAAATAGACAAAACATCATCATCCTTATCTCAACGGCTACGGTCTATATGTGTGTTATTGTGTGTTGGGGGACGACGAAGTGCATTTATCAAAAAATTTCATCATAAAATACTTTTTATTTTATGATAAGTGAAAAACTTACACAAAAAATTTGTTAGTACGAATTTTATTAGTGTAGTAAATTGAAATGAAACAGAATGTGTTCACGATAAACCCTAGATTAGTGTGGTATGCACGTGATTAACTGAGTTCGCGTCTAAATTTTGCCTTTCTTTTTATCGTAGTCATATTTAAATTGGCAGTAACGAAACTATGTTTCCAATAAAAATTTAATTAAATTTATACGCCACGATACCACAAATTATATGCGCTTGGGACCGCGTTACTGCCATTCTGATTTAGCGAAAGGGAAGTTATTAAATGTTTTTAGTGTAGTTTAACTCGGTAGCTCGCAGTTTGCGCTAAATTGATTAAATGGGGGTTATCAAGTTATTTTGATTTTTGGTTTTGTATCCTTTGTCACGACATCTGACACGGGTAACAAACTTGAACTAGGTTATTTGAAGTAATTTGGAAGGGCCTTGAACTATCACCCGCACAGAAGTTGTGCGATCAAATATAAATCCATTATTTAAGAAGCGCATTCGTAGGCAAAATTTTGCTTCCAAATGAGAATTTCGGCTAATGAAAACCCTTTTTAGTGATCAGTATTTCCGTTAACAAACAAATTTAGAGCTTTTTACTTAAATTTTAAGAAAAATTTTATAATGTGGTTCCTCTAATCACTCTTGATTCGATGGAATTAACTTATTAAATGATTGAAATGGCCATGCTGCTGGATAGAATTGACCTTTTTCTAGCAATTAAGGTCAATTTTATTTATAAATTGAATGTTTCACTGGACGTTCAAGTAAGTTCTTACAAGCAGCTTGATCATCAACTATATTCAGCCATATTTAAATAACTCTGAAACAGTTTAATTTGTAGAGTGAAATTGATATTCTGGTACGAATTGTAATATTCATGGAACACTTAGTGTTAGTTAACCTAACGAATTTCGGTTCATTGTCATCGAATTGTAAGCTGCGATTCGGCATTTCTGTCATGATCAATGTAACTTGGCAAAGATAGGAATATTTAGGTCGCCTACTGGGAACACATTTTTAAAAAATTCGAGGAACCCCTGTGGCAGACGGTCACGTAGAACAAAAAGAATGCGGCAACATCATCACCAACCAACCAACGTCAAGCAACCATTGCTGATCTAATTTTGAATCGAATCGATAAGACACTAGCCCATTGCAATGTTTATTATTACAGTAAATGCATGTCTAGGATATTTGTTGGTCAATTATATAATTGTCTGCTAATGTAAGAACATATTTTACAATTAGACAAAATACCCTAGACTCAATCAGGTTGGTATGCTATACCAAAATTACTACGTATATATTTTCTTTAACTTTAACTGCTGATATTTTTATAATATCGCACAAGCTACGAACTATGTTGCTTTTTAATTCTGTTTTATAATCAAAATGGCATCCCTTTATAAAACTTAAGGTTTTCATTTAGAAAATCACTTTGATCTTCTTTCGATTACGTATAATTTTGATTGTAGTACAAAATCCATAGTTGGAAAAGGCTTTAATCGCCCAAGAGTACAATGATCTTAATGATTTTTTAATTGGTCTCGAGTTTCAACGAAGGTTTATGAATATAATTTATTAGCTGGTTACAGTTTGATTAAAGTTTGAAGCTTTGAAGTTTCAAGCTTACAGTTTGATTAAAGTTTGAAGAAAAATATATTAATATCTAAGTGTTATTATTATTAGCGTGTCGTAAACATCTAAGAATATAGACGATCAGTACCAAATTCAATAATAATTTCAATCAAATGAACTTGTTCAAATTCGTTTGGCGTAATATTTTTTAGGTTCACATTGTTTCAATATTTTTATTCCACAATTACTCTATTGGTTGTCGCCAGCCAACCATGGTCGTTCAAAAAGGGCAAGTCCATCATATTGAGGAACAGTAATAGAATTACTACACTTATACTGCTCTTTACCTCTAGATGCCATAATTTGTAGCCCCGCATATATTTTACATATCGGATGACGCATTGCAGCCTGTTTAGTTATTTTATTTAGATATTAGTTTTGAAACTAAAAATTAACTTAGATTTTCTTTCGATTTTTTTAAATATGGGAGCATGAATCCATTGGTAATATTAATATCAAACAAATTAACATTTTGATGTTCGTCCGAGAGTGTATTGTTAACGATCAAATGAGCAAGCGTTATTGGTGTTTGATATTCAACCACACAATCGAGGGTTACTTGATACGTAATAATTACGATAAATTAATAAAAACAACGTAACCTTTTTATGTACATATAACCACACACACACATACACAACATACAGTAATAAAATTTTATTTTTATTTATTTTTCCGTCTTAATTTCCAATTTCAGATTTAAATGAATCAACACTATTAGAGAACCTAAGGCAACGATTTGAAAATGGTCATATCTATACATATGTCGGTAGTATATTAATAGCGGTAAATCCATTTAAATTTCACCCAATTTACAATCCAAAATATGTTCGCCTGTATCAAAATCAACGCGTCGGGCCAATATTACCGCCACATATATTCGCCATCGCTGATAACGCATACTATTGTATGCTCAAGGAGAAACGAAATCAATGTGTTGTGATAAGTGGTGAAAGCGGTTCGGGCAAAACAGAGAGTACAAATTTTTTACTACACCATTTAACCGCACTTTCGCAAAAGGGGTCGCACGGCAGTGGTGTGGAACAAACGATATTAAGTGCTGGGCCCGTATTAGAAGCATTTGGAAATGCGAAAACAGCGCATAATAATAATTCATCACGATTCGGTAAATTTATACAAGTAAATTATCGGGAAAATGGTATGGTACAGGGTGCTGTTGTACAAAAATATCTACTAGAAAAAAGTCGAATCGTGTCACAAGGGCCGTACGAACGAAATTATCATGTGTTCTACTACCTACTGAGTGGGTCGTCTGAGGTGGAGCGAGAGGCACTGCATTTATTAACCCCTGACAAATATTGTTATTTGAATACAAAAAATTTAACCCTAGAAAACTGTGATGAAAAATATGAATTTTCCCGACTCAAACAGAGTATGGAAATGGTTGGATTCTCACCGGAAAAACAACGACGCTTATTTAATGTACTCTCGGCTGTGCTACTGCTCGGCAATGTTGAATTTTTTCCGAAGAAATCTACATATCACCACGATGAAAGTGTACAGGTACGGAATCCAGATGTTGTGCAAATAATTTCGGAACTGCTTAAAGTAAAGCAGGATACCCTATTAGCCGCACTGACATCGAAGCGGGTGAAGGCAAGTGGAGAAACATTAATTATGCAGTATAAATTACCTGAGGCGATTGCGGCGCGAGATGCATTAGCAAAATGTTTATATGGGGCATTGTTCGATTGGATCGTGTTACAAGTAAATCGCTTATTAAACATTATTTTTTTATTTTTTTTTTTAATTTTCTACCTTATTTCCGTTTTAGGTAAATCATGCGCTACTGAATAAAGATCAAACACCCCACACAGGTCATTCGATCGGTGTGCTCGACATATTTGGATTTGAAGATTTCGGTTCACAAAATAGTTTTGAACAGTTGTGCATAAATTATGCTAACGAGCATTTGCAGTACTACTTCAATTTGCATGTGTTCAAATACGAGCAAAACGAATATAAACGGGAAGGGATTAAATGGCGTGATATTGAATTTATGGATAATTCGGGGTGTTTGCAGTTATTTGAGTCTAAACCGACTGGGTTATTATGTATACTAGACGATTTGTGTAGTTTTCCTGGTGCAACAAATGAGACACTACTGCAAAAATATAATTCTGTACATAAAGAAAATGTGTTTTATGAAAAGCCAGCGCGCAAGGAAAATGCATTTATTATAAAACATTATGCAGGGAAAGTTAAATATCAGGTGAGAATATTATTATTTTCCAAAAGCGCATAGTAAAATAATATGATTATTTTTTTCAGGTAACCGAAATGCGTGAAAAAAATTTAGATTTAATGCGACAAGATATAGTTAGTGTACTTAAAAATTCGAGTATGGCATTTGTCCGTGAACTGGTCGGTGCCGATCCGGTGGCCGTATTCCGATGGGCAATCCTACGTGCATTTTTCCGTGGTTATTTTGCATTCCGAAACGCTGGTGTAAAACATCGAAAAGAGCGTAACGATCAAGTATACAATAAAATGCCAGGAAAAAATCGTTTCCGGGCGCACAATGATTTATTAGTTAGGTAAGAATTATTTTTATATTAATTTAGATTATTAACCCGATTCTGATATAAATAAAATACCAGAAACCCCCCCTTTACTGTTGTCGTGTAACACCAATCAAAATATTTTCCAAACAACTTTTTTTATTTTTCAAAATTATTTTAAATTTACAACAAAACAAATTTTTTTTATATACAATAATTAAAAATTCTCAGCCATCTAGTGACTCTATCATCTGTGAATTTAACACTTAATCGGATCGCGTAAGTCACGTGTTGATGTTTATACAATTTTTCGTTTTTTTTTTCATTTTAATTTAATTTTAGAGATTAAGAAAGTCTTTTTTATTTTGATTATTTACTTAATTTGTTTATTTATATATACACACAGTTTTTTATATACTAGATAGAATATATAAAGCAAATTTTCTCTATATCGATTGGTGTTATTAGTGTTAAGTTTTTTTGTTTTTTTATTACTTAATTTCACGATATTTTTTTTTTAAATATGTAATTTGTTTTTATTACGAGATAATTAATTAATTTGATTAAAAAATAAAGCTTCGATTATATTAGATTTAGAATTGAATGAAATGGGACGCCGCGGAGTATGTGGCACTGAGTTTAGTGCTTATATATACATAGTTGATGTACGAAATTATCGTATGCATTAGTTTTGTGTCAAAAACAAATTTTAAGGATTCCAGTTCTAATAATTTATAATGAGAATCAGAATCTATTCCGACTAGCGCTTCTAAGTAGATTGTATTTCAATGTTGTTATTTTTTGTTTTGAAAATTAATCACAGCTACAAGACTTGTACATAATTAATCATCATCACAGTGTGCTTGCTAGAATAACTCATAACTGGATTTACAATTTTTTTGATTTGGGCTTGCGATGTTTATGAATAGTTTTCTCAAATTATTTGTTTCTGCCCTTAAAGTTCCTATTAGAGAAGGCGAAACTAGCATTTGAACACCTCGGAAATAGAAATCTCATTCATTTTTCTGTTCGATCGAGCTAAACGACAATCGCACCGCATCCTGCAGACAGTGGAAGCGCAATGCACGTATTAAAGAATAATAACTCCACTTTATATGTACAAAAGTCTATCATTCACTACAAAATGATCATGATACAGCCTTAAAGAAAGAATATTATCTTCATAGGACTTTCTTACAATTCAAAAATTCAGCGTTGAAAAAATGGTGGAAATCATTTTATACATGAGTTTACAAAGTTAAGAGTTTATCTCATTCTTTGCATAAAACCTTCAGTAGTCTGTACCTTACGAGGTTTTAATTAAAGAGATAATTCATTCATTGCACCACCAGCGAAGCCTTGTGCTGTAGTAAGGCTGTAAACATTCAAAAGGTACCGAAGATCTGTGCTAGTGACGCAATTGCTTCGTGTCGATTCGTTTTATTCTACCTTTGGTTTGGAGATTTAATTTTATTGAGCTTGTTCTAAAAAGTTTCTGCTACAGGCGATCAACTGATTCGAGCTCTGCATTCTGTATAGCCTAAAATAATCTTCAAGTGAGAGATGATTGTTGACATTATCGTTTCCTGATGCTGTGGCAATCTACAAATCATTTGTAAGAATTGAATCCCTTGATCGATTTTGACTGTACCACGATCAAGATGTCCAAACTAGCCTCAGAATTGGATCCAAGACCTCATAATAATCTGCTACATTGCTTTTCTACTCCTCGATTTCGTATTGCACAGACATGTTTAAGTCTGCTGTAGTTAGATTAGGTATGGCTAATCCAAGCCCAGGTAAGGGAAAATTCATTGGTACATACCTTTAATACTTTTTTTAACCAATCGAATTGTAAAAGGCTCTTATTCCTTAATTCATTTTAAGCCGTTCTCTCAAAATCTTTCGACGAATGAGAAATTTTTCTCTGATTTAATAAATAGTGCACATGAAGTTTTTTCTATAATTTCTATCAACCTGTTCCCGCAGTTTATTTAAAACATTTTCAATAATGTAAAGCATTACTTTTTTTAACATTCACATAAAGTTTGATTCCATAATTTTTTCGAAAAATCTCAATTTCTTAACGTTATTTAATTATTTATTAAATAACGCTAGCGATTAGCACAATATTTCCGGTGTATCCCGTGTTATCTAGAAAACACGATTGCAATATTTATAAAGAACGCAGGATTTGTATGTTAAAATCCTTTGACTATGTTTGTTCGTTAATCGTATGAATTAACGAGTTGATATTGTAGATTTATAAGTTTTCCTAAAATTAGAACACAGCATAAAAAACTGCATTCCATCCGCATGCTAAATTCGCTTCTACAAAATAGAATTAATATATGAATGCACATTAATAACGTCTCAATCTCGGATTTACGTAATAACAAAATCATTGTTTCAATGTTTACATCGCCGTTGTTGGCTCGGCTCTATTTAATTATGGTGAACATAAAGTAGGTGGTATATAAATACTTTATTTTATTTATTAGTTAATCTCTTTTATTTGATTTAGATTGGCAAAAAACTTGTGTATGATAATTTCTTGCTAAACACTAAAATGTGGAATGCATAGCAAGTGTAAATATAGCTCATTTCGTCGTCGCAGTCGATTTCATTCAATTCCAAATTTGTCTGAAAACAGCAGCAGCATGGGAATATTAATCAATTAAATTTGGCTTTTTTTGCAAATGTTGTAATAATCAGAGGAAGGCATGACAGATATGATAAAATTTCCTTTGATTTGTTTTTAAATTTTAGTTAATCATGTTGAGTTGTTTGATTGATTTATTTATTTATTTTTCTGTTTTTTTTCTAATTGTTGCGTGTGTTTTTACTGTGTTGTGTTGCTGTATTTTATTAATGCAAATCTATTTAGTAAACGTTTAAATACTGATACCACAACACACCACCACCACTCATCATCATCCACAACATCATCAAACACGTTATCATCGTCATATACTCATCTTCTACAGCAAAAGAATAACAATAGCAACAGTAGTAATAACACGAATAATAATAGTAATAATCCGCGACGTTCATGGACTAATATAGGATACAATAATAAAAATTTTCCGGATGCCAAGCTAGGATACGAAAGTAATAATGTCAGTAGTATCGATCAAATAGACTCAAGTAATCGAATTAAATTTGCGCTGAAAGGGACTAATGCTAAATTTGAACGATCCAGCCAGGATGTAATGGCACGTGCTTCGCAAATTGTTCAGTAAGGCTCGCTATTTTTTTATTATTATTTAATTTACTAACTTATTTAATTCATTTAACTCATATTAAATTTAAAACAAATTCGATACAATTCAAATAAAAAAATTACTTATATAAATATTTAACAACAGTCACATGACATGCATGTTTATTTATGTTGTTTATGATTTTCGTACATCATAATAAACCAAACAAATTATATGTTTTAATTGTGTTGTGTGTACATAACAAAACAAAAAACAAATTATTGAAAATAACGCATAAACGTATGATTTGATTCCGCGACGCGCGAATACGTGACACGCATGTTTTATATAAAAATGCGTGTTACGCAAAATTGTGGTATACATATTCGATAGATTGTAATTAAAATGAAGATTTTAGGATGATTCATAAGGCGCCAAATATTTATTGGGTCTGGAAATTATGATGTTTAGGTGATTTATTATTATGTGTGTATAGGAAATGTTAATGGGTCTTGTTTCCTGATTGTCTTCAATATTTGCATACCTTGTTCTTAAGTTACAGAGTTTAAAGTCGCTAGTAATAATCAATTTCAAAACAATATCGAGCACGTAAACAAATACAAACATTATCTGATTCGCCAGAGCTGGTGGTACAATTGGATTTCTTCATTATAGCCGGAACGCAAAATTTGGTTTTTGAATAAATTACAATAAAGTGTATTAGATTTTATTATTTTTTATTATTAGTCATATAAATCCTTTTTGTGTGTGTTGATACTTCAGAAATATTAGGATTTTCAATGTCATTTCCCTTTGTTTTACTTTTTTTTGCTCAAAGAATGCCTTAAATATTACTTTCAAAATAAATTGTTAATCAACGTCGACCAAGTTTGTTTTTTTATCCGACCTATTTAACTTAGCTGCTCGACACAATTTCTTGAACAAAAGTGTTTTCCGGTTTGTAGTCAAGATTTTAAGATTTGTGTGATTACATTAAAATTGAAAGCCTCCTTTGTATGTAATCAAACGAATCTTAATATTTTGACTACACAACGGAAAGCAATTTTGTTCGGGAAATTGTGTCGAGTAGCTACGTTAAATAGGTTGGATGAACGAAACAAACTTGACCGACGTTGATTAACAATTTTTTGGATTATAACAAATTTGATTAGCTATAATGTGATGAATGTGTAATAAGCAAATCTTATCGAATTGATCAAAAATGTTTTAAGTCGAAGTGTTCTTAGGTAAGAAAAAAAATGTTTCTAAGACGAGAGATTTAAATTGGTCTGTCGTCGGTCATTTATCTGATTATCCATCCTTTTCCAAATATCGTACATTCAGTACAATATGTTAAAAATGATTGATCGGCAATCACAGAAAATAGGGATATTTTTATTTTACCGTGCTGGTTAATATCGCCTGTGTCCCACTTTGCATTAATATGAGTTCCATGGCAAAGCTCAAAATGGTTACATGACGGTAACATGTAAAGAATTGAAAGTTTGGTCAAATTGAAATTGGTCTAAACAATTATTTGCTTTTGGTTGCTGGAGCAGAAAAAATTTAGTTAGGAAATTTACATTAAATCATTCTTCTCGCTCTTTGTTACCGATTGCTATGTTTTTATAAATACAGAAAAACATATTCCAAAGATTTCTTTTAAGCTTTTACAGAATTTATGTAGTTTGTTAAATATTTTAAGTGACCGATGAATGATGGATGATTAAAACTCATTTAATATGTAATTTTAAATGTAATGCAAGCCAGCGCAATACTATTCAAAAAATTATAAATATTAGAGCAAAAGTGTATATCAGACCTAAGATATATTCAAAACTAAAGATATGTAATTTTGACAAATAATCAGGTTTATAAATTTAAATATCAACATTTTCGTAAAACGGTTGCTTAACAAACTCATTAAAACTAAAATATTTTGCGATTTATGAGCCTGTGCGAGATAGCTAAAAATTGGTTATTTAGTTATAAAACAATGCAATTTTGAAAAAATTCGTTTTCCTCTTAAAATAACTAACTCACGTAACAGTTTTATTATTACGTTTTGTGACTTAACTTATATTTAATGTGAGGGATCAATTTTTTTTTTTGATTTTTCTAAATTGACTATTTAAAAATACCAAAACACTAGAGTAGTTAAACAATTATGAATCGTAGGGTAAAATATCGAAACGAAATGTTTTATTTAATATTGTTGCTGAAAAACGCTAACTCCGGATGAAGTTTCCGACAAACTGTTGAAATATTACATTTCGAAATTAGCCTATCTTATCAGAAGAATGTTCTTCCAGATGGTTTCAAGAAAAGCAATATGTTATCAAATTTAAAAAAAGCGAAACCGATCGTTTCAATTACCGATCTATTTATCAAGTTAAATCAAGCGGAAATATCGATGATAAATTATATTTCAAAATGTTATTGAAAAAAATGAGGCAGTGGAAACAAGGAAACTACTGTGGCAATTTTCTGCGATTAATCTAAATCATTTGACTAAGTACATCGATTCACGGAAAATTTTTCGAAAAATAATTATTTAAAATCCTCGAAGAAAACAGTTCTTTGATAATGGTCATCAACACTCCTCTCTACGCTTCAATTTAGGTAGAATTGAATTTCAAGAATTGTTTTAAGAATTAACAATTTTTACATTATTTTTCTAAGAATTAAAGTAAACAACACCCTCTGCTTTGCATTCTACTTTTGTATAAATGAATTATTGCGCAGCGTTTTAGATTTTTTGAAGGCAATTATAAGACATTATACAATAAAAAAACAACGGTCAATTCCATTCCCAACATGTTCACGTCATCTGCTTTGAGTAGGCAGATCACCGACCAAATGGCACAGTGGTTAAAGCTTTGGCGTTTGGATCGGTAGGTACCGGGTTCGAATCCCGATAGGGGCAGGATGCAAAGGGAATTTTCATCAACAAATTACGATTTGTGATGGAATGGAACACATCTATGACCCCCTGTCGGAGTGCAAAACTCATGGACCGACCCATCTTCCATGCCAGTATAGGCTGACATGGAGCTATGCAATGTGCAGATGGTGATAAAATCGGACCTATATCCGTACGTCCTCGAATTGGCCTACACTGGCGAAAAAGTAAGGACGTAAATAAGCAAAACCGCGAAAGAGTTGGGAGAGCCTTAGCCCCAGAACAGATAGCAGGGATAAATTAAAAAAAAAATAAAAAATAAAAATAGAGTAGGCAGATCCTATTGATTGTGCGGACAAAGGATTCTCTAAAATTTTTCTCAATTTATAGTTCTGAAAATATAAAGGAAGTTCAAATTTACGGTATCTTTTTAAATATTCCATTTATATTTTTGTACTAGAGTATCATATGTTATTTGACAGATGGCAGGTACATTCCGGTTAGTTAAAATGGGGAGAGATATACGATGAACAACGTGTTTTCATTATTAAAATTTATTTTAAATATGGTGAAAGTTATTGAGAAGTTGGAAGAAAATTTCGTTCAAAATACGGTAGAGAAAATGATTCGACAAATCGTGCTATTAAACTTGTCATTGATAAATTTGAAGAAACTGGTTCAATTCCAGATCAGAGAAGCAGAATTTATCATCGTATTGGTCGTAGGTGAAAATAATGCAGCTGTTAGCACAAGTGTTGCTGAAGAGCCAATAACATCAATTGGTCGTTGTTCACAGCAATTAAACATCAAACCAACAACTTTGTTCAATATTTTACACAAAGATCTTCATGTAAAGGCTTACAAAATACAGTTAACACAAGAATTAATCCAAATGACCAAGCATTACGTCGGCAATTCGTTAATTGGGCCATAGAAAAACAAGAAGAAAATGAGAATTTTTTCAAGCAAATATATCTTCACCAATGAAGCTCATTACGGCATTGGTGGCTATGTCAACAAACAAAATTGCATCATTTTGGCTGAACGAAATCCTAAAGAATTGTTTGAGAAGACAATGAAACCAAAAAAAAGTTACTGTATGGTGTGGATTTTGATGTGGTGGCATTGGTCCACAGTTTTTCGAAAATCAGAATGGCTATGCAATTACTGGAAATGGAGCTGGGAAAACTTTTTCGCGGAGTCAATTGGTCATATTAATGTACAGAATATGAGGTTTCAACATGTTACAGGAACAGACCTGAATTGGCCACCAAGATCATGCGATTTAACGCCATTAGACTTCTTCTTATGGGGTTTCTTGAAAAGTAAAGTTTATGCGGATAATCATCAGTGCGAAAAATTTATTAAAAATTTTGGTAAAAGATTGACGCAGGGCTAGCAGAGGAGGTTACTTGAACGACATTCTCTTTCATTACTAATCGGAGCCAATGTAATTTCATTTCCAATAAAAATAAATAAAGGTTTCACACAATTTATGTCCTTTATTTAAAATTTAAAAAGACCTTAAAATTTTGACATCTTTTATAAAAAAACAATTTTTTTAAAGAAATTTTTTGGAAAGCACTATCGAAGAATTGTTTTATGCAGAATTATTTTTGCGAGAAAGAGAAGTCTAGGTAAAGCTTCTCGAAGAATTATTTTTGAGAATTGTCCGTGTACACCATTGCCAAAAGAAATTAAACTATAATCGTAACGTCTTCGAATCAAGGTTTCTCAAGGATCTTTTTTGGAACTACACTTTTACTCATTTGGATTTATCATCCTACTACGTAGTGTAGAAATTAAAGTAGTGCTGTTCTGCTCACAACCTTATATACATACTTGCGCTTCGCATATCGTTCAGAATCTGGAGGATTTTAAAACGTAACACACTATGTTTGAACTAAAAATAAATAAGCTTTTCTTCATATATAGTTAAAACCGAAAGCAATTCCATATAATTCCTTGGGTTGCATTTGGATAAATCTCTAAAATGACCAATAAAACTAAATAAAGCTTATTTGTCGCACGTTAATCTACACTGACATATGGCATTGGGCGCGTTCAGGACCGCCAACTGTTGGCATCATGATTAGTACTAAACATTTTCATAGCGTTGGCTTTGATTTTACTCAACATGTTCCCAACTGTTGGGTGCCCTGAATGCGCCCATTGTGTAACAAAAAACGTTACTTCAATTATTTATCCTTTAGTTACTTTGTTTCATAACTATATAACCACAGCCGTCTTTTGATCATTTCTCTCGCTAATACATTTTAAAAAATGTTAATATTAATTAGTCTTCTGAATAGATAAGTGTTGTAGAAAATCAATGCCACGTGGAAAGTACTTATCAGAGATGGAAGAAGACAATATTCAAGCCCATTTCAAGCGAAAAAGGTCTTTCTTTAAACAAATCGGCAGAACATTAAACCGCCATCATAATATCGTTGCTAACTTTTTAAAGGATCCAATTAATTATGCCACCAACAAAACCGGAGGACCAAAAAAATCGCTGGGTTCACGCAAAACACGCGGCTTGAACAAGGCCGTGAGTAATTCTTGTAAAAGTATTAAGCGCCTGAAAAGCGTGCTTAATTAAATTTGTCTCGAAGCATAATCTGCCGACCTATGAAAGATGCTGAACATTTAAAACACAGCAAAATGATGTCAATGCCATGGCTATTGCCACAGCACAAAGCCATGCACCTTGACTTTGTTACTAATGTGCAGTAAAATAAACAATTTGCAGATTACAGTTTTTTAGCTTCAGAAATAATAAAAGAAGTGTGGTGTGCAGTACATAAATTGAAATGTGTTGATGAGATCTTATTAATTCGACTATTCATCAAATGGTCAAGCAATCATGTTAAATGAACCATGACTATTTTGAATACATATCGATCACTATAATTAATTTGTTTAGAATGTTCAAAGTTTGGAAGAGGAAATTCCAATTACATATATCGTTAAATTTTTAGACCACACATTTGGACACTGTAACAATCCAACAAGTGTAACCAAATCGAGATACTAAAATCAAATATCGTCCATAAAATATTTTATTACCCTAAACACACCAGTAAGTATAGTACAATTGTCGATGTCTTGTATAGTATGTTATCATATCGCGTTCAACATATTCAGCCAAATCAGCTTGTTATGCGTTATTTGATCAAATCAAATCTATTTTTTTTTTGTTTTACTTCTAAATGTTTATGTTTCATATACAAATCAATCCGCAATCGATTTAGTTGATTGGAATTAAATAATTTTTTGTCGTTTCAATATTATTATGATATTAAATGTGCATTTTATGTCTGTTTTATTTTATTTCCTGTTACTTATAATTATTGTGTTTTTATTAAAAATATTTAAATTCTACATTTTATTTTGTAATATAAATTATTTATTAGTTAAAAATTTATATATTCACACTTAATTACATTATTTATTTTCAATCATAAAAAAAACTTATTACAACCCCATTAGAAAAAATAAATCATTTCGTCCACGTGAACGTTCAAAAAAAGGTTTAAAAAATTTGCAATCGGTGAAAACATTGACTGGGCAAAATTTTAGTAATAGTCAAACGACGGGCGTTAAAACTAGGAAATTACCACTTACCGTAGCAGCACAATTTCAAAATTCACTTATTGCACTTATGGAAACATTAAATCAGGTTAGTTTATGTTTTATTATTTTTTTTATATCATATTTTTATTTTTACATTAACATTTTATATTATTTATTTCTAAAATAACAATAACTTATAGTGTATAGTAATTAATTTTTGTGTTAAAATATTTAAAAGTTATTTATGTCTCTAGATCAAATTATTATATGTGGGAGGTAGCAGTCTCTCAACTGCAATTGAAGTTGAAGGGCAATTTAAACCACCTCGTTTGTAAGAGAAAGTACTTTTAGCTCGCTTTCATTTAAAATTATAAAATCTTCAGTTCTTTAAGAAGTTGTGAAATTTTCTAAATATTAATATTTAAGTTGGCCCCATTGATGAATTTAAGTCCGTTTCGTTATTCAAACAAATTTAATTTAGACACGTTCTATTTATTTGGGATTAGTTCAATTTGTATAGGATAAACAAGATCAGAAGCTTGTATGTGCCTCTTCTTTCCTGACTTACTCTTCCCTAAATGTTTAACCTAGTGGAGGGTTTTATTCCATCTCATTCCGTTTCATCGACTCCTTAAACTAGCTCTACAAAAAAACCAGTTTCCTTGTTTAATTGATTTAATTCTCACTTTCAAGTTTATTTTTATAGTCCTTATCCCTACATAGAAAGCATTATTAGGTATCCTAAGTTATTAATTCGGTTTAAGAATTTTCTTGCTGTCTTCTCCCTTTGATCTACCGTTTTAAGATATACACCCCAATGACAATTAGCTCCTTGATAATATGCTCATCCTTGAGTCGTATCCCATATCCAAGTAGTTCATAGTTCAAGCTCTTTGTGAGTCTGTGATACTTAATATCGAGACCTTCAGTATGAGCTGTAATTATATGTAGTATGATTTGATAATCCAATAATATTGGCAATAAGCGTAGGGATGCTTTCTCATTTAGATTAATATGATGTTGTTCACGAAATCGTTGTTTCTGAAAAATTAGTTTGCGAGATTTTGAATTCGAGTATAAACCTTTAGGTTAACGGCCCCTGCAACGTAGGGTAAAACAACTCTGATTTGTTTCTAGAAACCCTAATTGATATTAATTGTCAACATTCTGTCATTGGGGATATTTTTTCTTTTCTTGCTTGTTTGAATTTTTGTTTTTAACACGATCGGATCGATCCTAGTTTTTTGTTTATCAACATGGAAACGACTTATCTGAGATAAGGTGACCCTAGTGCAATTTTGTGATGCAATATTTTCTGGTTGAGTTCTTAATTTTGTTTTTAGCATTGGAAGTTATCTGTAGAAATTCGTTGGCTTTTCTTAGTTTGCAGATTTTTGTATTTTTGCGGAATTAGAGTTACCATCATCTCAACTTCAATCATTAAAGTATTGTATTTTAAATTTTGAAACGATTATAGTCAGCGCGAAGTTGTGTTTGCATAACGGAATTTTGCTATTTGACTCAATTTCATTTGACATCATGGAAAGTTGTTGGGTAAATAACATCAATTTTCCAACTTAATTCTGGTTCAATTTATAATTTAATTTCGATTTCAACAGTTTCGTAACATTTTGAATATGGCCCTGATAACTGTACAATGAGATTATTGCATATCATTCATTATAATTATTGTGGTGATGTATCACAAAAATTATCCAACGGATAATCTAACTAAAAATTTAATGACGTGATATTTACAAATTTTCCAAATTATCGATATAATCAAATTATTTTTAAAATAGTTGCATTTATCGCTTTAATTATGAATCGTTTGTGAAAAACAGCAAATTGCATTGTGAGACAACCTCTGGCACACAACGTAATAATTTGATTTAGTTAAAAGTTTAAAAAATTTCGATACGATGTACTAATATAAAATTTCTGTATTTTTAAGGCAAATCCATTTTTTATTCGATGTATCAAATCTAATCCGCATAAAATACCAAATAAATTTGATGATGCAACCGTGATACGACAGGTATGGTCTACGGGTCTATACTATTGAGTCGTGGATGAATAATTTTTTTTTTTTTTAATATTTCAGCTTCGATATACAGGGATGTTAGAAACCGTACGTATACGACGAGCCGGATATAATGTTCGTCTAACGTACGAAGAATTTATACAGCTGTATCGAATTCTACTACCCAAAGGTTTGATTAGTTCACAAAAAGATGTTCGTGACTTTATGAATACAATGGACTTGAATAAGCAACACTATCAGCTAGGGCTTACCAAAATTTATATGCGGGAATCGCAAAAAATCCGTCTTGATGTTAATTTACATACGAAAATTATATCGAGCATTATTATGATACAGCGGTGGTTCCGTAGCATACTACAGCGTCGTAAATTCGTTCAGCTGCGACAATCTGTGATGACGATTCAATCGTATTGGCGGACTTGTTTATCCCAGAAACAGACCGGATTCTATAAAAATATACACAATGAAAAGGCGGCGATTATACAAGCGACGTGGAAAATGTATGTGACACGAAAGTGGTATAAAAAATTGCGAAACGGAACAATACTAATACAGGCGATGATACGCGGAAAGAGAACTCGATTAAAATTTAAAACGGCTCTGCGGCAGAAGCATTTAAAGGAACGCATTAAATTGCGACCTACACAGTCACTACCGGCGAATGATCGTGGACTTGATGATCTTGTGTACGATTCTGAAACGTTTCAAAGGTCATTTAAAGATCCCGCCGACATGTTTTATAAGGCTGAAAATCAATTTAGAAGTTTAATGATATCGAAAGGTAGTGGGATGAGCGGCAGTAGTAGCAGTAATAAATCAAGCAACGATAACATTCAGGAGGAGGAAGTGGTGGATCGACCGATTAAAATGTACGACCTAGAACGAGCAGTAAAAAGTTATCACGATACATACGAGGATGAATATAAACCAACACTTCAGCATCAACAAGTAACGCAACTAGTCCCACAACCTAAGCAATTAGTACGCCGCCTTGATTCGGGGCCTGCCCCAGTGCGACGAGAGCATCGTTACAATAGTTCGGGCGAATTACTAAGACCAACTACCTCAGTTCAAAATAATCAAGATACAGTGGAGATCGTATTTGTAAATGATCCCCCGCCAAATTTAGAGCCACGTATTTCTCCAAAATTAACCCGAAATTTAGATAGGACAAAAATATTAGGTCGACGAGATCTAGTGTGTCGATCTACAGGTGACGAGAATTATATAATTCCACCGCCGACTCCATCGTCGGCTACCTCGACATCTTCATCATCATACTCGATTAATTCACAAATTGTGATCCAAACACCAAACCAAATACAAGATAGGCCAAATTTTATGTCGGTACCAAATAAGGATAAAGCGGCTGCAGTGCTCGGTACCAAACCGGATCTAGTAGCGTCAGCAAATAAATCTATGAGTAGTGAAACGTTCTTACGATCGCGACGTGTTAAAACAAATTTAAGTGACGAGTTCTCTTCGCATCCGAATCCTAGTAGTATAGCATCGGTCGTGGTACCCGGGTCAAGAAGAATCGTTAGTAGTGGTAGTCCTAATATGCATACGGATACACTAAGGCGGAGAAATTCAGATCCCACAAATAAGGTACCATTGCTTGAGGTAAACCGCGGAAATGATTTGTACCACTCTAGTACGCATATCAATATCGCAGGACATCGATTCCGAAAGGCGGCTGGAATTAATAAAACTGAAAAATGTGCAAGCTGCCAGGAAAGTGATGCATTCGTAAATGAGGGTTATCGTTGCCTCGATTGCAAACTACTTGTGCATACAAAATGTATTCAGAACGGTGGCGTAAAAACGCTACAGTGTGAGGCGAAGCGATCGAAGCGCTTACGATCAAAAAATACTGACAAGTATGTAGAAAAGCAAATTCCCAACACAAAGTACACGGGTACTCGGGAATATGCCGATTCCACCGACAAAATAATTTCCGATGCCAAGGAGCTGCAGAATATGCAGGACTTTATAACGAAAAAAATTATGGAAATGGAATCCAAAAGTAATAATTCGTCTGAGGTGGATCGAGTATTCCGGCAGGCACTGAAAGAGTTTAAAGATAACCTAGTCGCACAGTATAGTGTGGCGCACAAACAAAATTCAGACGGCCTCAATATCAAGTATCGTGATCTAATCTCGAATTTTGGCCAAGTCATGGAAACGTGCTGCGGTCGTAAAGATGATTTTCCACTCACCATGGGCGTAAATGCATTCCGTGGTTTTATGAACGAGTTTATGAATTCCCGAGAAACGGAAAAACCGAAAGCCAAGCGGAAAAAGGATAAGCGCCGAAAAATTGAGGATCATACAAATTATAATGGTAAGTGTACCTGACAAAAGATGTCAATATTTTGTGTAGGATAGTTGGGATGCTAACCTTTATATATTTTATATCTACACAGGTCATACATTCCAGTTAACAATAATCAATATTGCAACGGCTTGTGAAATTTGCCAGCTATTTTTATTATGGCCAATTGAACGCGGCCTTGTTTGTCAAAATTGCCGACTAACGTGCCACAAAAAATGTTATCAAAAATCCGCCCACTGTAATAAAAATGCACCAAATTCTAATAATCAAAATTCGTCTTCGTCACAGAATCAACTATACGAATCGAAATTGTTTGGTGTCTCCCTTACGAATTTATGTATGATAGAGAATTCCAAAATTCCGATTCAGATTGATCAATTAATAACGAAAATTGAAATGCTTGGTTTATATTCGGAGGGTCTCTATCGAAAGAGTGGGGTAAGTTCAAAAATTAAAGAGCTTAAAATGAAAATGTCTGATTTATCGACGTGTGGTGATGTTGATTACGATTCGTATAATGTTCATGTTCTAACCAACGTGTTAAAATCATTCCTTCGCGATATGCCCGAACCTTTACTAACATTTGATCGGTATGACGATTTTCTGCGTGCCTCTGATTTGGATGATACACAAGAACGAGTTAATACATTAATGGCATTGATCAAAAAATTAACACCATCACATCATGCCCTGCTCGAGCGGCTTGTATTCCACTTAGCATTAGTAGCACAGCGAGAGCAATATAATCGGATGTCGGCTAGTAGTCTGGCGATTGTGTTTGCGCCATGTGTGCTGCGTACGAATCGTTTAATCCCGGCGCAAGATAGTCTTAATGATATTGGACGGCAGACAAAATGTATTGAGACGCTTATTACACAAAAGATGTTGAATGTTAAAAGTACTTTGGCCGATATTGATACGCTTGATACGGCGGCGCACACCGCAACAACGCGACTAAGTACGTTACGAAGTAGTAAAGTTTTTACGCCGGAAGAGCTAACGCCGCGTGCCCAAAGTATGGAGACAGATACGGAGGAAATGTTGCTTGAGGGTCATATACAGGAGATTAGAAAAGAGAAGGCGCTATTAACGTCGACGTTGCCTAGTCTAGCGCGTGCCAATTCTGATGACGATTTACTATCAACCGATTTGGATGGCGAAGGTGGAAGTCTCGATGATTTGAGTAGTAAAGACTGCCAGTCAAAAGACAGTATTGATTCCTCGATACTCGGTCAAAAGTCGCTGGATAATGATGAGCATATGTTTGAGGCTGCGTCATATAATTTACGCGATCAGACGATCGATTATATTAAGAATCCTAAACAATTACATAAATTAACATCGGCGACAATTTCGACTTCATCGTCGTCAACATCGACTTCGTCTTCCCAGAAATGGTTCCAAGTACAGCAATCATCACAAACATCGTTGCCTGGAGCGTCGACATTAAGTCAAAAACCAATTATAATGCGTAGTATTTCGGGAAGTGGATACGGGGACTCGTCAGCCGTGGTAACAACCCCGTTGCCTCCGTCCCTGGTAGGTAATAGTAAAAAATCTGATATTGATAGTTTTAGTAAAGAGAGTAAAAATGTTAATAATCGTAAGACAAAACGGCAGAATAGTCTCGACGATGAACCGATAATGGTGTGAGTTTGGGCCGCCTAACACCCCAGCTAAGCGGACCATTATTATTTGTAACTAAAATTGTCTTTAAAGCGCGTCTCACATTTTTTTTTGTTTATTAATTTTAATTTGTTCACTCGTTTATTTATTTTATGAGCCCAAAATCATCGTTGAAGATGCCTTTCTAGTCAAAAAAAATTTTTTTTTTTATATTTTATCGTTAATTTTAATTATTTTAGTTACAAATAATAATTAGGTTTAGAAAAAATCGCGTGTCACAAAATTAAAGGAGTCCACCGTTTCCAATATTGATGAGTATGATAATGCAGGGTTTTTTAAAGACATATATTTTGCATAAATATTATTAAAAAATAATTACAAAACACAAATTTATTGCCTTTCTATATTAATAAAATAAATATATAAATGTATTTAACAAAAAAAAAAGAATATTAAATATTTAATTAATTGTTTTCTCTTGTTTTGTTTTCAAATTAATGATTGCGCCACGGTTTGAGGTGGTCATTTTGTTCAGTTTTTTTTAATTCTTTCACGGTTCACAGACATTCAAATGGCGTTTATATCAATCAATAAAAAAACTGCAATACCATTTCATTTATATACATAAAATATACTACGTCACAAACTGTAAATTAATTATTATAAATGTTTTTTATTTTATTAATTAAATTGTTATTAAATAATAAAAGAAGAAAAGAAATATAATCAAATAAAAAATATATTATATATTAAATGTTTAAACCGTTAAATGTTAATTAATTAATTAATTACGTATAAATATATACATAATATACATAAATATATTAAGGTTAACAAATTTATTATTACTTTACATTTATAGTTAATTAATTCTCAAATTTTGTTAATTTACGCATTTAAAAGTTAAACACACAAAAACAGTTATTTTATGAATTTACATTCCCCTTATTCTTAATTTTAATTTACTAATTAATTATTATATATTTTTTTTAATACCTATATAAATAATAAAATATATTTTTATAAATAAAAGCATAAAAAATGAAAATAAATAAACTATTATAATTCATTATTACATGCATACATAATAAATATCCTATTTTTGAGCAAACAAAAAATAGTTTATTAATTAATTAAATATTTAAAAAAATAATATATTTTGTAAGTAGACATGGATATAAAAAAAGAATTAAATAACAAAACGTAATTAAATACTCTCAAAAATGAAATAAATAAATTTTATTTTTTTGTATGGAAAAACAAAAATGTGAATTTACTAAACAAAAAATAATAAAATTAATTAAAAAAAAAATTAAACAAAAAAAACATACTCTTCCATTAATTTTTTATTATTATTATTTTTTATATAATAAATATATTTTATAATTATAATTATTAATGATTATTTTTTTGTATTTTTTATTTTGTTAACTAAATATTAAAAATGAAAAATTTATTAAAAAAAAAACAAGCATTATTATAATTATTATTATGAATTATTGAAATGAAAAAGAAAATGTGTAAAATGTTTTTATTATAAATAAAATGAAGAAAAAGTAAAATTAAATGAGAAAAATTTAATTAATTTGCCAAGTTATTTGTTTTCGTTTTGTTTCTCGGTGTTTACGTCGTGCTTCTAATGGCAATCTAATTATTTATATAGACATAGAACTTCCGTCTCGATAATGTGTTACTACGACACAGCCGGGTTGGTGTGTATTTTAGGTATGAAATACAAAATTGGCCCTGTTAGAGAAGGCCTATTAACTTTGGTACCAACAAGAGTATTTTTCTCGTTCCGTCCACGCATTTAGATCAAATTATGGATAAATATTAAATGATATTTTGGAAGTCTAGATATTAATTTATCGTAATTATACTACAGCACAAAAATTAAAAATTCTGACTAAATATTTTTTCGACAGCAAAAATAACACCTTATTCCAAGAAATGCGAGTACCCAGTATAAGAACTGTAACTGTCTAAATGGATTTCTAGAAATGCCAATATTCATAAATGTTTATTTGTTTACTCTTTATTTCCGGATTTTGGAAGGTTACTTAAAAGTTCAATTTAACCACGATACTCAAATTCTATATAAATTGTGCTTCGGAAACAAACGAGGTCGACAATGCAGATTGTGTCTTTGCTTTATAGGTACAAAAATTAAATAAATCACGATACATTTCAGCCAAAAATCATTATTTTAGACAATATTTTATTTGAAAATATACGTTATTATTTTCTGTAGAATGCAATTAAATGTACTAATAAATTGCAGTTTACATCAAAATATCTTTATCTAGAAACGTAGTAGAATCCGTCTCCAGCCGAGACACAGTTTAGATTTCAAAAATTATTTATTTATAATTTGTTTATAATTAATCTAAACATTACGTATACTCCCGTTTTAAAATATTCGCTGCGATCTTTCAATAAAACAACAAAAATGTTATTCTTTCACTATATTTTTTATTGGCTTAGTAAAGACACAATCTGTATTGCCGACAGTTTTGTTAACGTATCTCGTTAACTTAAATTTTTTTAACTACCTACATATTTAGAAACGGCTGGCTGAATTAGGAAACATTTTTTGAAATCAAATTAGAATTAAGCAGTTTATATGTGATTATTAACATAAAATCACATACAGTGAATCTTCGTACATTATGATAGTTTATGACCATAAAACGACCGAAAATTGACCATTCGTCCATAGGAGACGAAATAAGTTAATTATTCAGTCATTTCTGCGTCTAATCCAGAAATAGGATGAACATTTAAAGACATCTCTGTCGTAGCTGATTCGACCGGCATTTGTGCAATACAATTGACTAACAAATTACGGAGGAATAAGCTTTGTAGGTCAAAGTTGGCAGCCAAAAGGTATTAAAACGGGTAGGTCATTTTTTATAACAATAGAAAGACGAAAGTGACTAAGATTTTCTAGACTGTTTTGGGGCACATTGGTAAGCCAGATATTTAATGGTTTTCGGGTTATGATTTTATAAAATAAATTATTACATAAAAATTCCAAACACATCATTTATTTCTATTTTAATAATACATTTTTTAATTTAAACAAATATAGTAATCGTTTAAGAGTTACAGCAAGTGTTGCTTTTAATTAATTTGTGTTGCAATGATGAGTTATTTTACTTAATAATGACTAAATAAACCAATAATTACCAATATTCTAACCGCTGCTCTCGTTACCGGAGAAATTCGGGGGCGAGTTTAATTCCACTACTTCATACAAAATCTCACTCTCACCAGCCTCACTATAAGGTTGTTCTTCGTTTTCCTTCTAACGAGTTTTTACCAGTTTTATTACGAACCGACATAAATTGAAAATTAAAAAAATTATTTTCTAGAAACGCGGTTCAATAAAAAATCACGATAAAATACGTATAAAATATTTATAAATTTACTAACCTGTATTAATTAGAACACACACAATTTTTTTCGACCACAATTTATTAATTTCTGGTTATGCGCTCGGCGAATGCTTTGTAATTGAGGAAAAAAAATTAAAACGTGGCGATGAAGATTTCTAAGTCGAAAATGTTCCTAATTTGTAAGTCGTATTCCGGTCGAATTCGTCTCATTTGGATTGCAAAACTCTGTCTGGTCTCTCTTCGTATTTAACATTTTCATTGCCAGTCTGTTTCGTCTCTATTATGGTTCCTAATTTAACTCAAGTTTTATTTTTTATTTACTAATTCATTTTTATTTTCATTCTGGTTTCCAATAAAATGATAATTTCGATTCTTTTAGAACGAATTTCATTTGTTTGAATTTATGTGTTGGACATTTCCGTCTCTAACACGATATTTCGCAGACAATATTTGCCCCAACTTCTTACCTCCTTGTTTATCGACGGCCAAATGAACATATTAGCGAATTCTTTTGCTGTGCTTCGCATCCCAGGATGCAACACGCTATGCACTGATTCGAAAATTTGTAGTCGAAAATTTCTAGGGATAGAAGAACGTGCTGTTCTGGAATTTTTTTTTCCAATTTTAGAGTTCCTTGTGAACAAATAAGTTCGACGAGTTCGACAACATTCATCTGTTCCCCGAAGATCTCGTCGTAATCGACACCGGTATTGACATTTAGTTCGTCGATGAGCGAAAGAGTGTCTATCACAATATTTTCGATACCGGAAATGTGAAGAATGTCGGAAATATATTGTGCGATTAAATCCAAATGTCTGTGTTGTCTGGGCGAAGCCTTTTCGAAATTTTGATGTAACACAAACGATAGAGGTTTGTGATCGGAGAAAAATATTTAAAATACTTCATCGCCAATCATTTGAGGATTATTGGTGTAACGCCGTGCCTATTGCTATAATGGAGGCATCGTCCATAATCGTAACTTTCGCGTTTCATGAAGGATAACTTAGCTGCGTCGCTTCGGCAAGTCATAATTTGCACGTTTCGAACGACTTAATAGATGCATCGTTCCAATTTAGTGGCACGTTGTCCTTTTTCTTGAAACCTTTTAGCGTATAAATTTGCTTGATCATGCAACGCTTTAGGCAGAAAAATTTGGTAGGAATTGATCATGCCTAAAAATACTGTATACCTTTAACCAAAGATAGCATTGGAAAACGTGTAATCGCTACAACGCAAGACTTACCGTGAAAGTTGAAGTTTATTATCAAACCTTCGTCACTTAGCGACTTCCTTTGAAAAACTATTCTTAATTGCTTGACATGATCGACGCGATCAAAAGATCGTCGATATGTAGGAAAGCGAACGGTACGTCACGAAATATGAAATGTTTAGCCATTGTAATATTTGAGCCTCATTCCGCAGGCCAAAGATCATATGAGGAAACCTTATAAATAATCTAAACGGATGTGTGAAACAGGTTTGAAAGGTATTAGATATCGATCGGGATTCGTTCTCTCGTTTAAAGTGCAGCAGTCGGCAAAAAAACGCCAATTTCTATCCCTTTTTAACGATGTGGAGTGGACTGGCTCAATTACTTTTTGACGGCCCTTTAAACACCTTGCCTTAACCAGACGTCGATTTCGTTTTTCGCTATTTGCGTCTTTTCGGTACCTATAAACGACGAACTTTCACACTGCATTGTGGACCTGTCGTTTCGATGCAATGTGTGACATTATGTTTCATTGTATTTAACACTGAATACAGCGATCGACATTTGCTATTATAAATTTCCAAACTACGTAAAAAAATATTGAGAATCAGATTTTTGCGGCATATAATTTGAATGATGACACTAGATTTTTCGAGATGTTGATGGTGTTACTGAAATTTCTGGTTTTGTGTCTATCAAAAATTGCAGTTTGAACTAGAATTTTGGTTACCATCACCTGCCGAACACAGTGAGGCACCTACTGGTTTTTTGATTGCAAATAAATGTTTAAACACTTTAGTGCTTTCGCGCCAAATCGGCAATGATACAAACATATTTGCATTGTGCTTTTGAACCTGGATATTTTATCGTGATGCGCTGCGGTGGTAAAATCTGTCACGCACCAAATTTCGCTGGATGTTGTATTCGTGTTGTTAAGATCTACTATTGTACACTGTTTCGTTCTTTTAAGACGTTGAGCAGTTCAGCACAATATGGCTGAAACTTCGGGAGTAAATCGTTGCTTAGAAATATAGGCAGTGGTAATTCTTGTGTATTCATATTCATTCAGTGATTGGTATCACCAAGCCACTTGTGTTTTAGTGACATAACCGTCACCTCGTTACATTCGAAAAGTAGGTGCTTAACGTCTTCTACTTCCGATCCGCATAGACATTGATACTGGTTTGTTATCTTGAATCTCTGCAGGTATGCTTTAAACTTACCATCCAGAGATAACTTGGCACATCGAGCTCGTCAGTGGTAATTTCATTTTTAGTCTTTCTTTTATATCTGAAATGAAGCCAAAGGTAAAGGGCCTAGGGTATAGGTATAAGACCTTCCATTGGCTGATTTATTCCACCTTCGTTGCCAAAGGCCAATCGCCATCGCTTCTATATCATTTTTATTATTATATTGATCCTGCCTACTATCAGCAGCATGTACATATTCACCTGTATCATTTTGGCCACGTCTTCTTAGGCGGTACAGGTTCGCTCGTTTTTTGATTAGAATATCAACCGGGAGTACGCCGGCCAGAACCAGAACCACTACAGCGTCTTTAGATACCGTTCGGTAAGCTTTTGTTACTCCTAGCAGGATATTCCCCTGAGCACTTTCTAGTGATCTGATATGGTGACATTTTAACCTATCACACCACCCAGCCGCGGCATACGTGAAAAGTGTCTCCGCCACACCTTTGTATATTAATTTCAGTATTTTGTGATTAAGTCGCCATTCCTCTCTTAACACTCTTGCCAAAGAGTGGAATAGCTTCTTAGCGTATTCACAGACTCTAATAACGTGGGATGCTACGCCCATTCGTTCATCAAGGTCAACACCTAGATATCTAACGCACTTGACCATTATCATGTTTCTATCGTTTAGTGATATTGTTGGTGGTCGACTAGAGTCAAATTTGCCCTTTAGTTGCTGCATCACTGTTTTATCTACTGATAGTGACATCTTATTTGCTTCACACCATTGGATCATATTATTAATACTAGAACGTTGGGTTTTAGTGTTGGTTAGGCGGGCTATCGCATCCTCAGTAGACATGCTACGTCGAAATCCGAATTGCTTGTCTGAGAACAGTCCGCTCTGTTCAACTCGCGGTGCAATGCGAGTGGCAAGCATGGTTTTATAAGATTTCGAACATCATGGATCTCTATCGCCAGGTTTCCTGATTATAATCATTTCACCCGTTTTCCATACCTTTAGGGAAGTAACCAAATTTTAGGCATCTGTTTAATAATTTTACTATGCTAGACCCTATGATGGGCCATGCCAGCTGGATTATTTCAGCGTTCAAGTGGTGACCTCCTCCCACGTAAATGGGAGGTCTTCCGCATCGTTCCAAATACTGTTGGTAGCGATCTCGCGCATTTCTGCTTGAGACCCAGTTTCGTCTGGCGTTTCTTCTGGAAGAAGTAAGTTAAGTAATTTCAAACGTGTGTTATGCCACGTATCAGTGACCCCATTTGCCTTCCTGACAGTGTTCAAAACTTCTGGAGGTCTTGCCTTGCCAGCGGCAAATTTGTATACAAGTCCCCATGGGTCTTTATTACCATGTTCCGTGACGTACCGTTGGAAACTATTTTGTTTTGCAATAAATACTTTATGGAAATATTTATTTCTTGCTTCTCTAACGCGAGACAATTTTAACTCTTTTGCTATTTGGTTCCTTTCCGCCTGGTATGCTCTTCTAAGCTTGTGCATAGAACATCTAAGTTTCCTTAGATTGGAGTTTCACCAACTGTTTCGTTTCTTTGCAACTCTCTTCTTAGGAGCAGACACTGGCAGCACAGTTCTGAGATCAGCTCCACACGAGCATCAATTTGTGTCTAGCAAATGGACCCCAGTCGGCTATCTTAATGACAATTCTCGGAGTTTTGCTACTTGCAAGCGGACTGCTCTGTGGTGAGTTTGATAAATCAAACGTGATGACTCTATGGTCACTAGATGTCCAATTTTCTCTTACACTCAACTATCGAGGCCAGCAAGGCTCCATTGACCATGGTTAGGTCGATATTGGAGTTCCCATTGAACGAGAACGTCGTTGGGTGCCCCTGCAAATTCATTATGAAAAGGTCACTCCTAGGCACGAAGTCCTCTACTTTTCCTCCGTTTTCATCGGTTAAACGGTCATGCCACATTTTACTTCTTGCATTGAAGTCTCCAAAGATTATTACCTTTTTGTGTTGACCCGATATACAGCCTAGGATCGTTTCGATTTTGCACAGATGGTACTCGATCGGTTCACTGTATTGGGCATATATTGAAAATAGGTAGAGTGAACCAACGTCCGATGATATTTGAACACATGTGCAGTGGCTAACGCAGAACTGACTTAGCTTCATCATGCTCATGCCAGCATTGTGAATACTGATTGCAGTTTTGGGATACTCAGAGCAACCTGTTACTACTCTGGCTGTAGAAGGCATGCCACTGATTTGACCATTGACCGAGTGTGGTTCTTGCATACATAAAGGGTGGTCAAATTTTAAGGGCCGATGTGGATTTTGAATAAAACACAAATTATTTAGGAAATTATTGTCAATTCTTTTTATTATGATAATATGGTATAGTTCAATTATGTATGGAACAAAATATCGGCCAAATGGCCGCCGCGACCTCATTGGCACACCTCCACCCGATGGCCCAAATTTTCGATGACGCTTAGGCATAATTGAGGTTCTATGCCGTTAATGTGCCGAACTATCTCATTCTTTAGCTCTTGAATTGTTGCTGGCTTATCGACGTATATCTTTTCTTTCAAATAACCCCAAAGAAAGAAGTCCAACGGTGTCAAATCACATGATCTTGGCGGCCAATTGGCATCGCCACCACGTGAGATAACACGGCCATTGAATTTGTCGCGCAAAAGAGCCATTGTTTCGTTAGCTGTGTGGCAAGTGGCACGGGGTGAAGGTAACCACATATCATCCACATCCATATCATCCAATTCGGGCCATAAAAAGTTCGTTATCATCAGCCCATAAACCGCACCAAACTGTCACTCTTTGTGGGTGCATTGGTTTTTCGACAATCACTCTTGGATTATGATTCGCCCAAATGCGGCAATTCTGCTTATTGACGAATCCACTGAGGTGAAAATGTGCCTCACCACTGAAGATGATTTTCTTCGAAAATTGATCATCCACTGTTGCCATTTCTTGCCACCATTCTGACCATTGACGACGTTTGGAATGGTCAAGAGGCTTTAGTTCTTGAGTCAATTGCACCTTATAAGCGTGTAAATGCAAGTCTTTATGCATAATGTTCATCAACGACGAGCGTGAGAGGTGCAATTGTTGGGCACGACGACGAGTTGAGGTGAACGGCTCTTCAGCCACACTACCGCGAACAGCAGCAATATTTTCTGCTGTACGAGCTGTACGAGCATGAACTGGTGTTTTAAAATCTCCTACAGACCCGGTTTGCTCAAATTTTTGCACGATTTTTCCGATTGTACGCACATTTTCATAATCTGCCTGAATAACTTTAACGCGTTGCTCGATTGTGTATCTTTCCATGGTTCAAATTGAGTTAGTCTGAAATTGAGAAATGTCAAATTAAATGCAGAAAAAAACTTGACGTTTAGGTGTTCTTCACATTCAGTACCCAGTCCACGTGCAGTCTTCCACACTTTAGCAACATGTTTTTGGTTGCTGGTTTGACTTCTACCACCTAGTGAGCGGTCTCTTTATTTCTCGTTTTTGATTCAGGCAGTTTTGGTTTATTAGGCAGTTTTTTACCATGCCACCATTAAGCTCAGAGCTTACATCAAAGATAATCACTTTAGGTAATATCTTACTAGGTTCTGGTTCGATGGCTTTTAGACCCAGGCCTTCCAACTTGGTGTTTTCCGTGAAAACCTTCAAATCCGAGGAAGAATCAACAGTAACTGCAACACCATTAGGTCCAGCGTTAGTTACATAGTGAAGCTTTATGTTAGATTCACTAATTCAGTAATCGCGGTAGTCGAAAGGCTGGAATCATTATCTCTAGCTAAGATATATATCCGTTTTGTTTTCGTCTTACCCTGCCAACGCTTTCTGTTTCTCCGTTTTTTGCGTTTCTTACCGACCGTTTGCCATTCATTTCCTTTTTGGTTAATTACAACTTCTCTTGTGTTTTCTGGGTAGGCACTTGGAACTGAATCTGTAGAATTTCCATTTTGATATTTTTAATGTGATTAGTTAATTCCCGAAACTTAGGCTCAGTAAGTTTCGTGTTTCTAGTATGCTCGATCATCGTTTCAAGAGAAACGATTTCTATCATAAGGCTTTCATGGGGTCTTTCGCACGTTGGTGCTAACTGACCACTGCTAGGCAAAGTAGTTTCAACTTCAGCCGTGTCCTCATCTTTGCCGACAAGCTCGGCATTCGAGTTAGAATCATTGAGAATTACTTCAAGCTTCACCTTTTTAGGTGCTCGTTGGCCATGAGCTTCTTGCGAAGCCTGATCCGGTTCACGCCTGGAACCCTTACAAATATCTCTGGGTAATTCGCTAATAAATTAGCGTATGCTTGTTAACAATTAAGTTATTAAATATTTAAGATCGCACGGATTCCCCTCCCAACACTAACTGCGTCACTGCACTATGTTTGGCCGTGCAGTGGATTTTTATTTCACCCTAAGCGGTGGCGTCACTTCATCGTTGCCTCCCCTCGACCGCTTAGAGGTAATAGTAGTATAGTCTTTATATAAAGACTTTTGTAACACAATGTTTTTTGATATATGTCACTCCTTAATTCACTTTTAATTACGCTTTGTTTAAATCGCTTTGATTTGATAAGTTATAGACGACACTATTAACTTATCCCCGAGGGGATAACCGTTGTAAGTTCTTAGGTACCGATTCCGCGATTTGATTTTCGGATAATGTTTCCATTTATCGTAGAAACTGAGATGGCTTTTTATCGCCGAGTTGAAGACCGGGTAATAGGCAGTCGAACTTAATATTGGCTAAATTGCACAATCATTCGATTACAGCCGCTTCGAGAGCCTTGTATTTTGGAGGTGATATCGCCACAACTCCATCAATGGAATCAGGATGGGCGTCAGCATGATAGGAAAGCCAAATGGACGGATGATGGAATCAACGACGATGTCTCGTTTATGTGTTAACGTTTGAACTGTTTAAAGGAGGTACACCGTGATTTTTGGGTTTACAATATTCGGCATTATACGTCCCAATTCGTAGATTTTTGGTATAAATCGAACTTGCGTTGGTTAGGGTCAAAGTAAAAGTGAAATGTATAATTACCACACTGTGCCTTAGGTTGGCCAACATTCTACAATAAGTAACCGTATATTCAAAATTATGGCGAAGAAGTAGACAACCATTTATTCTCCAGTTCATTAATCAAATCGTAACATATGAATTTAAATATTTGGGAATAAAATGAGTAATGATATTGGGATTGGGACACCAATCAAATATTTTATAAAAGATAAAACAATTTGATTAGCTTTGAGCTATCACAGAGAAACTACGTAACGGATTGGTTGAAACTAAATGAAGTACGTGCACAGTAAACCGTGCAGAATTAGAATTTCTTAATTAAGCATCTGCACATAAATTTGTAAAGCAGCTTGATACGAGTATTTCTGGGTATACGTACGTATAACAACGAGCACAGTAGCTTTACACACTTGTCTTAAATACTTAAAAGTTTTTTCTCTTAATAACTACTCGCCACATAGTTTATAAGAAGAGGTGAATTAAAAACGATCATACACCAGAGTACAGTAATATAAGAAATGAAATATTAAACAAGAAAACAAGTTTCGTATGTACGAGTACGTCTTGTATGAGTAAGTAAAATAAGACAGTGCGCGACGATAAACTCTTAAAATATTTTTCCGCATCCAATATTGTTCGGTCGACCTAAGAAGAACGTACTTAAGATTTTTAAGATGCGAGGAGTTAAATAACATTTGCTTTCGCAGCCACATATACAGACTTGGGAATTTGTGCGGTGTAAGATTTATCTATTGTTAATTGATTGAAGATCTCAGATAAATGATGATTAAGTGTTTTTTGCGCGCTGAGTTTAAAATTTTTTGTTGTTTAGAATTTCGCGAAGGTGAAATTGGATATATGATTAGATGTTGGCATGTTTTGGTCTGCGGCGTGCACATACCGGGGCTAATTATCAATTTAAAAAAAAAAAAATTTTTTCACCGAATGAAATGTATATTCCTACTATACGAAATTTTCAATAATTTTGTGAAATGTGTAATCTATGTAATCATCTCGATGAAAATAATAAGACATGTAAAATGTACCGTTTGTCTATATATACTTCACGCAGGTGAGGTAATTAAAGTTTGATTATTGTTCATTAAGTGCTCATCAAAGTCTACTTAAAATGAACTTCAATCATTTCGATGTAATTTAGCGGTTATTTTCACGGTTGGTTATGTGTATGGAATCGATGCTCGATGTTTGGTTTTATTTCAAGTTCAATTTGTGGCGCGCGATGATGCTGCGATGCAGGTGTTCTCTAGAATGTCGGGATTTTATTCGAACAAGTTGCGCTCGAAAATCGTTAATCGCACTTAATTAATCTTAAGCGCGCATGCAGAGGTCTAAAAGCGTAAAACTGTATCTTTTTGTTTGTTAGTAACTGTGGGAGTTTGATTGAACAGAAATAAAATAACAAACATTGTTAGCACGTTAACCCCATTCGATCGCTGTATGGGAACATGCTGTGTTCGATTTACAGCGCTTGTGCTCTCATTTACAATTTATTGAATGGTTCACACGGTAATCGAATAATTCATGTTATAATTAATATTAATCCTGAAAGTGTAGGCACGATGAAAGCCATGGTATGTTTGGCTTTCAAGATATTGAACTTTATCTACCTGCATATATAAGGTTGTTTTCCACGGTTATCCGGTTTCGACACGGCAGTGAGGGCACTCACAAGTTTACTGGGTGTCGAGTGTTGCCAGATTGAAAAACCAAGACCTGATGAGTGTACAGGTACATCAAAAATGAATGTGAACGGGATGAATTAAAACAATGGAATATGCCAAATGCAATTTTATTTTAAATGTCAGTTTTCATCATGGTGTTGACAAAAGAACAGCAGCTGCTCGTTTTAAATTTTTTTGAGAAAAACGTTAGTTTTTCAGTAATAAAGTTCTGCTAATGAGATGTAATAAATGAATTAAAAATACTGTACAGAAGTCATCCTTGTCAAAACGCCAATCCACCGACGTGTTAAAACAAAGGTTGGAGTGAACCAATATACTCTAAAAAGAAATTGGAACTAAGCCTTGCGAAGAAGCCGAAGCGTCACATTATGTCTGCACGAACAATCACCAAAAGACACCAGCGCTCCCTACGTCTTTACCTACTACTGACAGGGGATAAATGGAAGAAATATATTTCTTAGGGATATCCAATTTTTGGAACAACAGTACTCATTTTCGTTGAACCAGGCGCTACGATAAATGCAGATTACTACATAAGCAACTATTTAAAACTACTTCTCAAAGATTCAAAACGCTTATATCCAGATGGTAACTGGATATTCCACCAGGGCTTAGCTCAATCACACACGGCAAAGAAAACTCTTGCATTTCTTCAACACAATAACGAACCAATTATTCATCCTAATTTATGGGCCCCCTCATCACCCGACTTGGCATCCTGTGATTAGTTTTTGTGGAGCCACTTAAAGTTACAATTGTCAAAATCTAAAGTTGACGTTATCGACGATCGCTTAAATCTTGGTCAAGTCGGTGTTTGACTGTTTATAAAAACAAAGGTTTACATATAAAATAAAATGACATTAAAAACTATAACTGTATTTTTATTATTTCAATTCAAAAACGTTCATTTTCAAGAGTATAAAATTACTTCTAGTGCTTAAACCTAGAGGTCACTAATTGTACAAAATGTTAATAATTTCATAACCCTCAGCAAAACAATCTCTGCTAAAGCAATGTCCCACCCAAGAGACCATTCCACGCAGAAATGATGCCCAAAAAAACAATAGGCGAGATCAAAGGAACACTACTCCAGTCTACACCGAAGCCTCTTCCTCCTGAATAGAAGCCAAACTACGGCCTCTGCAGGTTAGACCTTATAGTCATGCCAACCAATTCAAAAAAGGAACCTGCAATCCAGGTTCATCCTCGCTTTCCATATATTACAATCAATTTGAACCGGAAGTTCAACAAAAAAATTTTTTTTTAATTTTTTGCGAAAATCCCTGATGGCCTTACTAATTTTAAACGGATGAAACTCATTGTCACAGATTCAGTGTGTTTCGGGCATTTCGAGTTAATGATGTAATTTTGAGCAGATCTGCGTTTAAGTTGCTGCAATATGTCGTCTTAATCGCCTGCAATCGAGGCTGTTTGGTGGTCTTTAAAGTTATTCGGAAATGCACAATTAACATACTTATTGCTCTTCAAATTACCGCTTGTTGGGCATTACTGATGCGTTATCTTTGACTCCACGTATTTTAATGGAATTCATTTTTTTCTTCCTCAGCTGAACGCACTTAACTTATGTTCAGCTTTTTCTGCTGTTTATAGAGTAAAGTACAGTGGAGCGTAGAAAGAACGTGGTGTGCTTATTTGGCACCGGCGAATTATCGATAAGTTTAAATCGTTAATACGAGAAATTAGGATGGTCGAATGAAAGATTACTTCCGGAATATGAGTTAAAGACCGAACTGAACAAGTCTATTGTTTTCTATTATGATGGCTTGCAATCGAGCTTATATGCTGGATTCGGAATTTATTTTCCACACTTAACCTTAGGTCGTCGAGATATCTGGGTGTATGGACTTAACTTGCTGTGTCGTCGAAGTTTGAAATCGAGCGATATAGAGTCCAATATTACCTTGTGTACTGATTGTGTAAGGACGTTCCCAATTGTCTCAATAAAGGGTTAATCGATTCGAGACTTGTCAGAGAGTGTTTCCCTGTCAAGGGAATAATGTTACGTGTAACTAAACCGAAAACCGATCTAAGTGACTTCGCCGTATGATACTGGCTATGATGAACCCATGACTGCTTGGAAGAGGTCGATGGTAATAATCATTGTATGTAATTGTCCTGCATTTATCAGAATAAGTTCGCTTCTATTTCCATAGCTCCCGCTCTCTCCCATTGTTCAAGATTTTTACAGTATGCTATGTAAGCAGGGCGCAATTGCGCACTTTGATGGAATCCGGTTTGCACCACGGCCCTTTGAGGTATTAAGTGCAAAATATTTGTGGGTTCCAGCCAATTTTAGAAAAAAAACTAACTGGTTCGCGAGAATTTTTCATTTTTCAACAACTTTACAAAATTACGTGAAGATTTCTCTGTTTCTATAGCATTCCCAGTTTAATATCATCACGAAATATTCTATCTTTCTCTATATTCTATCACTTCTTCTATATGCACATAGATATGAACAAACTTTGCCATCCTACATTCAATAAGACGTGGCATATTTTGTATTATTTGATTTCATCGGCCACATTTACTTATAACACTGTTGGTAACAACACACTGAAACCTAACGCAATATCATCTTCCGGTTTAATATTGGTGGTCGCTACTGTTGAATCTGTTACATCGAAGTTTAAATTTGCAGGAGTAGACGTTGTGGTTATCATGTCTACGGTGATCTTATGTGTTTAACGAACATGGTGGTACGTTTGGAAATTTTGCGATTACATGACTTCTCATCTTTAGTTTTGAGTAGTTGTGTATAGTGTGATTCTCGGAATATTTCCAATGATCAAATGCATCAAATACTCTGATAAGAAAATCATTTAACTGCTTTATGGTGGGTAGATTATATCCAAACGAAGCCTAAGCTGAGATCATTTGGATTTGCTTTTATCACAGGTGGCTGAAATATGAAGTTGTTTTTTATAATGGTGTGAAGAAAAGTGTAAAAATACCTTTCATGGATTTTCTCTGCCGCTTTCCGATCCCCAATGGTAGATGCACGATTTTGTATATGCCCAACCTTTTTTAAATACCATGACGTTTCTAGATAGCACATTGCGTGTTTTCAATGCAGCCAGAAAAATGGAATTTCATCAAAGCTGGTGGCATTTAGTTCATTGAGATACTTTAATATGCAATAAAAATTTAAAATGCCAATTTACTTAATGAAATTGAGAAACATTCACTGTATATAAAATACAAGTACGTCGATGATCTTTAACAAGTAACATATAAGAAAAATGTCTTACGTAAGTACCTACTCGTATTCACATATATATATTTATATAGATCAATCATTATTTTTTAGAATTTTTACCATCATAAAAAAATAAAAACGAGAAAAGCAACTTGAAGACAAAAAATACTTTACTTAAAAAAATACAACGACGTCTTAAAATACCGTTACCGCATTTAAAATAGTGAACCGCAACTAAACAAAACGCAAATGGTTACTCTGATTACATCAATTTTACGTAATAAGACGAGAAAAATCTAAGCATGCTACGCTTTTCCTATTTTTCTCGTTTGACATTTAAACTTCAAATTATTTTCCCTAAATTGCGCTTCTCGCTTGTTACATCAAATTTCTCGTTTCGTTGTTTGCTTTATTCGCGCACCCCATTTCTTAGTGCAACAAAAATTCGCGTAGTAATTACCTCAATCTTAATTGTATATGTATTTAAAATAATTTACTCAAAACCAAAACGAAATTATCTTTTGTGATCTCAAAATATTTGTTATTCAAAAAATAGATTTTGTGGTTTTTTTAAGAGTGAGGAAACAAAGCATCGATATCAAGTTATTTACGTGTGCGCCGCGCCACGGTAAACATTAAACAACAAAAAGTTTTTAAGTTCGAAATTTTAAATAAAATGGCAACCGGGGAAAAAATCACGTTTATTTATTCCGTAGCGGTTCATTATTAAGCCGTGTGTGCACACTTTCAATTTATTAAATATGTATATAATATTTGAATATTTTGATCGATGTCAAGATGCAGCTTCACTCTCGGAAGAAGAATAAAGGTCATGTAAGTATAATGTTGAGCTTTGAGTAATAAGAAATCTTTCTTTGAGTGAGAATAGAGTAGCGCCTGTTAATGTTTAATGGATTTGGAAGGGGAAAGGTCATTTTGGTATGAAGGTGCATTTTATTAACTTTATTCGGCTTCTTTATAATAAGATTGCGAATCCAACTTGTCAGTAAATTTCTATGGATTTTAATAAATATGGCAGTTGATCACAAAATCGGAATTGAATTGATCTTTTAATTAAGATTTTGGCATGTTAATTAGTTGTGGCAGCTTCTTGTACAAAATCTTTGAAACGATTATTCGAATAACGTTACATCCACCATTTAACAAGAAGATTGAGCGCAAGCTAATTTATTTATTTTTGACTACATAGAACTGCTTCACGCCAATCAGAGGAGGCGTCTGGCGGTAGGCACGCTAACCAATACCATGTTTCCATGAATAGAATTAGGTTGAGTTGAAATTTTAACATCTACTCATTAATAGAAATATTTTGTGTGTGGATAGTGGGTCCATAATTATTTTATGATAACGAAAATTAGAAAAATGTTTAACATCAAAATTGTCTGTTTGGCACTGAGTAAAAAAACGGAAGAAATGCTTCATTAATGTTAAATTTTATTCCAAAAAAAAATAAACTTCGTCGGCGAATAAAAATGAATTTTATTTTACACTTCAGATATATTACCAGCTACATAAAGCATAGAATCGATGGTACATCAAGGGAATTCCCTAATATTTGGACAGAAAAACGATGTAAAAATTGGTGGGAAAATGTGGTCAATACATAACGGGAGTTTTGATTACTGGGTCGAACATTTTTGTATCGTCAAAACTACGTTTGAGTTTATATGCGGCAAATTAAGACCCGAGTTGCATTTCAACCAGAACGGAGTACGAAAACCTTTAGACGTTGAATTGAAAGTTGGCGTCACGCTATACAAATTACCGTAGTCCATAACCCCAACTCAAATCAGTTTGAACCCTACATAGAAACATGCTACAACAACACTTGATCAATCTCGAGCAATCTCATCAAGCAATCTAGCATCGGACAACACCACTCCACTACCCAGCTGCCAAACTTGTCATTTCCACGTACAAAATTTGTTTTTACTCCAACCTCCATTCACGCCGAATAAGGAGTGCCGGGCACCACATTGGATATATGGAATATTATGTTCAACATCAAGCTGATAAACTAGATCTAGAAACCCATCGGCAGTCGTAGGTGACATTAACCTATAACTCGAATCAACTCTAATTCGCCACAAGAACTCAAAGAAGTTCCGCAATCGTGGTGTCTGTAGCGCAATTATTCCAATACTTGCTGCCTTATTCCACTAGTCGCGACGTTTGTCGTTTCAAGTGACTTATTTAATATGAAACCAAAGGCGGCTGCCTAACCAATATATCAGATATGCATATTATCGTAGTCACTTCAAATGACAAACGACGTATTATATGCCTTTTCTAGTCACCTCAAAACTTCACGCGACTCAAAATGATAGTTTTTAATTGTTTCTTTCGCCTCAAGTCACTTATTGGGATGGCAACTGGCTAATTTTTCAAATAACAGAGTTGTGTAATAAGGTAGTTCATTATTATAAATTTTTTAATATTTTCCTCGCCAGAAACAGTAAATTCCTTGGTAAATTTAAAAAAAACAATAATTGTTTGGGAGGAAATAGATTGCATATACAGGGTGGCTGAGACCAAGTGTTACCAAATGAAAACGCTGTAATTTTTTTAATTTTGATTATTTTTTATTGAAATTTCGTGGAATATAAAAACATGTTACTGCTCGATATGACCTCATTTGGCTCTGATTATTTGCATGCTGACCGAACGTGAGCTTGCGGAATTTTATTCCATTCCCAAACAAGAGCTGACTTCAATGCATCAACACTTTCGTATTTTTTAGTGGACATCTTACTCTCCAAAATGGACCATATGGAGAAATCCATGGGATTCAAGTCTGGTGAATATGGTGGCCATTCTTTCGACGAAATCAGCCGCGGAACGCAATTTTGTAAAAATTGCTGTGTCGCTCGAGCTTTGTGTGACGGTGCCGAGTCCTGTTGGAATGTCCAACGGTTCGTACCCAAGTGTTTACGTGCCTAAGGTAGCAAAACATCGTTTAGGATCTTTTGGCGGTACACCTCTTGGTTTACCTTGACTACATGTTCGATGAAAACCAGAGGAGTGCATCCATCTACAGTCACTGCAGCCCAAACCATAACATAACCTGGTGATTGCTTGCGCATGGCAACTCTTGTGTCCAAAAATTATCGTTGGACTTGTGCTCTAACCAAACACGATCATTTTGTTTATTCACATACTGTTGAATGGTGAAAATTTTCTTATCAGAAAAGACAATTTTTGGAATCTCATCACGTTCGGCCAAGGCCTTCAATGCTCGTGTTCTTTCAAGCCTAACTTTTTTTTGTGCCTCCGTAAGATCTTGAACTTTTTGTATCTTGGATTCGTTTCTTCACATTTCGTATCATTTCTTTTGATGTTGCTGTCTTTTTAGGACCGCCTCTGTTGCGTTTAGCGATGCTACCAGTTTCGTTGTATCGAGTTATGGTTCGATACACAAACATTTTATTCACATTTAAATGCTGGAGCTGACGAACTATTGCTGTTTGTGAATTTCCACCCAAATACAGTGCAATTACACTATTACGTTTGAATTCCATTACGATTTTTTTATGAAGATATTAATTTAGAACAATTATTTGTTGACCACATGCAAACAACTAACCAAACTTCAAACTGTCAAAAATTGACGCGCGAAGATGACAACTACACAAATGACAGCAGAGTGAAGTCAGTAACATTTGGTCTCAGCCACCCAGTACATTCCGTTGCTAAGAAGAAGTAATGAAACAAAACTACAATCGATGATTATTGGGAAACTGAGCAATGTGTTGATCCATTTCAAATGTGCGCCAAAAAGATCTACTGGTCATCTAGAAATATTAACCAAATTATAAAAAAGTAAGAAATTGACATATTGTCAGAATGAAAAAGATAGAAAATAAGTCACCTCACAGCATACTTGCAAGCAGCAGCGAAAACTTAGTTATGTGGAAATATAAGAATTTCCAATAACTGCAGCAGGGACACTTTAAAATTTCTAAATGAAACTTGGCACACCGTTTAAGCCCAATTTGTGCTAATTAGTGCTCGTGGGAAACAATTAGTGCTAGTCCAGGAAACGGGAAAAGAAAATTTCAAATTTCGCCTGACAGACGAAACAAACAAAACCCGATTTCTAGAAAAAACCAAAAATAATTTAACCCTAAATTTAAAACTTTCTATAAAGGCGGCTAAACTGATGAAATCTGTGCTTATCGTAGCAATATGATTTTCATAAATGTTCATTCATAAATCGAGAAAAATCGAACTAGCCCCTAAAAGATACTACATTAAACAAACAAAATACAGAGGTGTAACGTTCAATAATATTTGTGTTGAACAACAAATTAAACAATAGAAAACAAATGTTCTAATATCCAAGTCATAAGCAATTTCTATAGCATACTCCTGTCAGGTATGTTCGTTGCCATCTGGAAAATATTGTGGCTGAATTTGTGCTAATCCAGAATTGGCCCAATTCCATTGAATAACAAAAACCGTTGAATGAACAATTTTCTGACAAAAAGTGTTCTAGAAACCAATGAAGTTGGCACTTCTGACTGCAGGTATGTTCAATGCCATATGAAAAATATAGTGGCTGAATTTGTGCTAATCCAGAATTGACTCAATTCCATTGAACAACAACGACCGTTGAATGAATAATTTTCTGGTCGTTGCTGTTCAATGAAATTGTGCCAATTCTGGATTAGCACAAATCCAACTACCACGTTTTTCGGATGGCATTGAACATACCTGATAGGAATATGCAGTCAGAAGTGTCATCAACTTCGTTAAATTTTAGAACACTTTTTGTCAAAAAATTGTTTATTCAACCGGTTTTGTTGTTCAATGGAATTGAGCCAATGCAGTATTAGCATAAATTCAGCCACTATATTTTTCGGATGTCATTGAACTTACCTGATAGGAATATGCAGTAAGAAGTGCCATCTCCATTGGTTTCTAGAACACTTTTTGTCAGAAAATTGTCCATTCAACGGTTTCTGTTGTTCAATGGAATTGGACCAATTTTGGATTAGCACAAATTCAACCACGATATTTTCCGGGTGGCAATGAATTTACCTGACAGGAATATGCTATCTGAATTGCTTATGACTTTCATATTAGTACATTTTTGCTATTGTTTAATTTGTTGTTCAACACAAATGTTATTGAACGCTGTACTTACCTCTGTATTTTGTTTGTTTAATGTAGTATCTTTTAGGGGCTAGTTTGTTTTTCCTCGATTTATGAATGAAAATTTCTGAAAATCATATTGCTGCGATAAAAATATTAAATTATTTTTGGTTTTTTGGTTATCGCGTTTTTTCGGCTCTTGAACTAACACTATTTTTTCCCATGAGCACTAATTGGCACAAATTGGGCTTAAATGGTATGTAAAGTTTCATTTTGAAATTCGAAAGGGTCCCTGCTGCAGTTACCCTCACATAAAAATCAAATATTTTGTAATTTTAGCAGAAAATTTATAATTTAAAGAACTATACTGAATGAAGTTGCATCTTCATACAACCATCATCAATTTACAATTCAATTTTCCGACGAAAAATTTTTCGCGTCCAAAACAACCAGCTGTATCTCTTGGTAAATTTGTAAAAAAAAATTAAACATTTTTTTTGGCGGAATTAGATGACATGCAGTTCATTGCTAATGATAATAATCTCACGGTGGCAAATTGCATGATCTTGGTGACCAATTATCATCAGAATTTCTGGTAATTATACGATCACCGAACTTGGTTGCCAATAAGTCGAGTGTTTCACGATTTGTATGACATGTGGTACCGTTTTGTTGAAACCAAAGATCATCTAAATCAATTTGATCCAATTTTGGCCACAAAAATCCAGTTAACAAACGCATCACAGAGATACTTGGCTCCCCACGAACATTTTCACTTACAGCTGTCACTGTTTCACGAGTACGAACTGAACGATGGGGTTCATATGCTCTACGAACTGCAACTGATCCATTATCTTCAACACGTTCAACAATTTTGCGAATTCCAGGCTCTGCAGGATGTCCATGTTGGCCAAAATCACGAACAGATGACTAAAATTGACGTAGTTTTGATTTTTCAGTTGTAAAAAAATTTTCGGGTCACCACCGCCCAATAAATATTTTTTTTGGGCTTTGTGAGTGCATACAATATATATAAGAAATTTTGTACAAAAATTGAGCAAAACGAAAATTTTTGTGTGAATTCAACAAAAATATCTTATTCTAGAACTATTTGAAATGATTTGATAACAGTTTCAAACAAATTTTAACATTTTTATTGACACACAAAATGTTTGTTTACTAACAAAATGTACAGAAACATCTTTCTCTTTTGTTGTTTCTGATTTTCAAGCCAGAGTCATAATACGATTAGGCTGCTCGCCCGCCCGACTAAGAAATACTGAGTAAATTAAGTAGGCGAGTGTAGTGTTTCGATTTGAATTATCGATTTATTAAAACTTCAATCGATGATTATTGGAAAACTGAGTAATGTTTTGATCCATTTTAAACGGCGATTCTATCAAAATTAACTTACCTTCCACAGTTGCTCAATTATTCCAATAATTTAGTCTCATAAATTTTCTTGCATTTTTGCGCAAAAATACACCTGGTACATCTTGGTAAATTTGTAAAAGAAATAATTTTTTTTGTTTCGGAATGCCTCAATCCGTTGCTAAGACTGCCCTTCTGATAAGAAGTAATGAGCAAAACAAATATGTGTTTCGATTTAGATCATTTAGTTGGAAACTGAGAAATATTTTGATCCATTTTAAACACCGATTCATTCAAAATCTTACCTTACCTTCCACAATAGTTGTTCCATTAAGACTTAGAATAATTTCCGTCTTTTTTTCCAATAGTTTTAAATTTCTTCAGTTCTGCATACATCGTGCCTCACGCAAAATTGATGTTGGCCCTCTAAACCGACATCAATACTACTTCAATAATGAATATGATCCCGTCTAATATTACGTGTCTTACGTAAGTTCGTTCATTGAACGAACCAAAAAAAAAATTAATATTAAATAAGAGGTCTCTTAAGGTCTCTCGCAGTTTCTTCATACCAACAACAAATCTTTAATTTTTTCTCGTACATGAAGCAGTAATATGTAATCGATGGGTAGATGAAAATAATGATCACTGTATATACGTAATGTTGGTTAAATTTAAGAAAAGAAATAAGTAAGAGAAAAATAATAAAATTTACCGCTACATCTTCTTCTTAGTTTTCGATTATCGTGAATATTCTTATTATTGTGTATTATACGATCGTCATCGCGCATACAGTTAGTGTTGTTGTTGTCATAATATATAACGGGTGATCGTAAATTGTGGGTGTCTTTCATATATGTCCGTCTTACATATCAAAATCACTAAATAAATGAAGTAAGATCAACGGTACAGAATCAACTTAGATCACACCCGGTTTATGGATTGGCATACTGGAGGTACTCACCATTTATATACGAAAATGATCGCGCAATGAAATGCTACAACCAAAATGATGAATTAGTTGAAGTTTGATATTTTATTCTTCTTCTTCTTCTTCTTGTGCTTCCTCTCTCGCAACAATCATCTTTGAAACTAAATTACAACAAAAAATCGTTTGGACAGTTATTTGGATTAAGAATTTATTTATTTCGTAAGACATGAACTCTACAAGAAGAAAATATCTAGAAGTTTTACTTTGTATATTAACGAGTACGTAGCCATACTCATATACATATTGTCTTATGTAGAAATTACCTAAGGTTTATCTATCCGTGTCTTCGTCATCATCTTCGTCTTTACTCCATTTAGATAATCTCTAAGCGAATAGACTATAGAGCGTGTATAGAGCAGATAATTGATTTTTAAAGAAAATTTTAATGGAACAATATCCATTACCAATTATATTTTAACCAAGACGATAACTGATTTTTTTATCTTACATAATTCTTAATTATTCTGCCCATTATTTTCGAGTAATGAAATATTTATTGAATTGGTTACGTAATTTATTCTAAATTAGAAGAATTTCTTAGTTCCGGATTTTTGCTATCCTCATATTTATTTCGAGATTGAGTCATAACTGTGTCGGTAGCTGAACAGTAAATAGAACCACTAAATGACTATTGGAAAACATACGGCCATAGTGAAATTTTGCTTGTTACGTATATGAAGTTATCCCACGGCTCTATCCCAGAAAATAAAATACAATTCATCAGGCAACACTAATCAATAAAAAACCTCACTTGCTCTTATGTGAAGTTAGCCCAGCTAGGAATTTGGTAGAAATGAAGTTAAACAAAAAAAAATTAATTCTTTCCTTTAAAATTTTGCGAATTTTAGCCGTTCAAACGTTCCAGCCTCGGGAGTAACAGAAAATAATTTTAAAAGCTAACCAAAATCCAACGATCAATGAAGTAGTAAAGCATTAGCGAGGATTCCAAAATGTCTTAGTATTCTACTACAGAAAAGCAAATAAACACGATTTTCAACTGTTGAAAGAAATTTAACCGGAGGGATATCGGAATTCAACTTTGAAAAAGTTCCAAAATAAAATTGTCTAAATTCCAAAATAAAATTGTCTCTGCCAACTGGAACTGCGATGTGCCATATTACTGTACGACGAGACGAAAATATGAAGCGATCTGGAATACGACAAAAACAACGACATGATTCATGACTTTAGCGATTTGGGAAATCAAAGACAATCTAATGTTGTTAGGAGCCACGTAAGAGCCACGATATGCGATCAAGGTTCACACAACCAGAAAGCATATAAAACTTGTGGAGTGACGTCTAATAAATCTACTTTCAACGTCGAAGATATAAATATGTTGGCATTCTATAATGTTCCACACTTATTTCTATAACACAGCCTTATCTGTATCTCTAAATCTGTGTTCGGTAAAACCATCGATAATGCCGATCGATCGATAATCCCAACAAAAAACACGAAGAGAGAGATATGGAGAGAAAGAGAGATAGAGAGAGAAAGAGAGAAAGAAAGAAAGAGAGAGAGAGAGAGAGAGAGAACAGGCAACAGAGGTATGTTTACTTTATACGATTTTATGTTTACGATGAGGGTTTGTTCGAGGATTTGTATGAAAAATATAATTTGGTTGCCGCAAAGTTACCACGGAACGACTTTTCTCTAATCTTCTTAAAAGTAAAGCATGGGTATGCCCCTCTGACAAACTTATCCACGACTTTTAAGGATATATCTGGCCTAAGACCTAATTTCGCTAAGTTGCCACTGAGCGATTTTTCTCTAATTTTCCTAAAACTAAGACATAAGTGTGGCCATCTCAAAACCACATAGCTTTAATCAGACAAATTTATACTTTTATTATGCCAAATTTAAATGTAATTGTAGTTCAAATGCACTAAAATTCGCCAAATATAAAATTAACGAAATTAATATTTTTGTATTTAACTTCATTGCTAATCAATTCAGGGCTGGACTAACTTCACATAATAACAAATGGGTTTTTTGATTGATTAGTGTTGCCTGAAGAATTTTTTGTATTTTCTGGAATAAAATCGTGGAATAACTTCATATACGTACCGGTGTTACATTAGCGTATGGAAGAATTGTTTAGAGCAGACGAAATGTCATAGCAAATACTAAAGTTTTGGTACTCTGGATTTAAATGTTTTAAGATTGCCTACGATTTGAACACTTCCCATTCGATATCTATTTTCATTTTATTTTTATTTCGGCCATACACGCCCCAGATCTTGAGGTTGGACTCTTCCACAATCCTAGAGTAGAACTACAGTTATTTTCATTCCTAACGCTGGTTTGTTGGACTACACTGACTACAATACATATCGTCCTAAGCTCTATGCTTTGGAAAGAAGCATAGATAAATTCGGAACTTATCAATCCTCCCACTAAGTTGGCTGCAACTTACTTATGGAAAATAGTATGAAACTACTCTGCATGAAGTTGTTTACAAGGATTGACAATATGTTCGACAAAGGCAATTTTTCGAGGATATTTTTTTGGATATTGCGTCTGATTTTGATCTTCGTTTTATGCCATCAAAGAGAATTGAATCCTTGCTTAGAACTAACATTACTGAAGCCAAAACGGGATTTCCTTTAAAATTTCTAGACGTTGGCCTCAGGGAGGTGTTTTGCCACCGATCTGATAGCTTTTTCAAACTGGAACGGATTGTCTGAGTCGCTAAGTTTTCTTTTAATGTATAATGGCTTTACAAGCAAAAGCGGAAGCCATTCTACATTACAAACTACCTACTGTAGCCAAAGACTTAAAATTATTTTAAAATGAAAGAAATGATTATTTTTTTTATAGGAAGTTTATCCCTCATGAAGTTGATCACCAAATTATTTTGCAACAGATGATCAAAGGTCACAAGAAGAATGATAAAACGCTACTTATGTGGGACAGCGTTGCCACCGGTATCTTTTGACAATTGCAAAAGTGATTTGTCAACATCAACTCTACTAGGACATCCTACATCTAATGCACATCTTACACCAAATTATAGAGCAAAAACACAACCGTTGGCTTGGGTTATTTTTCGCTAAAACTGGATGATACTCAGAAGAAATACTGTACGTTTGACCGTAAACTACTTGCCATTTACTTAGAAGTGGAATATTTCAGTCATATGATTCAAGAACGGCAATGTCGTATTTACACTGAACGCAAGCCGTTGATTTATGGTTTCAAGCAGAAATTGGATAAAGATTCTTAGAGACAAATACGGCATTTGGAGTTCATCTCACAATTTACAATGGATATCAACTATATTTCAAGGAAAGATAATGTACTGCAGATTTTCTTTCTCATATTGATGAAATAGGAATTCCATCTGTAATTAATTACAAGGAAATCGCTATTCATCTACAGACGTGCAAAGAGCTAGAGGACATGTTAATCAATGGTAAGCCGTCATTAACCAAAAATATAATTCCAGGTACCAACTTGCAATTACATTGTGTCGTCCTAAATTATACTATCCGGCCATGCATCACCAATCAATTCAAAAAGGTTATCATAGAAAATTTGCATAACCTATCTCACCCAGGCGTAAAAGGTACTCAACGATTATTCCAAGGGCGATTTGTCTGGAAAAAAATGCGGAGATTGCCAATAGTTTGTCAAGAACTGCATGCCATGCTAGCGTTCCAAATACACGAAGCACAATAAATCACAAATTTCGACAACGGTTCCGTCAAATCAACGTTTTTGAACATATTAACATCGATTTAATTGGACCGCTTCCTCCACCAAAAGGATCAAATATGACGACTGGAACGGTTCGGTATACCTAAACGAATTACAATCGACCAGGGACGGCAGTTCGATTCGTCAGTATTAACTAAGCGAGTGGTCAAAGATGTTAAATATTTATCACCTGAAAACAACCAGCTATCATCCACAGTCAAACGGGTTAATCGAAGATGACACAGAACTCTTATCTGCAGTAATATTACTAGGTTTGCGAGCTACGTGCAAACCGGACGTTATATCAACCCCAGCAGAGATATTGTATGGTCGAAATGTACGGTTGCCAGCTCATTTTTTTGAAACTCCATCATATGGTCACGAAAATACCGGAAATAATATCTCTATATAATTTCCAAATATTTACTAAACAATTACGTCACTACTGGAATATTCCCGAAATATTTCTTCAATAATTTTCCCACGAGTGATTGTTGCACTCGTATTCTAGATTCGGCTAGAAGTATTTTAAATTCTGTTCCAGACTATTATAATCTGCTACACAACAAACTGTTATAAAACTCGTTTAGTGTTACTACTAAACCCCAGATTTCACCAATATAACCAAAAATGTTAGTAAAGTTTTAAACCGTAAATGAGAAATTTTCGAATGAATGTCTCGCAATGCCGAATTAATTGCTCCCAATTATCATTTCTGCGGAACTAGTAATAAACCAAACTATTAGTAAACCAAAGTATCATACTGGTACAGTACCATAGAATTTTGTAGCTTCAATCATCCTTTGCGGCAACTCTGAGTGAAGAGGTCCATCGAGTCTCTGCTAGGAATTTTTTTGAGCCACTTTGTAAAGCCCTTTGAACTTGGCCAGCTAGAGACCTAGCAGTAAGCCGAGTTTCTTGAGTGCGCCTCAGTCGTTATCATTTTATCTCATTTTTAGCTGAACTACTTTCTTCATTATGCCGGTTTTTATAGCGTGCTTGCTTCTCTTTGCTTTTTGGGTTCGTCGGGAGTTTCAGTGTCCATAGTAAAATGAAAACTAACTTCAAGAGAATTAATCAAAGTTCATTTTTCTTCCTTTCAAATATAAATTACAAAAATGAAGTAATGGAGTAATAAAGAATGGAGATCAAAATTGCTGATAGGTTTATCTAAAATCTAAAAATTATTTTAAAATTATGGAGATAATGAATCTCATATAATATGTTGTCATAACTACATATTCTTAGCAATCTCAACGGTTGCCTGTTAATGGCCATCGAATACCCATTTACGCTATGTTTTTTTTTTAGGGCAGTTGTAGGGCAGTTTTGAAAAGGTTAAAAATCTATGCCTGGCGGGTTGGGCATGTTGAAATATTAAAACTAATAATGCTAATTGTCAATCAGGTTGTCACTTACGGATTAGTAATGTATTCGGACTATAGTGCTTTATTGGGTTATTCATTTATTATGTTTGTCAATTTTTTCACTCGTGATAAGTAAACTTAGGTGTTTTGTGTGAATATCAACAAAACTATATTGTAAAGGATTATGTCTAATTATCATAAAACTATACGAGCAGAGTCGATATGGAATCTTCAAATGTATTATACTTGTATACCAAACGTGGCAAAATTAAACGGAGGTGGCAGTAATTTTCAAATATGGAAATCTCAAAATGCTTTAAACACTAAGATCGATGTCACAATGCTTCTGACTAAAATACTTGCAGTGTTACTGGATAAATAAAAGCATTTCGTCACAGGATGGGAGTCGGCACAAACTTGTGAGCGAACAATGACAAACCCCACCGCAAGATTGTTAACAGAAGAAGATCGCGAGGGCGATACTAAGGTGTCAAATCAGAAAAAAATGTTGCAGAACACACTGAACAGGACTGTTATTTTCGTAAAAATAAATATCAAGTGCAAAGAAGATCGTCAAACGAGAAGCATTTTTGTTTTTTCACGTAAAATTCTAAAAATTAATAAGTTCAAGAAATGTGTGGGATAGTGGACTCTGGAAACGCAATGGTTGACTCAAGGACAGATATAGGCATAACAAAGTAGTCGAACTCTACGCGAGCTGAAGCAGTTAGACGAGTTAAAACGGAGAAGTCACATTAAATAAAATGCTTTATGTTGTTGATCTGAGTAAAAATTTGCTTAATGTGAGTGCATTTACATCGAATGGTGAGAAAGTTAGTTTCACAAAAGACAAAATAGCAGATTTTGAAATTTAAAACAAAAAATGTTCACTGTTTGTGACGTGTGTGTAAAATCTAAACACCCAGGATTACCATTTATAGAAAAAAGAACTCTAGCCTCAAGGCCGCTATAGAATTAGTTCATACTGACCTCTGCGGGTCAATTAGTCTAACTATAGTTGGGACAGACATTTCACAATGTTGTATCTAATAAGGAATGAAAAAGGAGAAACGGGGATTGTAATTCAAAGCTATAGAGCTGAAGTTGAGTCAAAGTATACTACTGTGGGCAAAAAGTAGTAAGACTTTTTAATTTAAATTTCACGCAGAAAACAATTCGTCGACATATTTTTTTTCTATGTTGGTATGACTGCCAGTGACATCTGTGCAAAATGTCACATCAAAATAATCATTAGTGTTTAGTATATGCTTGTCTTTCTGAAGTACAAAAAGGGCATTCGGTGATTTTTATAATGAGTGAAATTATTCAACAAAGAAGTTCCATTAAATTTTGTGTGCGGAATCAATTTTGTGGTGCCGAAACGTTCAGAATGTCGCGACCAAGTGTTTTTGATTGGTACAAATTGATCAAAGAAGGTCGAGAACGTGTTGACGACGAACTACGTCTAGGACGACCAGCAACATAAACTGATGATCTCGTTGAAATATAGGAAGGATTAGTGAAAACGATTGGTTCCAAAATCACTCAATTTTTTGGAAAAACAGCGTCGCGTTGACGTCTGTGAAATAATGCTTTCCGTCTACCAGGATGTCATGAAACGTATTATAACTGGCGATGAGTCTTGGATCTGTGCTTACGACCCGGAAACAGACGATCAATCGGCCGAATATCGTGCCAAAGGTGAGCCGAAGCCGAAAAAACCACGTCAAAGCTATTCAAAAATCAAGGTGATGTTGACAGTTTTCATCGATTATCGAGGTGTGGTGCACTCCGAATTCCTTCCGACCAAACTGTCTACAAGGAATACTATTTGAGTGTTATGCGTCGTTTGCGCGAAGCTATTCGTAAAAAGAGGCCGGAGTTATGGTTCGAAAACTCTTGGTTTTTGCACCACGATAAGGCACCTTCTCATCCTGCATTGGTTTTACGTGATTTTTTCGCCAAAAGATCCACCCATATCGTTCCGCAACCACCGTATTCGCCTGATTTAGCTCCGTGTGACTTCTGGCTGCTCAGCAAACTCAAACGACCGCTCCGGGGAAACCGTTTTGAGTCAATTGAAGACATTAAACGTGAATCGCTACGCGCATTGGAGGCCATTCCGGAAATTGACTTTAACAACTGTTTCGAGGATTGGAAAAAACGTGGGCACAAGTGTATTGAGGCCGGGGGTTTACTTTGAGGGGGAGAAATAGATTTGGAGAAATAAATAAAGAATTTTGAAATTATTAACATTATTAACATTAATATTAACAAAGTCTTACTATTTTTTGCCCACAGTATTAATTTAAAAGTGTCTAAATTAAAATGTAACTTAAGAGGAGAATACGATGGTAACCTTAACAAGAATTGGTGGAATAGGAAAAAGGAATTGTTCTGGATTACAAAACACCTCATACGCCTCAACTTAACGGAACAGCAGAGAGATTTAACAGAACTCTTTTTTTTTTTTTACCTTTGGGTTTTTGCAATTGTAATGGTGTTATTGTGATTGTTCTGTATATTGGTATATTTCTTTTGGAAAAGTCAAGAGTTCTATATATTAAACGAGTCTAATTTAGAAATCAAAATGTAGGGAGATGCAGTTCGTACAGCTGAGCATCTTTTAAAGATAGTCCTACCAGAACGATGAATAAAACTCCTGCACAAACTTGGTATAAAAAGTACCAGACCTGTCGAGACTTCAAATTTCTGGATTTACAACGTAAAACTTGATTATCGAAGCCAAAAACGTACAATTTTTGTGTGAAGCGAATTCGTATAGAGTCTGGGATCCAGTAAAAAAAACAATATTTCAAACTACAGGTGTGATATTCGATAGTTCAGTAAAACCAAAAGTTATTCACAATGGACAGGACAGAACTGAAGATCCATTTGAAGAATTCAAAAAAGAGGATAAAAGTAATTAACAAATTGATTCTTAAATGCAACAAGAAGTACCGATAGAAGAGAAATGTCTAAATCCCGCCAAAGTGAAAAAATTCGTAAAAAATTGAAGGGCTATGTATTACCTACTGCTGACTGGATAGCAGCTATCGAAGAAGAGAAGAAACCTCTAAGTGACAACCCAACTTGGACACTTGTAAAATGTGAAGAAGCTGGAACAGGAAAGGTATTAGGCAGCCGTTGGATCTTTAGAGTTAAAGACGAAGAAAACATAAAGCTAGACTCGTTATTAGAGGTTGCGAACAACAATATGGCATTATTTTTGGAGATACTTTTAGTCCAGTAGTAAATGGGAGTTCCCTCGAAACATTAGTTTGATTTAGCTATGAAACAGCGGTTAAAAATAATAAAATTTGAAACTAAATCAGCGTTTCCCTATGGTCATCTAGACGAGAATATTTATATGCCACCAGAAGGATATGACTTAAGCAACAAAATTCGTAAATTACAAGTTCAAGAATAAAACTAAGTGAAATTTGAGCTAAAGGCGAAATTTGAAATAACAATCAGTCAAAATTCGAATATGACAGACTTAAAATCGTTAAAACATCAGATGGGCTGAAGTTATGTCAAGAGAAATTTTTAATAAAAATTGTAATGAAATTTCATATGAATGAGGCAAAAGTGGTGGAAACACCGTTTCTGCCGATTAAACTACAAACCCAAGAAAAGGACATTGAGGCAGACTATTCTTACCGAGAAGCAATAGATAATCAATCTACTTTATTAATCAAATAAAATACGGCCGGATCTATCGTTTGCTGTGGGAGCAGGTGTCTAGATAAACAGGATGTGACAAACGTAAAACGAATCTTCACATATTTGAATGGTGCTACTAACAAATACGAAAGTGATTTAAACTTGACCGCCTGCCTATTGTGATAATAATTTTCCCGGTGATATGGATACACGTAAAAGCACTACTGGATACATAATTTATTTTTGTGGAGACATCATAAGTTGGTGTTCTGACGGAGACAGAGTACATTCAGCTGCTAAATGTGGTCGAGAACCGCTTTATCTCAAAACCCTAATAGAGGAATTGGAAAAGTAAAAAGTAAAACACGACTATCATTCCTGTAAATTAGTAAAGTAAAACTCAACATTAAAACTGTAAAACACTCAACAGCGCAAACATGTCATTGGTCGTAGGTAACCCCTAATGGTTGACATATTCAGATATTCTTAGCCATCTCTACGATTGCTTGTTAATGGCCATCGAACATCCATTTACACTATTTTGTGTATGACGAGTCGAGCAAACATGTCATGTTATTGATTTTCTTCTCATCATTAACACCACCATCTCGGTCGGAGTGCGGATACATACCAAAATATTATGCTGATTTTGGATTTAATCGTTGCGAGTCCTCATAATTGAATCCCCAAAGGAATGTGGAGCTCAAAGTAAAACACGTCCAGCATATCACACGTTAGAACCCTGGAGCCGATATCGAGCGCATTTGATTGTCGTTAAATATAAATGCAAATTGTCATCAACATTCATTAGGCAAGCAAAAACCTGGAGCATCGATGGATTGAATCAACATGCTAGTAATGTAATTCTTGCATGGGATCAAGAGCAACTACCAGATGATTGAACGAATCTGATTTCAGCAGATGCATTTATTTCCTATCATAGATATGCAATTTGGTTATAAAGGAAAATTCGTATCACACTCATTCTACCACCCAAATTTATGACTCGACTTAATTACCTAAACCATCTTACAAGCTAAATAGCTTTATTCCGGAACAACAACCAAAATTCTATTTAAAATCCATCGATTTCTTGATACATTAAAAACTGGCCTAGTTCCTTTCAAGGAGACAATTTTTCAGAACTTCCACTTCCAACCTACAAACTGATTACCATCATGATCGATTAAGGCGTAATCGACTAAAAAGCACATTCCATCAAAACATGTTGAAAATTTTGATCTAGGTTTAATTTAAGATACTTTCTCCAATCTCCGAAGCAAAAGTCGTTTGCATAAAATTACTTATCGTACTGCTACCATTCCATTCCCAAATAATAGTCCAAGAATAAAAATAAAATATAAATGTATTAATACGTAGGTGATGTTATTCACACGCGACAACGGTAAATGGTTATTTAACGCCATCGCTATAAAACAACTTAATTAGCGATCCGCCACCCCACCACATTTCAATTAAACTCGCTACTGCGGCTGCTGAATGAATTAATTATCCCAAATATTAAATAAAACGATCGTAAACTAACGTGTCGTTCTTATCTCTGATCGAACTGCTCGAGATCATTATCATACCGCCCAAGTAAATGAATCCACAACATATGTAAAGTGTTACGATCGTAAAAAGAAATGTGCAAGCAGGATGCACGAGCGCGCCCGGTTTACCGCGCGTATACGATCGTGATGTATGCACGCGATGACATTCATTTATGTACTCGTACATATAAAATATTTTGAATACATTTGTATAAGATGGCATAATTTATAGCCGTACAATAAAAATGGACAGGTGATCGTAAACTAAGAAGATAAATTTTTGTGTTTTTTTTTTTTTGTATTTAGATGGTTTTGAACTCGATTTTTACTGCCACAATTACAATAAGGTGTACACGTATTTCTATAGAGATTGTATAAGAAAACCGCATTCTCTCGCTCTCCGCAGATGGGATTCCGAATCTGCGCGCGTTTATTATATGTGGAATTGTATACATGCGACGGTGGTGGAGCGGCGCTTGAGGAAATGTAATTTTTCTCGATAACCGTTACTTATTTAAAAAAATTAAAATCACAAATATTTGTTAAAATAAAATAAAAACTCTTTCAAAGTGTTAATAATTCTGTGTTCTAGATATTTCTTTGTTTATTGCCTTCCACTTATGGTACGTTAAATGATACGTGTTCGTTGCCTTTACGAGTTGTAATCGCTTACAGAGAAAATATAATAAAGTTATATATTATAATTATGATGATCTTTGCAGCAGCTTAAGATGTTGCTGTACCTGTCTCTCTCTCTCTCTCTCTCTCTCTCTTTGTAGCTCTTTATATATAGATTTCTTTTTATTTCTGTATTTATTTTCTTTTACTATGTGTATATGCCAATAAACCTTTAATTGAATGTAACGGTTAATAGACCTTCATAGATATGTAGAAAAAAATTCCGCTGCACATGATTAAATGATCATTTCGAAATGAAACGATCGATATTGGCATGGTTTGCATATTTGAAAGTGGTACAGATCGATAAACATAATCACGTATGTGGTAAATAACGAAGAATAATATTTACAGAGTGGCTGAGACCAAATGTTACTGACTTCACTCTGCTGTCATTTGTGTAGTTATCATTTTCGCGCGTCAATTTTTTGACAGATTGAAGTTTGGTTAGTTGTTTACATGTGGTCAACAAATAATTGTTCTAAATTAATGTCTTCATAAAAAAATCGTAATGGAATTCAAACGTAATAGTGTAATTGCACTGTAATTGGGTGGAAATTCACAAACAGCAATAGTTCGTCAGCTCCAGCATTTGAATGTGAATAAAATGTTTGTGTATCGAATCATAACTCGATGCAACGAAACTGGTAGCATCGCTAAACGCAACAGAGGCGGTCCTAAAAAGACAGCAACATCAAAAGAAATGATATGAAATGTGAAGAAACTAATCCAACGAAATCCTCGTCAAAGTGCCAATCAATTAGTCGCCCGTCTACATGTTGCACGATACAGCATTCAAACCATATTGAAAAATGAACTACACTTGAAGCCCTACAAGATACAAAAAGTTCAAGATCTTACGGAGGCACAGAAAAAAGTTAGGCTTGAAAGAACACGAGCATTGAAGACCTTGGCCGAACGTGATGAGATTCCAAAAATTGTCTTTTCTGATGAGAAAATTTTCACCATTCAACAGTATGTGAATAAACAAAATGATCGTGTTTGGTTAGAGCACAAGTCCAACGATAATTTGGACACAAGAGTTGCCATGCGCAAGCAATCACCAGCTTATGTTATGGTTTGGGCTGCAGTGACTGTAGATGGACGCACTCCTCTGGTTTTCATCGAACATGTAGTCAAGGTAAACCAAGAGGTGTACCGCCAAAAGATCCTAAACGATGCTTTGCTACTTTGGACACGTAAACACTTTGGTACGAACCCCGTTGGACATTCCAACAGGACTCGGCACCGTCACACAAAGCTCGAGCGACACAGCAATTTTTACAAAATTGCGTTCCGCGGCTGATTTCGTCGAAAGAATGGCCACCATATTCACCAGACTTGAATCCATATGGTCCATTTTGGAGAGTAAGATGTCCACTAAAAAATACGAAAGTGTTGATGTATTGAAGTCAGCTCTTGTTCGGCAATGGAATAAAATTCCGCAAGCTCACGTTCGGTCAGCATGCAATACGTTCTATGGAAGACTGAATCAAATAATCAGAGCCAAAGGAGGTCATATCGAGCAGTAACATGTTTTTATATTCCACGAAATTTCAATAAAAAATAATCAAAATTAAAAAAATTACAGCGTTTTCATTTGGTAACACTTGGTCTCAGCCACCCTGTACAAAAAAATTAATCTTGCGCCTGATTATGATGGGTAGTTAGTATTGCCATATAGGTACTGTTTCCCCGAAGTAGGACGTGCTACTAAATCAGTTGTACTAAACGAATTGACAAATGTATTAACACTAAACACAGATGTTTTCGCCGTTCGATGGAAAATATCGAAAATTACACCTATCAGGTAAAAGAGATCTCATGCTACAGATGTGTTAAAAATACACAGCCCGAATAATTCATTCCATGGTAATAGTAGTAACCCTGCATTTAGTTTTGACGTTTGATTTTGAGAATAAAATGATTCTGTGGCATCTGTGCAAATTTTTTCTTGAATTTTGTCGAAAAAGAGCAGAGAAAATAAACGTTTGATAAAAATACTTGGAACACATGTTTAGCAGTTTTCTATCGACTCTCCGAATATAAAAGAAAAAGACGAAGGATACAGAATGTCAAAGTTCGATGCTAATTTGTAAAAGCTGAAAGGCAGCGAAAATAATGATTCCTGGTCATTTGAAGACAAAGAAGAAAAACTTGATCAGGTTTTGTCATGTTTGATTTTAAATGTTGAAAAATCGCTCTATCCATTGGTGAAGAAATCACACCAATTGTCGCTTGGAATACATTGCATGCAGCATGTGAGAAGACAAGGGAGCACAGCATTGTGTTGATTTATTACATACATTCGTATCAATCATGATTCGATGCAGTCGTATATTGACGAATTAATGCATATAAAAAGCAAGTTAGAGGATTTGGATTTCCCAGTTGGTGACAAATGATTGACTGGAATCATGTTATTGGGTTTACCAGAAGAATTTAATTCATTCACTCTGGGTTTGGCTGATGGTAAAATGGAGTGGACCCGGATCAATTGCGGTTAAAATTACTGGATTTAAATTATAGTGGAGCTGTGAACCAAAGTGCGTTTCTGAGTAAAAACAAAAATCGTTTTCAGACGAAAAAGAAATAACAACAAGGTGTTTTCCCTTTCAAATGCAGTAAATGCAATGAAAAAGGCGATAAGGCAACCGATTGTCCGAATAAAAACTCGAATGAAACGAATACTTGCTTTCGCATCAAATGATGCAATGAAAACAAATCAAGCGACTGGTTTATTGATAGCGGCGCGCCAATACACATGACACCAAATGAAAATTTGATCAAAAATCGTGTCACGTCTGCAGTAAATCAAATTACAACAGCAAACAATTCAACGATGAAGATAAATGGAAAAGGAAAGCTGAACCTCAAGGTAAATAATTTTGATATTGAAGTAACTGAAGTTTGATATGTTCCAGAAAAATGGTTGAGAACCACCGTTTATATGCACCGTCTATGATGATCAAATGTGTCCTTTGATAAATTGCAAGCCAATTGATGGTATTTACAAAATTGGTGGTGGTGTCAAAAAATGTTTGTTGCGGCAAAACAAGAAAACTCTATGGTTTGGCATAAGCGTGGTTTCCGGAATAAAGTTTGCAGACGACATGTCGATGATTCAAGCTTGTGAAACGTGTACATATGGTAAACAAGCACGATTACCATTTAAATCAAGCAAAAGCGGTAGTGAAAATAAACTGGATCTGATTCACTCAGATTTATGTGGGCTGCTGGAAAACAAATCAATCGATGGTGCCAAGTGCTTTCTGACTTTCATTGACCATTTTAGCAGAAAAAGTTTTGTTTATTTTCTGAAGTCTAAAAAGCAGGTTTTTCAACATTCATCGAATTTAAAATGTGGATTGAAAACCAAAGTGAAAGAAAAATTAAAATTTTACGTACAGATAATGGCACCGAATATTGTTCAAGCAAAATGGTATTGAACATCAATTGACGAATGTTTACACGCCATAGCAAAATGGTACAGCCGAATAAACCGATTGTCGAGCGGTTTAAATGCACGTTAATTGATGCGAATTTGTGTCCTATACTGGGCTGAAGCACACATGATCTTGTACACAGATCAATATCATCATTGTTGGTTGATAAAACTCCGGAAGAAGTATGGAGTGACTCTAAAGTTGATTTAAGTAATCTAAAAACATTTGGTTCATCTGTTAAGGTGCACATACCTAAAGGTAACGCAAAAAATGGGACTTGAAGTCAACGAAAAAAAAAATTGTTAGTAGAGACGTAATTTTCCATAAAACACCGGCTGAAATATATTTAAAGGGCATTGATATGGAAGACGAATTGGATTCAGTGAGGGATAATGTAAGCGATGTTAAAGACATGGACGAGCAAAACGAATCATTATTGGAAGAGGAAAAAGATACGATAATGTCAAATGTACATGTTATATCGAGTGATGACAGCTATACGACTGTTATTGATCCTAGTGATCCAGATTACGATCCGGGCGAGTCAATAACACCACGTAGTCGAGTTCGCTGTTCATCAAGAGTATCAAAACCAAATCAGAAATATGGTGCTGAATTAACATGCAACACAATGATCAACAATCGAGCAAATGATCCTGTTTCGGTTAATCAAGCAATGTCGAGACATGATACAGACGATTGGAAAAATGCAATGCGAGATGAAATAAATGATTAATGGAAAATGAAACATGGTTATTGGTCAATTTACCGTCAGGTAGAAAGGCTATAAAATCAAAATGGGTATTTAAAACGAAAACAGATGACGATGATAATATTGAGAGGCAAGCGAGATGGGTTGCCAAGGGTTGTTCTCAGATTTATGGTCTGGATTATAAAGAAACAAATTCACCTGTAGTAAGGTACGCATTGATTAGAGTATTGATGGCAATTGCTGTGAAACACAAGTTGAATGTTCATCAGATGGATGCTGTTACTGTCTTAAATTTATATGCAACAACCTGAAATGTATAATGATGGAACCAAGCGAGTGTGTCATTATTGGCATTTTAAATCGGGCAATATACGGACTAAAACAGGCTGGTAGAGAATGGAACACGAAACTCGAATCAGCACTCAAGTCATTTGGTTTTGAAAGATCAAGAATGGATCCGTGCGTTTACTTCACGAAAGGTAATCATTTAATTTTGGCCATTTATTGGAAAATAAAACGGGCTTTGAGTTCAGTGTTCAAGATGAAAGACATGGGACCGGCTAAAGAATGCGTTGGTATTCGTATAACTGAAGGCCAAGACAATATTCAATTGGATCAATCTGCGTATGCTGAGGAAATATTGAATCGTTTTGGCATGCAAGAATGCAAACCGATTTCGACAACGGCGGGAGGAGGTTTAAAATGTGCCATATCAGGAGACTGTGGGCTCGTTGCTCTATTTGGTTCAGTGCATTCGTCCAGATTTGGCATTTGCTGCAAATGACGTCAGCCGATTAAATACGAATCACAGTTTGGCTCATTGGAAGGCAGTCAAAAGAATTTTTCGGTATTTAAAGAGCACTATCGATTACAAGTTAACAATCCCAAACGAAAGAGATGGTGAATTGGTTGGTCATTCAGATGCGGACTGGGGATCCGACATCGATAAACGGCGATCGTGCACAGGCTATGTTTTTCAGCTGTGCAATGGGGCAATAACGTGGAGTAGCAAAAGACCACCAACGGTTGCCTTATCAAGTACAGAGATCGAATATCATTGGCGTCGACGGTCCAGGAAGTAATTTGGTTGAAACAATTTTGTTCAGAATTCAATGATGACTTCAATACTGCGACAACGATTTTCTGTGACAATCAGGGAGTAATTAAATTAGCTGAATCAGATGGGTTCAAACAACGTTCTAAGCATATTGGTATTAAGTATCACTTCTTAAGGCCATCACCAAAGATAAGGAGAGTGGTGCAACTCATATTTAACAGACCGCGTACAATATGTGATAATTGACTAAGAAATCCCACAAATCAAAGTTACCTCGAGAGTTCCCCAAGAACCCCACATTGGACCCTGGATGATCCTTGTTTTCATTGGCCGAATTACAGATATCATAACTACTTCCGCAGTCATTCTACAGAAAAAAATCGCGTTTGCTCGAAAGTTTGCAGAAAACTTTCTTTTGTTTTTATTAAAGAAACCCGATTGGGATTATACCAAAATTTATCTTTCTATGAGAATGAGGCGCGGCAACCGCCGTATAAGATCAGGTGCCTGAAATATAATGTTGGATGCTGCTTTTTTAGGAAGTGTGCTACTTGGCATTATAAATTCACCATACATCACAGTTGGAGATAACATCAAACGTCTCCACGATAGTCGGAGGTGACACCTACCGAAGAGCACACCACAATCAAACGTCAGGCAACACGCTTTTTTTCTAATTCCAACATTTTTGGTCATTCGAGTCGAACAGTTCGTGTCGTGCCGCAACAACTCTCGTAAGTAAGAAAATTTAACATTTCGATGTTCAGCATGCGTGACATAATTCGGTACTACTCGTATCGAGCGAGCATTGCTTGGCCGTGTGCAGTAAATAGGATCTCTTAGGGAGAGTATGGTAACCGCGATCAAGCTAACGACTATTACCTCGTTGCAGTTCCAAATTTGTAAACTATACATAGTGCTACAGACACGGTCGAGAACCCGCAAGGTAAGGCCAAGCTAACTCACGTATAGCAGCCGGTAGATATAAAGCTGCCTCGAATCATGGTTCTATAAATTTGAGAAGATTGCACTTCAAATGTAAGTCAGTACTGGTCACCACATGGGATATCATATTAATCATAACATCACCGCAGGCAGACAAGTTGAATCCATAAACCTATCGACAATGGGAGATGTCAATAACCCGAGCGCAGTATCCATCATATCAAAATCTGATCGATTTCCTGAACTCCCCCCGATGGCAATCACTGGATATGATTTCCATGACTAAAGCACAATTGAATCAACCACAGTCGCACAAAAATGTTTCGTTATCATCGCATTCGTCGCACACTCGTGCCTCGGACTCTCGTATCTTCACATGTCCAGTTTGCGCTAGAAATCACAACGTGTTTCAGTGTGACCAATTTAATATCGAAAAGTACAGCAAATCGCATTGGATTAGCGGGAAGACCAGGCATAGCCACAGTCCCAAATTGATTCAACATTTTCCATCTCGGTCACAGCCCTCATTGTCGAGAAAATCACAGGCATACTGCCATCCCAACCAATTGACACGCATCTGGAACTTGCCGATCCCCAATACTATTGACCCAACAAAATAAGTTTTTTACTCGGAGCCAACGTCATCCGGATGCTTCAGAACGATGGCTCCAACAGCGGCGTTATTGGTTCACCATTCACACAAAATACGAAACTCGAAACAACCAATCAGCCGTCTAGTTTAACGGCAACCATCGAGGACTATGATCCCATCGACAACACGTTCAGGTTATTTTGCGAAATCGAAGATGTTCGTTCACCTCGAGAATTAACGTATGATGAGTCAGAAAGTGAATGGCACTACGAGTCGACACACAATCGCAATGAAGATGGAAGATACAACGTACCTTTCTCTGCCATTCAATGAGAAATCATCACCCCTTGGAAGGTTACGAGAGGTTGCAGTTTTGCAACTACAATATATGAAATGCGAGTTTGCCTTGGCCAGTTCGAGACTATCATTTGTGCACCGTCACTTACGGTACTGACAGCGCTTCGTATCTCGCAATTCGTACCATCCTTCAGCTAGCACGAGATGAATAGGAAAACCGCCCAACTACATCGATGACCGGCTCATAAGACATCGCAGATTTAATCGAGGTTCAGAGGCAAATTGTGGAACTACTCAGATGTGGCTGCTTCGAACTGCAGAAGTGATCCTCGAACAGTCAGCAGCTTCTCAATGAGATACCAATCGAGTTCTGCGAACAGCGGTGGTGTATGCTCGAACAACGGTAGCAGATGGATCCGCCAAAGTCACAATGCTGGCATCAAAGACCAAGGGCACACCACTGGAAACGGTCAGCCTGCCACCTCTGGAGCTTTGTTCCAGTGTACTCCTCGTGCCACAGGTTCAAATGTACGCACGGAACGACTCGCAAGTGGCACTTGGTTGGCTTCATGGGTCTCGCAAATCTTGAATACACTCAATCTACTGTTTGGAATTATGTCGCCACCAAACATAATCCCGCTGATTACGTGTTTCATGATGTTGACCTTTCATTACTACACAGCCAATCGCTGTGATGAGCAGGTCTTGTTTGGCTAAGAGAAGATTCAGGTCAACGGCCTCGCCAAAGAACGAGCAAGGTTTACACTAACATCAACGAATGCAAAATAAAATAAATGATCGCAATTTATACTACTACTCGATCGAGATTCATCGCTCGGAAAATTACTTCGAGTCACGGCCTTCCGCAGACGTTTCATCCAACACATCTTAGCACAACAACACACTCGAAAGGCTTCATCAACGTGTCCGAGCTCAATTGGGCATTCGAGTTCTGGGTCAAGCTGATTCAAGAAACAGATTTCGCTAAGGAGATATCAAGATGCCAATCCGGAAAACATTTATTATACAAGAGCCCATTTCGATCTGAGCTTTTTCGTAGGCGGTGACGGTATACTAAGGGTCGGAGGGTGGTTCAATGAATCGAACTTACCATACACACTGAAGCATCCGATTATTCTTCCCAAAGAGCCAGCTTACTTGTGTGATCTGCTTGCGAAATGAGTAATCGCAAGCAGATCACACAACGCTACACGGTGGTGGTCCACAGCTTATGCTGCCACACTTACGGAAGCACTGTTGGATTTTAAGCATCAAAACCTTGGTTTCGTACGCTCACACGTACATTAATGTTGTGAGTTTTTTGTGCAACGACGAGCCAGCAACTGACGGCGAATCTTCCATAGCATCATGTTACTCCTTCGAGATCGTTTCCGTACAGTATTGTGGACTAGGCAGGCCCAATAACAATGTTGCTGCTAACGCAATAAGATGTAGATGACCGTAAAAGCGGCAATAACCAGTGATAATTGCGATGCAATCATGGTTAACTTGGTGATGCTTGGATTGGTACTCGGAGACGCATTAAGTTTTACGGTTGGTAGAGGAACAAACCTTGTTTGAATTCGAAATTCGGAATCTAGTATAGATGTGTGACGGGCGCATAAAAAAACACTAAGGGCCTCAAGATTGGGACTTCTATAAGGAAAGAATCGCAATCTTAGTGAAAAATAGAGCTGAGAAAGGCACAAACAAAATCTTTTCTATGTAAAAAGAATGGGTTCTCCGAAATTTTTCACCAACGAAAGATTTTCTCAAATCTCCACATCCGAATATACCTGATTGAACCAAATGATTCACTGGAAATTTAACGAGCAGAGAATCCATAGAGCATTTCATCGAAACTCAATTTTCAGGAAGTTTCGAGGACTCGATTGAAATTATCTTAACCTCTCTCTCTCTCTCTCTGTAGCTTTCGCGTCCCTTGAAGGGATTTTATCGTCTGTCGATTGGATTTGATGAATGCGATGATATCGCTACCTCCGAGAAGTTGCTTTATTTCGTGGTTCAATGAATCCGATATTCGTTGTTCGTAACTTTAATTGGGCAAAAGATGGAACGAATGACCTTCCTTTCGAAGGTAGATAACATTCTACATTTGGGTCATGGTTCAACTCTTGCTTTCGAAAGCCACCACAGGCCTTATGAGTGCTTTATAAAGTGCGAGCTTGCACGACTAGCATAGCGCGACTAGCGCGATAGATGTTTGTTTTTGACCCGAGGTATTTAAAGTTTGCAACGCTATCAAAATTATGATCGCCAATTCCGAGATTTGCTATGGAGATGACCTTGGGTGTAGTTAAAAATTTGGTTTTTCCTGCTAACAAGAATCAGGCCATGGTTAAAAATATTTACTGTCAAAAACGGACCCAGATCTGTAAGGGGCAGAGAAATAGAAAAAAAAACACCTAATTAGACTGCGATCTGGGTTGAGCCGAGCATGACAACGAAAAATACCTCCACAGTTACCTAACCTTGTTGCAGGAAACTATTTAAGGCTAAATCGATGGACTAACAATAAAAAGATCAATTATTTTCAAAATCGTCAGTAAAACTTTGGATAACTCCAAAATCCAAAAACAACAGAGCTTAAGTGTTCTTTACTAAACTAAGGGTAAGTTCTGGAGGTTCGATAAGCATCTGTGGGAACATTTTCTCCTAGAGTTTTTTGAACGGCTATTATGGAAAACTCGTGCTTAGTTTTTCCCTTTTCACGAAATTTTCTTTTAATATTTTGTTATGAATGCTCAAACTTGGACAAATTGGCAAGCTCTATCGGAATATACAACAACAATATGCTCAAATAAAGTTAAATCCATAATCTCGTGCCTTGTTTTGTTTGTTTTTAAATATTTTAATTTTAAATTATAGAAAAAAATTCTTGAAAACTAACTCAGAAAATCGCCGGTAGAAGGCCAAGGATTTTTCGCTATGAAAATACGGAGTTCTTCTATTAGATACGTTCGAATGATAAAGAACAAATGTATAAATGGACACATTGAAATTTAATTTTTAGGTTAGGTTCAATAACAAAATTTAATTTGGTAAAGAACGCTCATAAGTACGCGGACACGAGAGTGGCGATATAGGCTAAGAAAATAGGCCTGAAACTCATTGCTCTCAAATAATCGTTCTGACCTAAAAGCGAAAGCTTTTCATTAAAATTTATTAATTTTTCTGGCAGTGACATGATGTGGTATCGGACAAATAGTGCAGTGATTAAAGCTTCAGCACCTCAACCGGGTTTTTAACAAAGTAATGTTAACAAAGTCAGTTCTAGTATTTGTCTGCCCAAAACGACACAGTCAAATTCATGACTATTCTGTTCATTGTGAGGTCGAAAGGATTAAGCAACAAAGCTAGATCGACAATCGGCAATCCAAAAAATGACTTTGTAATGACTTTACCCACTGTGTATTAGTTACGCAAATAATTGTGTCTTTGAGAATACAGTGCTACCATTCCGTTACATGCTCGGTTGTATGCCGTGGTTCGTCTATGCTGAAAGCCAAGTGCCAGTTTGCGTGCATATCAGTCGATCATCGTTATACAATACATATTTTCTTGACGGCGGTAAAGGCCCTATAATGTCGATATGAAGTTCGTTAAACCGTTTGCTGGTCGCCTCGTACGTACCCGTTTTACTCTTAACACACTTTATCACTTTTCCATTTTTGACAAGATATGCAATTTTTTGTTTCATTGATTGCCAAATAAATTTTTTTCCAATTTGTGTTGCGGTTATTTTCATGCCGGGATGGGAAATGTTGTGGTATGGCTGGGCGCTGAGTGCCAATTGAAACATCGCACAAAATATATTTATCTGTTCCAAATACTAGGAGTTTTTGAAAAATCACGTTGAGTTTGGTTCGATGAGCGCTGCAAGTTCTAAATCATGCATTTGTGCTTGAACTAGTGAAACGTAACCAATTGTGCTCCCGACGTCGTCTTGTTCGATAGGTGAGTCAGCAATTACAATGTTAAAGTTTCCCGAAATGCGTTAAATATCTGATGTAAATTGTGCAATAAAATCTAAATGTCGGCGTTGTCTTGGCGAAGCCTTGTCCAAGTTTTGGCGTAAAAACGTTAGTGGCCTTTGATCTGAGAATAAAATAAATTCTCTTTCTTCAATGAAATTTTTGAAATGCTCAATAGCGAAATAAATCGCAAATAATTCCCTATCGTACGTACTATATCGTATTTCAGCGTCGTGGAATTTTCGCGAATGGAAAAGCAGAGACTGCCAACCTTTTTCCGTTAGTTGTTGTAATACAGCTCCTATGACTGTATTCGATGCGTCGACATACATTGCAAATTTAGCGTTCGGAATTGGATACGTTAGTCGTGTACAATTCACTAATTTAGCTTTAAAGTTCATTTATTTTAAAGTTCATTTATTTTATTTTGTTCAAATATCACAATAACAATTTTTGGTAACTTTAACCCACCCGAAATCTAACACAGCTCATTTTGAGCAATAATTGCTCATTCATAATGAGATATGCAGGTTGGAGTGAGCTGAACAATTTTAATAAAAATAAATATGTATAGCTTTGCAAAAATCTGATAATAATTTATCATTCCCGAAATTCGCAGAAGACCATCAATGGTTGCTGGCCGTGGAAAATTTTAAATGATTTCAATTCTCTGTTTGTCCGGCGACATGCCATGTGTCGAGATTTGATTACCAAGAAATGATATCTCATCTTTTGTAAAATCGCATTTATTAAGATATTACTAGACCTGCGTCATCGAATATGTTTAATGTGTTCTTCCATACTTTTTGATGCGATTTCGTTACTATTGCTGTTTTCTCAATAGCTTGGTCTTCGACTGGAACTTGGTGATAAGCCCGGACTAAATTTTTCAAAACTTGGTACAAGATACGAGTTGGTGCGTATCATTAGTAACAAATGGTATTGGATAACGATCGGGTTTTGTTATTGCATATAATGCCCAATAGTCGCCACATAATCGCCAGTTACTGTCTTTCTATAACGTCATATGAAGTGGACTGGCCCAATTACATTGGCCCTTTTATCTGTACTTAAGCGTCGAACTTTTGAGTGATATGGTTGGCCAGTTGTGTTTAAATTTGATGATTCTGTAATGCTGGGGGCGTATGAATCGGATTTAATTGTTGCTATAGGTATGTATCAGGAATATCTGTGTTTATATCAGACTTCACGCTTTTATTGTTTAATACCAATTATAATTGCCAATGAACACTTTATTTAATGATTGATCAACATTTCTTACGTAGTTACAATTATATCAGTTTGTGTTTTTATGATGCCCTAAGGGTGCGTTTCTTTAAGATGATGCATGATAATTAGTTGTATTTCAAAAAATTCGTAAGTGGGCATATTGTTATAATAACCGAAAGGTTTCTATCATCAGTTAAATCAATATTATTAAAGCATCTGGTTGCAACGGAAATTTTTTAAACCTTTGAAGTCCTTAATTTGATTTATGACAAAGAATGTTGGCATTTCTGCGCTTCTTCGGCAAATAGTGAATGGAAGATTTTTCAAATTATTAAACAAAACGTTTTAAAGTTTTAAAAGCCTTCGTACCTCCAAAAGTTTTACTATCAGTTCATAGTTACAATATCTAAATGGCTGTAAATAAAAAATATAAATTTACGGTTCCTCTGTAAGTTTTTCATCTAATAAAATTTTAAAAATATTATAAATATTATAACACTGATGATATCATTCCAGCAATACGTTTGCAGGCCGGGACAAGTGCAATTTGTCTATAAATTTGATAAAGCCGCAAATAGGCACAAATCACGACCTACAACAATATGCCATACAGCAACTATAAAAATAAACTAAAAACATAAATAAAACATACTTAAGATTAACATATATTTGATGACTTTAAAATTCTAAAACCTTATCGCACACAGCATCGTTCATTCCCACGATATTAAAACAAAACAATAAATATTCGAAACCGCTAAATCTAAATTAAAGCATTATAATTATCTAATGTATGTATCGAATATGTGTTGATATTAAAATATTGACCTTATTTTCCAAACTAATCTTTTATTCAAAAGAATCATAAAAAAATCAACAAGCATTGGGCGCTTTCAGGTCCCCCCTTATCATGATTCGTAAAAACATCGCTAATTTGATTTGATAATTTCGTAGTGCTAAAAATATTCGTAACGTTGGCCGCGATTTTATTCAACCTGGGTAGGAACCAAGCACAAATTTTATCGATTAAAAAATTCAATAAAATATCGATAAAATCCCAAATAAAATTGTAGCAGGCTTTTGATTTTACTGGGTGACCAAAAACAAAACTAAATAAATAATTTGCTCCATAGATGTGTTTCACTTTGAGAGCAAAATAAATCTAGCAGCCTCATTTCCCCTAAAAACATTTTTTATGTTAATATTTTTTATCGATAAAATGTCTGCTTGGTTCCTATCCTGTTTCCAACTGTTGGGTGACCTGAAAGAGCCTATTGTATTACAGAACCTACTTACATGTTCGATGGGGTCATTCGACCGCTTTTCAAAATACCGTGTTCCAAAATCCTGCTTTTCAAACCCCCGATAATTAAAAGCCCGTTTTTCAAATTTTTTTTATGAATTAGGGTCGGGGCGCCCGGATTCATAAAAAAAATTTAAAAAAGCGGGTTTTTGATAATCTTTTTCCTGTCAGTACAATGTATTAAATCCATAAAATAGTTGTTGGTTCCGAATCAAACTGGATTATAATTTTACATAAGCGGTTAAGAAATTTCGAAGTTCAATTCTATATAAAGAAGAAATGGCCTAGTTAAATTAAGTAATGTCAAAATCCTTAAATGCGTTCAAAACTCAAGTTACCGACCAAATGGCACAGTGGTTAAAGCTTTGGCGCTTGGATCGGGAGGTACCGGGTTCGAATCCCGATAGGGGCAGGATGCAAAGGGAATTTTCATCAACAGATTACGGTCTGTGATGAAATGGAACACATCTATGACCACCTGTCGGAGTGCAAAACTCATGGGCCGGCCCATCTTCCATGCCAGTATAGGCTGGCATGGAGCTATGCAATGTGCAGATGGTAACAAAATCGGACCTATGACCGTACGTCCTCGAATTGGCCTACACACTGGCGTAAAAGTAAGGACGGAAAAAGCTAACCGCGAAAGAGTTGGGAGAGCCTTGGCCCCAGAACAGATTGCAGCGATAATAAAAAAAAAAAAAAAAAACTCAAGTTAGAGTCCCAATCTAGACCGATATATCAAATATGACATATCAAAACCCGTGGGATTTTTTGATAATTCGGGATTTTGTAATTCGGCCTTTCGTACCGATCCTCATTGAGGCAATCCAAGATGGTATCGATTCCATGTGATACAACATTTTGTACGAATTTAACCTCTAACTGAAGAATTCTCCGAGATTTTTCGAGCATCCAATAATAAGGGCTTTATGTCCGACCAGCCGATGATATTCATTACCAATTATATGCTCGTTCAAAACAAATACATTTTTGTAGCTTTAAAAGCACATCTACTTAAATATCTTCGTGCGTCTTTATTAGGCGCCATGCTACATCAAGGTTGAATGTTTTCTACAAATTTTTGTATAATTTCACTGAATATAGTACATGATGTTGCATGCCATAAGAAAAATTCGGAAGTAAAGTAAAATTCTTTAATTATTTTCGTTGTGGTTTCGTTGAAACGAATTTCCTTATCATCGACGATTTTTGATTCAATCTAAACAAGAAACATCAATTTTCTCAAATATTTTTAGATATAAAAGCAAACATCTTATTCACAATTTTTATGCACTTCCATCCTCACTCTACCGCTTTACCATTTCAACACGGCAATTTTGAAATATCGAGGCGTAACAAATGAAATCGCACAAATCGCTAAATTGCAAAACAATTGCAAATTAGAATGTGTGTCGTCATTGCTGAATGCTGATTATGGTTGAACCGTTAAATATACTGTTTTAAAATATGTAAACAAACAAACATATATCAAAAAATGATATGTGATAAAGAAAAAGTAAAATTTCCCCTGTTCATATATTATAGCAATAAACTGCATTATCGACATAAACGCATTTAAATCAACATGTGATTTATTTGCTTACATTACGTATTCAAATAAACATGGCAAGGATACAAAACGGTATATAACTAAAACCAGTAAATACGAGAAATTGTATTACCCAAAATTAAGTAATAAGAAAAAAACAGTTACCCAAACATTATATAAAAAAAATAATACCTAATAATAATTTAATGTCTGTGATACACAAAAAAAAATTAAGGGCATTGACCACTTTTGTCGTGCACAGTCAACTTGATCTTCACAATAATGAATATTAATTTCATTTTGTGTTGCGCGAAGGTGACCAACAGATAAAAATCATGCGATAACTGTGTACCGATTATAACAACGAGGCGAATTCTCGTACTCATTTTAATAAATCCAAACATTTCATTACAATATAAATTCATAAATCGGTTTATTAGATAATTCAAATAACTTCACACATACTAACTATATACTAATTACTAACTAGTGGGGGACATTACTCTTCTGCATCCGTCGGTGGAGGATTTGGATTCTCGCGCATACTCGAAACAATCTGGATTGTAAATTTCTCAATTAGATTTAGGGCACGATCATCCGCCAGCTCGGACAGCGATGCGGCAACAAATTGTCCAAATGCTTGATATTTGCACGGTGACCGATGAAGTTTTAATATAAGTTCATCGTTTCGCCGCTTTTTTGATGATGCAGCAGCAGCAGCAGCAACAGCTGCGACCGTATTAAGCGTGACTGTTGGTTCGGTATGATTTATAATACGAATTGGTGAGTTCGATGTCGAAGAGGGTGTCCCGTTTTGTGTGTTTTCCGGATGATTTGTATTGTTTGATTGAGTTGGATGTTCATATTCTTCGGTTTCTGGGGCCGCCGATTGAGCTTCATCAGCATTTTCGGCATTTTCTTCTTCAGGCGATGTAGTTTGGGCAAGCAAACTAACCGGGTTTATAAACTCACCAACGCTATTCTCCTGGTCTTCTTCACCCTCATTATTCGAAATCACTTCACATTTAACTAGTACCTCATCTGTCTCATCGTCATCTTCTTCATTTTTATTAGCTTCTTCTCCGTCGCTATGATTTGCCGATGTATACTCTTGTTTGCCCATATGCTGAAGTTTTGGCGTTGGTTTTGGCGAATCCCCATTATTACAATATTCAGGTGGATAAACAAATTTTTTTGGTGGCCGTCCACGTCTTCGAGCCACCGGATTTATTTGGGTCATTGGCGCTTTTACAAGCGGTGGTGGACTTGGTGTAACTGGCACAACTACCTGTGAATAATTGTGTACTCGTAACGAGCCGCTATAACTCCCACCCTCACTACCCATTGTACGATATTGTCGTCGAGGGCGAATATGTCCGTCCAGAAAATTTAGATGATAGTACAGCGCCCATTGTGCTTTACTGTTGGGATACTTGGCGCACAAACTTTCATATTTACGTTTCTCAACATTGTAGCGGTTGCGTAATTGCAGCATACGATCTTTCAAAATATCAACTAGAAATAAAATTAATTAAAAAATAAATAAATTATTTATTTTTATTCATTAATTATTATACACATTTCAAATTTTGAATTCAGTTTGCTTAATTATCAAGTGAAGGGGCACGTTATGTATCAATAAATAATAAAAATGTGTACACACTAAACCGAATACACAAACCACATATTATTTTTATACGTATTTTATAATTGTGGAAAACAACTCGACACAAAACATTCAAAATAACCGCAAATAATCACGTTTTCATCGTAAAATTTAAGAAAAACAAAAATTGAATTCACAATTTTTAATAAAAATAAAATCAATTATGTATATGAAGTAAAACGTACCGTTATATCCTAATTTGGCCGCAATCTCCTTCCAGGCATTATCATTGTACGCCCGATCTTTGAAGTGGGGCGATTTTTTATCGTACAATCCGTGCCGCCGTGAAAATTCCTTCGCCAACAAAATATCGAGTTCACCCATTGTTTTTCAAAAAATAGTGGGCACTTCACTAGTAATGATTGCGCGATTTTTTAAAATTTTAAATTATACCAATTATTTTATATTTTGTATATTTATCTCTTTCACTCTTTTCATATAAGCGCTTTAATTTTTTTTATTATGGTTTTTTACTTTTTACATCACACACAAAACTCGACTAAACAAGAAAAATTAAAACAAAAAAAAAATAAAAAATTGGAATTTTTATTTTATTTTTATATTATTTATGTATAGATAAATTATAATTATTTATTTTTATTTATTGACAAAGAAAAAACACGTCACACCAACAAAACTCAATTAAAATTAATAAAAAAAAAGTTTTTTAATTTTGTTTGTGTGCAAAACAAATGAAATTTTTACTTGTATTAAAATAAAAAATATTTTTTATTAAACTGTTGTCGACACAAAATAAAATAAAATTCCCCTACATTTTAGACGTAATATATTTTATATTGATAATAAATAAATAATTATTTATCTATAAATAAAATGTTATTCGTAATAAAAACAATATTATTTTATTGATTTTGTGATAAAATTAAAATATTTAATTTTAAAAACAAATTTAATAAAAATATTAAACGAAATAAAAACAAAACCTAAAACGAACTCGCACTAACACAAACTAAATTATAAAATAATTTTTTTTTATATATAAAATTAAAAATGACGAACATTTTTTCATTCGGCTTTTTTACATAATTCGTACCATTCGTTTTATATAGAATTTTTATTTTTGTACATTTATCTTCGGCTATTTTAAAAACACGATGCAGCTGTAATAAATGACATCGACAAAATAAAAATTACAAAACAATATGCTGATTCGAATTAAAGATGTGTGCGTCACAAATTAATTAAAAAAAATATTTAATGGTAAATGTGATGATAACGGTTGATTTTTTGGAAAGAAGTGAGATTCTTGTATATTAAGCATGTATAAGGGTCGAGATAGTATTATATAAAATACAATATAGATGTCACTTTATAATTTAATTTATTATGTACGTTGATTTTATTATTTTTAAATATCGAGTAAACCAATTTTTATGCTAACTACCTTAATGAACATGGATGGTTTCAGGTGCTGAAATGATGCTCCTTGAAAAAATTTGTTCGCTTTCTGAGTATTTTAAAGCTTCTTAGCCAAATGATTTATACAGGGTGATCAAATTAGTATTATATATTTCATAAACATTATAGCGACAATATTCTTTTTCCGATTAGCTTCAAAATTGACATTTGTATTCAGTATTGGTTGGCAAATCACGATGGAAACATACAGTTGCATAGCGTTAAGAAATTGTTAAAATAAAGGCTTCGTAAATAAGCACAATGGTCGGTCGCTCTTGGAGTGAAAAGCCAACTTGCTGTTGTTCATTAAACACGTTTTCATCCCTAAAAATTGGCATAGCAGTTACCGTCAATGGAGAACGCTACAGACACATGATTACTGTTTTTCGTGGCATGACTTAGATGATTTCGACTTGAACGATATATGGTTTCAAGAAGATGATGCAACATACCGTACCTGTTATGACAAAATCAATTTATTGAGATAAAAGTTTAATGACCGTGTAATCTCCAAAAATTCCGATGTGAAGTAGCCACCTAGATCATGCGATATAACTCCATTGGACCTTTTTCTTAGTGAATATGTTAAATTATTGGTTTACTCCAATAAACCATAAACACCCAACGACTTTGTTGATGAATAGGTGCAAATTTATGTGAAAACTGGCCAAAAATTGGTGTTCCAGAATCGATTTTTTTTTAAATTTGTCTCCTTATAGATTTCACAGTAAAATTACAGCGTTCAGGGTTTTGTACTATAACTTGGCTGTACATTGAGTGAAGTTTAAGGTCTAAGCTTGTTTCCGTTTTTTGATATTCACCATTTTTCAAGCTATTTGAACCAAGAGTGGCACAACTGATTTCCCTGTTTGAATGTCCATTAGATTGCCGTTGCCGTGGTTAATTAGTAAAGGGTGTTTTTTCAGAGGTTAACAATTTTAAATTAAAATAGAACAACGAAAAATATTTTGAATATCAGTGAAACTAGCTTTATTGGATAGATAATTGTATGCCATTAACGCTTGAATGTGATATCGGCGTAATCTGGAGGTCCAATTTTTGATCACTCTTCGCAGCAATTGCAGGCCGTATCTCGCTAATAACTCGCCGAATGTTGTGTTCCAAGTGTTCAATTGTCTCTGGTTTGTCGGCGTAGACAAGTGACTTAACATATCCCCAAAGAAAATAATCTAATGGAGTTAGTTAGATCGCACATCTCGGTCGTCAATTAACAGGACCATTACGTGAAATTAGTCTTTCATCAAATGTTTCTTTGAGTAAATTACTTGTATCCCGCGTTGTGTGACATGTGGCATCGTTCTATTGGAACCACATATCAACCAGATTTATGCTAGCCTATACTGTTCACCGTTGACGAATGATTCCGCCGGCCCATAAAGCGCACCAAACAGTGATTTTCTCTGGATGTAATGGTGTTTCGACAAAGGCTTGTGGATTATCTTCACTCCAAATCCTAAAATTCTGTTTATTAACGTACTCATTCACCCAAAAATGAGCTACATCGCTGGACAAAATTTTGTTTGGAAAATCAACATCAATATCAATTTGTGCTTTAGCCCAGTGGCCGAATTGGCGGCGTGTGCGATGGTCGAATGGCTTTAATTCCAGCACAAGTTGAATTTCTAATATGTGCTTACCAAGATCCTTACATAAAATATTCGATAAAGTGGATGGACACATATCTAGTTGCTGAGAAAGACGTTGAATTGATTGATTTGGGCCTTCCTCAATGCTACACTGTACAGCGCTTATTCGGTACGCACTGTTTGACGTCTTACTGGATGCTTACATATTATCATTTAGAGTATACGTGGTGCGTAAAGGATCCATAGTTAACCGAATTACCTGCTCTGATGGACGATTATGACGACCGTAAAATGGACGTAATGCACGATGAGTTTGGCGAACAGAACATTATTTTGATAAAAAATTTCAACAATTTACAAGCGTTGCTCTGGCGTGAGTCTATTATATGCAAATGTCAGATCGGTTGTTAAACAAACAAAAGTGTTTGAGTCAGTTTAAAAAAAACACCCTTTACATGCAAACGCAGCGGGCTCCAATCAGCTTACAACGTTTGTTAAAATTCACATGGCACATCTCGGAACGAAATATCAACGTTTCTTGTGAAAATGGTTGCCATTCATATTCATCTGTCAGCACCTCTTCAATATTTTCTCTGGATTATTAAAATGCATTTACTGCAGCCTGAGCACGGTCAACTTGTTATCTCGGTTGACAGACTAGAAATTAGCTAGATGTAAGATTAATTAATCTTTTGAGGTTTCTTGTAGAGTACGAGGGCGGTGGTGAGTATGATTATGATCAAGTGACTAATGGCATTTTTTGTAACATTGTGCTAAACATTTAACTGCAAGCAAATGACAACTTAATCGCGAGTACGCGACACAAATGTAACTAATTGCTACACAAACGACATGTCATTTCATTAGAATCTGAAATTAGAACAATATTTTGCAAACTTGCAATTTTATTAGAATCTACCCCTAGGTGAAATTTAGGACTAGTACATATAGGGGAAGATTCAAATCAAATGACATCTGACATTTACAGCAGTTTGTAGTTGGTATACTTGCATCGATAATTTGTATTCAATTTTTAAATTTCTTATTTAAAAATTTCTTACGTCAAAGTTTCGATTTAATTCAACACAACAATTGTATTCACTATTCACCCTAATTTTATAAGAAGAAAATTAAATAGGTGATAATTTTATACCATCTGTCACAAAATTGTTTGCGTCATTTTATAAAAGACATTCCATCTGCATCACGTTTTAGATCTCACAGTTAAATTGTCATTTTCTAGTAGTTAAAATTTTAGTACTGTCATAAAAAATGCGATTTGTCACTTGAACAGAATCTAGGTCCAGGAGATAGATTATGTTCAGCTGAAAAATTACAAATGATATTTTTTGTGACATTGTACTAATGTTAACTGCAGAAAAATGACATTTGATAGTCACTCATGTGACTAAAGTTTACTGACACTTTTGACTAAACCCGGGACCTTTCCGGTCTATACCTCTGTAAATTATATGGACCTTATATTTGGATTAATTAATGTCCATGTCACTCATATTTGCAAAATAGGTAGCAGGCTTATGCGATTTGCTACTCGTTGGGCCTGTGTCCAGTCGGTGGTGCTTAAGGTGGTAAATCCTCCAAAAATCGTTTTAATTCTTACCGAGACACTTTAATGTGTATCTCGATGACAATAGATTTTTCTTAGTACTACATTTTATATTGATTGGATAGCTTATGAAAAATAAGGATGTACTGATCGAAGAGAGTAGTTTGAAATGTTTTGGGTAGATAATGTGTATAGGAACTCCCGCAACATTTGCCAGCGTGAAAAATGGGCTGCTTCAACTTCAACTTAAAAAAAACAAAAGCGGTTTTATCAGCCGAGAAAGTGCTGACGAAATGTTTGGTATATTTTATTCTCTCGTACTATGCATCGTTATTACACTACTGATGGTTGAAAAACTATACCATTTGAAGGGAAACAAAGTGTTCTTTCAGTTTCATTTGATTTGATTAACCCTCACTATATTCACAACATCCATCCGCCATCGACCATATATACTGTTTCAATGTTTGACTCGGAGCACGGATATTTTTATCAAACGAAGAGGTTATCGCAGCAGTAGACGTTTTGAAGAGTAAAACATCAACTATTATTTCGGCGACATGAGGCTGGAAAAAAGTACATACGAGTATCTCGACTTAACAAGAGATACTAACAGGCTTAGGCTCAAACATTTAAGTCTGCTCTATAGTACATTTCATTTTGGTTTCGCGATGTTGCTCTGCTGTAATCATTTAACTGCCGGGTACGGCAGACATGATGACCGATATACTACTTTTTGTTAATAGCCCGATTCGTTTCGTTTGGACAATCAGTGATTTAATCAGCAGCTTGTAGAAGTTAAGTTTTTGGCGAGAAGTATTGCAAGACTTGATTTTCTTGATTAATAGTTTATTATTTGCATAATATGTTCGATATCCGAAATAATTAACTCTTTTACTTTCGCATATTGCGCGTCTCTCGAAATAAATCGACTTGATTTACAGTACAGGCAGTTACTCTAGAGTTTGTTGAAATAAAAGTAGCTAGATGATAGGTTCACCTTGCCGTACTTCTGATGTTATTTGCCTTCTAGTTTTACATTGCAGTTTGAATCGCTCATCAGTAATTTGCACACATATCGGTTTTCAAGGAATTCCTACTACAAAACAACGTCCCATATCTTGTCTCTCCATTGAATGTCGTACGTCTGGTGAAAGTCTATAAATAGACTGTGAACAGTGTTGTCCTTTTCCTAACTTTTCTCTAAAATAATCGTCGGATTGTCAGAGGTATTTTAGAAACTTTAAGCAAAATCTTACAGGCTGTAAACGATTCATACTCCGTCTGATGTGTGATCCGCGCTATAAACGATTTTGTATACAATGGTTTTTAATGACTACATCGATACAGCTTTTTTGTAACGAGTGACCGACGAAATTAGAAGCTTTAGAAACTAGAACCAAACCCGCTTTTTAACAATTTTTTCGGTTTAATAATAACCTTCCATTCTATACGTCAGAAATTTCGATCTATAAGCAGTCAAAGTAAATACGTTTTCACAAATGCCTGAAACTAGTCCGTTTTAAAATAAACTTAAACATGCTTGAGCCGTTCGAAGACGTTATTAATCACATTCCATCTACGTTCGGTTTAATGATCATAAGAGAATTCAAAAGTAACGTGGCGTTTAAACAGCGGCCGTAAGCTTGCCTAAGAAATTAAATTGAAACGTGTCAGCTAGTGGAAGATTTCTGGTAATTGGATATAAATTTTAAATAATGGTACGAAAGGGTAATACTTAAAACGGAACTGTTGATCAGTTAAGTACATGAAATTGTGGGTTAAATAATGGGATTTTTCAACAAAACTCAATTAATAATTAGTGAACAATGACGCTAACTCAAAGGATCCAAATGGCCGAGCAATTTAGTGTTATATAATTGCAAGTCTTATGAATTGGGATTTTTATTATTGCATGCGGGATTTTTATTATTGCATGCATTTCTATTTTGCATGCACTAAGTGTTACATTTATTTAATGAATATAATCAGTTATGGCAGGTAATATGTATTAATGAGTAACGAACGCTCTAGCCGTTGTGCCACTTTCACGTGACAGGCGGCAAAAGTAGACGTGTTGCTTTTTCGTTGCCGAAATAACACTGGCGCCATTCATGGTCAACTTTATCTCGAATTTGCATACGTTCGTTCGTTTCTCAAAGACGTATATGCTGCTTTTAACATTATTATATCTCGAAGTCAAAATGTGAAGACGACTTGCTTCATTAAAATAAGTTTGCTAGTAGGTTTAATGCAGAATCAACCAACTAACGTTGCTTGCTATTCGGGACAAGAGGAACTTATGTTCTTAAATCGAAAAGTCATTACCTACCTGTCACCTATAAATAATAGTAATCTTAATTAAATAGTTAAAATATACAATTATAACCGAACGTCTGATCGTTTTAAACTGATCACAAAAATCGTTTACAATCTGCTTCAGTCGCATATAGTTATTAATTACGTCCGAAATCAAATCTGTTATCAGCGATATTTCTAAGATTGATCTTTTGATCGCTCGATGATAAAATATAATAACTTAAAATGAAAACATAACAATTTTGAAATTACTGATCAGAATTTCACGACCATACTTAAAATAAAAACGAATGATCATTTCTGGTGTACCAGTTTTCCAATCTTTATACCAGATCGCATAAAAATAATGCCAATTTTGATTAATTCAATTTAAGAAAAAAATCAAAATCAAATAAAATAATTTTTTCCGCATTATTTAGTCCCACACCGTGCCGCGCGCGCATGCATTAATAAACTACATAACACACCACACGATAAAAACCGGACATAGCAGCAAAATACAGAGAGCAAAATATTTATATAAATAAGCGATCCAACAACAACACCGTGTACACATAGTCTTAAAGGAGATAAAAAAGAACAAGATTCTTTCAATGTTCTTAACCTCGCTCGATTCGCTTCTATAATAGTACTCGCCGCCAGTACAACGGAGCTCGAAAAAAGAAATTATTGTTATTATTTATTTATTAGATTTCATCATAAATTTATAATTATGATGTTGTAATGTGTACTCGTAATAATTATTTATGCGAGCTCTATTCCAAAGGTGTGGTGTGGTGGTTGGATTGGGATTTTGATTTTTTTTTGTGTTTTGCTTTGATTACAAAATTTGCTGTAATTTAACAACATTTTATGTTTTTATGCTTTTTTTATGCTATACTGACTTCTTTCGCCAAGTCAAATTGCACACACAAAAGGTTAGATGAATGTACTTTATATAGTTAGAGTTATACTCGTAATACATACTCGCGGTATTATATAGTTTCTAGAGTTTAGTCATCCATAAGTCGTGATTTTATAACTGAAAGTACAGGGTGTAATTTTGTAGTTTTATAGTGCGCACACTATTATTACTACAAGCTAGTACGGCAGTTTTCTGTTTATTAAAGTATCAACGATCGATAATCCCAAATTTTTCAACAAAAAGATCGCGATCTCTAATTCTCATAAATTAAAAGTTTATATGAGTGTATTTACAAATGGCATGATCGTGATCGTCATTTCCAATGTGAAAAAATCTCGTTGAAGAGACAAAAATGATCAATGATGATGACCAGTTTTAAACTCGCAATTGTCATTCACAACCAAAAATTAAATTAAAAGTATATAATGAAGGAGGTAATAAAAAAATAAAATTGATCGTTAAACTACGATCGCGATCGTTAACACTAATTTTAAATTCTACTCATGGCTGTCTCTTGATCACGATCAATATTTACATCGATGATCTGTATAATCAAGTTCTAATTAAATTATGTTTACGATCACAGTAACTCAGACTTTTATGACCGATTTTTATTGTATAAATGCAACCAATTTAAGCACAGAAGTAGCACGCGTATTTAATTTCCAACTGCTAAACAGAAAAATGTTGCAACTTGCAATACACAGAAAAAAAAACAAAGTTTGCAATTCTATTAAACATTAAAAATAAATACGGCTAATTCATCAATTTAATTCAACAATAATAAATAGCCAGCAATTTATAATTTTTTGATGGAATAAGTGTTCTTAACAATTTTCTTATCGCATTGTGTACACTTTAGCAATTTATTTATTTACATAAACGTCATCCTATTTTATAGCATTTAATGAAAATCAAACCAAATACACAAATTTCTTAATTAATAAACGAGAAATATGAGAAAAAATTAATTCCAGTTCGATAAAAAATAATAAAAAATTTTCTCCGCATTACATCAGTTCTCCAATTACACACATTATAAGCTGCTACACATAAGATTGAAACTTAATAAAAAAAAACAGCATTTTTTCATTTACTTATGTTGTCAACACAAGTATATATGCGAATATACGAACCTCACAAGATGAAACCAAATATATGTATGTTGCATTTGGCATACCACAAATAGGCCGGGACAAGTGCAATATTTATCCGTAATTTAAATAATATAACATTGACCCCATCCCGTCCTGATTGTAATATGAATTCGGATTGTCCTTTTCGTTTGCTTAATAATCATCATACCTGAAACTAGATAGAAAAAAAAACATGTTTAATAAAATGTAATTTAAGAAAAATTAATTTATATATTAAGTTCTCGGGGAGCCACAGGTTGTCGCTAGTGCTCAAAATCAATTTTTAGTAGGAATATGATATTCGACTACTTATGAAAAAAATAATTTTTGATTGTTGAACCAAAGTTTAAAATGTTCTCAGTAGTGTCGTAATGAATATCCAATGCACGACACAGTTGCCAACCCGTCGTAAATCTCATCGAAAGATGATTCAGCATTTGATTCCAAAAATTATTTCACAACTCTTTTTATATTAGCAGCTCGAGATTGTAAGTAATGTTCATTTAAATTATATTTCCGAATTCTTACGGTCTTCTGACGATTAGAAACGATTCTTCGCTAAGCCAGCAAAATACATGCTGTATTTACCGTATCCGCGCTGAGAATCGGGGTGAGATCAGATCACCAATCCCAGGTGCAATGCTTTCGTCGGTAAACACACGAAGACAAATATAACTCGTCGTTGATATGTTACTACTCGTATCTCCGAAAAATTAATTGAAATCGGGCCAGCGAAAATCTACTCAACGCTTTTCAGCTACGCTAACAATGCTATAAACGCAAAACTTGTTAACGCTAAAGTATCTAACGTTAATCACATTAATTAGGCTAGTTAGTTACTGCCTTGGTGATGAACGCCAACACCAAATACTTTCGATGGCGAAAACCTTTCCTCTAAAGCATATCTACCAACGGTATTTAAATTTCGAAAATATGCACAAGATATTCAGCATTTGTTCGAAATTACATTTTAAATTTTTTGTGAATGAAGTTTCAGATGCGACCGGAAATTGTTTTGGTTCAAGTGCCAATTAACTGCAAGGATTTCTAGACATGATGTGCAACCTCGCTCACAAGTCACAGTAATCCCAAACGATCCGTATCCCCGACAGACGATCCGCAGTAAAAACGAATCAACGCTTGCGGAAATCACTGTGGATTGCGAAGATGTTCTGCTGAAACTTGGGACCAACAAGAAGTTTCTAGTTAAAACACCATCGGATTGGAATGATCACATTCATATCTGCTCATGATATATAGACCGAATCTATGCATGTAAACTGCGAATTTACCATGTCGTTTGGCATGAAACTATGAGTAATTTTGTCGGTTGGTTCCAATGGACGCATTTCGAATATTTCTTTTGAAATTACTCAAGAGATTTCCAGCCTTAGTTGATCACCTAGAACTAGAACGCTCCCGTAGCTGACATTTAACTTAACCGTTTTCTAGTTTTGTAACTAGCCTATGTTCACTTAATGATATATCGACTGGAATGGCTCCAACTAGAATAGCAACCACTTCCTTCGGCTGAGACTGCCTTACTCACTTTAGTTATGTCAAATAGAATTCGCCTTTGTGCTCTGATAATTGTTCCTCGATGGAAACAGTTTATTCTTCCAGCGTATCCAGCCCATTATACTCTCTGCTACTCTTTTGATGTGCGAGGTTACACCAAGTATTTCATCAAAATCAATTTCTAACGACTTTATCGATTTTAACGTCTGTACCGTCCATCCATTAACCACCAGCAATGATAGTATCCTAACGTCAAAGGGACCTTTAAATTGGATCACAACAGTTTTTGAGAAGCTCAGCTCTATTTATTGTTATTCTTCGTGCGAGATAAAAGGAATTGCTTATCTAATCGTAGGACTGTTTAAGGTTCATTGTAAAATGCTTGCATCTAAAATTCAACACTATTGGGTGATGAGCTAAACATTTCTAATTGCATTCTATGAAAGAACTATCGCCAGACGGAATTTGGAGCTCCAACTGTGTTCTAGAAATGCTTCCATATATTGTGTTTAACGGGCTATTTTGAATGTGATTTGAAAGTTATTTACCCCCAAAAATTTAACTTTGCGTACCACAATCTATGAGTATAATTGAGGATGAACTGTAAAATTTAGTAAACACTCTAGTTGGTTATTATTGACTTTAAAACGGAGTCTACATCGTCACAACAAAATTCTCCGAATACCCACATGACGGACAACCAAGGCAATTAAGAGAAAATATAATTTAGAGAAAAAAATAATTCCAAGAAAATTTCTATTTAACAAAAGAACATTCCAAAAAATTAAATTCCAAGAAAAAATACTCAGCTAATTTTGAATAATACGATTCAGTGAAAACGGACAAGGACGAAAACTAAGATTTTCTGTAAAATACAGAATATTCCAGAACAAGGTGACGTCGACAACCGAATGAGTTATAAAAAATATTTAGGTAGATTGATAAAGTATGATAGATCATTGTGAGTCAATTAAAACAGTAAATCGTCTTAAATTCTACAGTTATTTTATAATCAGTATCACCATGACGAATGTATCTAAAAATGCCATAAAACGCAGAATGTTTCTTCTTCTGTCACAAGTAGAATTCGGCCATCGGTGGTAGTAAGGTTTCAGTCGTTAACTACACTCGCGTGGACGAAATATATATGGATACGATTAATACCATCGGCCTAACCAAAGCATACATCTGCCGAAACTTCCGATACTCGAATCGCCTAAATTGACACTAGCGACATTTTAATCGATTACATCTCCGTGCATATGGAACACAAACACACAAACATGATATGGACGTTTTCCCTTGGCTTACAACACCAACGCGAAGGTCGCACGAGAATGGATTGACTTTGCTGAAACTCTTAATTATTTTGGTTCTTGGCTTCCTACCTTAAGCAGTTTGGCTTCTGGAATATGTGTTTAAGATGTCGCCAATCTGTGTGTACTAGTCAAGTAGAAGTTAATCAAATTAATGTCAGCCAACCCACTAATGGGGGCGCTTTGAACCAGAATATTGGTGAATAAGGAATTATAAGGTTATCTGCAGTACAATAATTTTAGTTTTGCGGGTAAAGCTCACTTGGAATGTGGGTGTTCACCAAGGATTCGATGATGTTGACTTCGCGATGTTGGTAGTGGTGTTGTTTGAATCATTTGAGTGTCAGTGGGTAACAGATTCAATTGGTCGTCGATGTAATTAACGATCAGTAATATAAATCCGAATGACTCTTATCCGCATTGTTGGGTGTCTGCTATGTGGATACCAGCGATCGGAGTGTGGATGACCACTATGTGACTGTCGACGAGGTCAAGAATTTTTAGCTAAACAATTTACTCCTTAGTTAATTGCTTATAATTCGAACTTTTTAAAATTTTGAAAAATTAAATATAATAATATCTTTGAGGGCTCTAAATGTGCCACATAATTATATGGGAAATACTTAACACAGCGTTATGTTACTTCATTTAAGCCAGCAGAACCCAAAACGAAAAAACCCCGAATTTAACATGCATAACATGATCCAGAGGCTCAACTCTTTTATTGATAAAGCATTGTGAGTTTCCAATTTAAAGGTATCAAAATCGATAAACGGGTCGGAAATCCATTTTGGAACGCAAAACCAAGAGTGGAGCCCAACAATTTTTACATGAAATAGCTTAAAGCTTGGTCAAGACACGCGGAGCTTCTAGTTATTTGTAGGTCAATAGATCTTGTTTTACGTTTAAAAGTGGAATTCTAACCAGTTTCTCGATTTGGGTTCTGCTAAACTTTATCAACCCCAACAATGCTTTATCAAAGCGCTAGTGGAGCCCAAAATTGTTTAATGATATTTTTAATTAGCCTTTAATACTTCATAGTATCTTGTAATATGAAAGTATAGTTCGCTATAAAGAGAGCTACCAATACCCACGTTAATGAACATAATCCATCGATAAAATAAATTTTTTTGAGAGGATCTTAAACCTATGAAGGAACAAACTATTATCTGGACAAGGAAATTTATGCGAACAATGACTTTGATAAGAATATTTATTAAAGAGTCTGCCTGATGCTAAAAGAAAATTAAATACGATGCTTTACTTTACCGGGCCTATAACTAATAAATAAATAAATTTTGGAATTCTGATCTTATTCTTAAATTAGTAAAAACTCTGGGACGATCATTTACCTAAAACTCACAGTACCAAAACTTTATTATGGGTCCTTTTCTCACAATTTGACGGGGTTTGGTTCAAATAGAAAAATTTTCGTAGACCAATTTCTATGAAAATTACGAAATATCTGGGGTTTTATAATCCAATAGGATCACTTTTTCTCTATTATATCACGCATGGAATCAAAAAGGAAAGGGATACTAAATATTTAATATTAATCGTGTAGCTGTCGAGAATTATTGTCACAATTCAATGGTTTCATTGGTTGTTGCTTATTTTTTGATTAGCTCATGGACTTTAATATTTACTTATTTAGACTGCGGTCCAATTCATGACTTATTTTGTGGAGACTAACTTATTTGAAAGTCTGCAATAAGCCTCCTTTCGGCTAAACTTATTGTAGACTTCTTTGACTTTTATGCGAGGTTTGCGCCTGGTAACTTATAAAAATAATTAAAGCAGGTTTCCAATAAGTCTATTCGACAGGATACTTATTGTAGACTTTCAAATAAGTCAGTCTCTACAAAATAAGTCACGAATTGAACCGCAGTCTTGCTAAGTTTCGTTTCAATATACAGCCTTGGTCAAAAGTATTAGGCACACACACCCCTATAAAACACGTGCAACTCAAAAGCAAATATAATACAACAAACTTATCTGTTAAATAATACTCCACGCGGCATATTCAAAAGTTAATTTAAAACAGTTGAGGTGCCATAAAACATCTGGTTCACAAAATGTAGGAAATGAGATTTTGTGAAAAATATTTTTTTTTGTCAGTCTTCTTTCACGGTTCATAGTGTAAAGAAGCTTATTGTGTGTGTTATTTATTTGCGAAGTTAGAGACAGATAATTTTACGAAATGCCTAAAAAAAAGGCAACTTTGTATAGAAAAACGGATAAAAATCCAGATTCTGCCCGAAGGAGGCTAGTCCCAGGTAGAGATTGCCAAGTTAGTAAAATGTTCTCGATGTGTGGTGTAATCTACTGTAAAAAGATTCGCGGAGACTGGTTGGAGACAAAAATAGAGTGAAAACGCGCAGAAAACGCGTGACTACTGAGCGCCAGGACAGAAAATATATTCGAGTCTTTTAAGGACTGCAAAAAAATTTCTGAACTCGCTGCAGCTGTATAGGAGGACATTGGAAACCCGATTAGTTCTCGAACGGCAAGAAGAAGAGTATAATAAAACGAACCACTTAGATTGGGCTCAACGACACCAACATTATGCCGAAGAAGATTGGTCTAATGTTGTACGGTTCGACGAATCCAATGTTGAGGTATGCTTTTATAACATCGGTATAAAACAACAACAATAACTAGTTATTTAATTTACTTTTATATGAAATATGTACGAGTACAAGCAATCTAACATTGTTTTTTTAAAAATATTTTTAGATATTCGGAACGGAAAATATGACGTTTGTGAGGCGACGTGTCGGCGAGGAATACCATCCAGATTGTGTTGTACCTACCGTTAAACACGGAGGCGGCAGCATTATGACCTGGGGCTGCATGGCTGCCGATGGATGAAATGTTCGTTTGCGGAGTCCGCATGAACAGTCAAAAGTGCATCAATATGCTAGAAACTGTCTTGATGCCGTCGTTGTCCTGCTGGATTGGGTGGCGCAGTCTCCACTTTGAACCCCATCAATGGGGAGCACAGCATTACATCAAAAGCAGCGTTAAAAAAACTTTAACGAAGGAGTGGAATGCCATTACTGCAGCTGAGTACACAAAACTTGTACGCAGCATGCCCCAAAGGATTGCTCCGGTGATTAAAGCAAAGAGTAGACCCACACAAAACTAGTTTTATTGTTCATCCCGAATGTGTGTAATGCAGTAAATTGTAGGGTGTCTATTACTTTTTGCCAAGGACTTGTTTATTATATATTATTTTATTTGCCATAAATCTCAAACTTTTCCTAAATTCAGATAATTTTAGTTTTATATGTTTAATTTCATCAAAAAGGTCTAAGGTTATAAGTAGTTATGATTGGAAAAAAACGGGGTGACCGAGAACGCTGGAAACGTCGCCGCGGTGCTCTTTCAAACACACTCCAGTAAATGTGCCTTGGTGAGAATGATGCCTATCATTGCAATGGAAGAGAAAAATTTACCAAGAGTCACACCTAGTCACAGTATAGAGATGAAGTTATCCTTTGATCAAATTTTTAAAAGGACACAGTGCTTTTCTAGCTATCAAAACTATTGACTAATTTCTAAGACCGGAAGACTTCAAACATATATTAGTTAAGATTGTTTCGAGGCAAAACACACAAATTTTGGCCCGGATAGCTTGTTAATGAACAAAATGCGCATACGGTTGCACCGCAAGATTAGGGATCAAAAGTAGTAAAGTCGGTTAAAAATGTTCAACCTCTTCCTGAAATATGAAATTAATATTCTGCGGTAGTTGTGTGGGGCAATGGAAGAGACATGAGCTAGTTCAATTTTGCCTGAAGTTCTCCTACAACATTTTGACTATAAAAAAGTGCAAATCAGAAATCTAAAAGAATTCCTAGTCAAAAAATCTCGACAAAATTGCCTTTTCAGTTTTTTGATTAGTACATTTTCAAACGAAATTTCACCTTTTTTTTTTTTTTTATTATCTCTGCAATCTGTTCTGGGGCCAAGGCTCTCCCAACTCTTTCCGGTTAGCTTTTTCCGTCCTTACTTTTACGCCAGTGTGTAGGCCAATTCGAGGACGTACGGTCATAGGTCCGATTTTGTTACCATCTGCACATTGCATTGATCCATGCCAGCCTATCTGGCATGGAAGATGGGTCGGCCCATGAGTATTGCACTCCGACAGGGGGTCATAGATGTGTTCCATTTCATCACAGATCTGTTGATGAAAATTCCCTTTTGCATCCTGCCCCTATCGGGATTCGAACCCGGTACCTCCCGATCCAAACGCCAAAGCTTTAACCACTGTGCCATTTGGTCGGTAAATTTCATTCTTAAACGTATTTGATTTGCATGCCTTAAAGGCAGGAATTTTAACCAAAATTCCTTCAAATTTTTTTACTGAAATGTTTTTGAACGGTGGTTTTATTAACTAAGGCTTAACTACTAGAGTATCTGGAAATAATAAGAGATTGTCAAGCCATATCATGGTGTTGGATGTTTTTTTCGGGATATGACAGGTACCCCAACCCCTTTGACACAGGTTTCTAAAGCTTTTCAATTCGCTGAATTGCAAAGTGGCCGAAAATATCGAAAATGATAGTAAGATAGACCGACATCCAGACATTTTTTTGTTTTTTCCACATCGAGAATGAGTTTCGACCTGGGTCATAGATCGTTTTTAATAGCAGTATGTGTGGTTATATAATATGTACGCCAATTGCAACAATATTCTGAAATAAGCCAACACTTCACGCATACACAGCAACTCTACTAAATACACAATTGTTACCTAATCAAAACTCGTAAGAATCATACGTCATTACATTAATAAACTTTTCGCTTTGCCATTTATAGAGAGATCATGCGACAAAATCAGTTTTAACCTCCTCATAGAAATGATCGATATTCATTATAAAATAAATGATCATATAGTAAGATGATACGATTATGTTTATTAGTATTTAACGATCGCGCGATGTGATATGACTACTAATCTCTTTTAATTAATTCACTAATACAAACTGACCCAAAAACCTGTAATATTTTACCATGTTTATAAGAAAACATGTCATCAATCGACAAACATCATCAGATCTGTTTTTTAAACGTTCGCGATCTCTTATAACCTCGACCAAATATATATTGATCAAGAACTATGTACTTCTTGATCGCACAAAAAATCGCGATCGTGCCCTCAAAGTGTCACAAGAGAAGATTTTAAAAAATTATTTAACTGTTTTTACAAATGTATTTTGATTAAAAAATGATCATCGTTATACCGCACAGACATTGATGCCGATCATCGTTAAAGAAAACTAATAACTCTTCTGTTACATGCTTCCCATAAGTTTAAAATTCAATTTTTATTATTGACACACCACATTGATTTATTTAAATTTTTATTTTTTGTGTGTAACAGCACAAAAAATAAAAAATTCAAAATGTAAATAATAAAACAGCATGATAAGCGTTCTGCTTGATTAGACGATTAAACTACCAACAAAAAAAAAAAAATTCGATCGACAAAAAAGTTGATCAAGCAGATGGCGGTAAAACGCGACATATGCATCAAAAAGGCGCTGCTTTCCAACTGTTTCCCATCACAATAACAATAATATAAATCCGATTAAGTTTTTATTTTTCATTTTAAATCTCCATGTCGATTCTCGAGTGTACGTCTCTACTACAATATAATTATTGTGTTCAATTGTCGCGCGATCTACAAAACCTCGTTTTTTTGTGTATGTATAGCTTAATTCCGTTATGATCGTCATTTGTCAGAGTCTCTTGAACGCGCGAGAGTATCACAGCAGAGTATGTACGGTACGTACAATAATAATAGGGCACATCAGAAAAAAAAAATAAATACCAAATAACAGTTAAATCAACTTTATACACACAAAATGTAATGTTGCATACTACAAAAACAAAACACACAAAAAAAAACGGTGATTTCGCGATCTTTGTTTAAAATATTATTATAAAATGATCATTGTAGGTGGAAGCACCGTTTTAATACATTTTTAGTTTTTGTGGATTACAGTCGATCAATTCGATGATTTGGGTGCGCGCACGATTTATCTTCAAAACAGTCTTCTTGATCACAGACTACATGTGTGCATGCGATCATGCAATATCTCGATCGAGTGAGAATTCCAAAAAAAAAATATATTTAACCAAAAATTAAAAACTGGTTGTGGTCCTAAACACCGCAGTTTTATAAAAAATCGCATAAACACATTTCTATACATACATACATAATTACAGTGCGGCAACGTCTTTTTAGTTTTCTTAGGCTTGTTTGATCGTCTTCATTGTGTTATTGTATATTAAGCTCTTATTTAGTTCGAAGAAATGAAAATGAAAACAAAAGAATTTCAAAGGAAGGCTAGAAAGAAAGATGTACGCATATAAATACAGCAAAACACAAACAATTTTAAAAGAAAGACGAGGAAGATGCTGTTAGTTTGATGAAAAGTAAATTTTCAGGTAAAGTTTTAGCGCGCGGGGGTAGACTTCTCAAAAATAAAAAAAATCTCAAATTTCTGAGATAATGACGATGCACACAACAAAGGATGTTGGCATATCAAATTGCACAGTGTACAATTTACTCGAAATTAAATCTCGACCACAAAAATTCGGCAGTTCGGTTCAATGCATTTTTCGAGTATTTTAAGTTATTATTTTAGAACCACCCAATGCATACACACACACACACACACACACACCAGATGTTGTATAGTTATTTTATAAATCACTAGACTATTACGTTTCTATAAACTCTTATCACATCAGCTGTATTAGTTTATAGTTTTTTTCCGCTCTTGTACGAGTCTATACGATTTAACACGTGCATTCATAATTTATATGTGGTTTGCCCATGATCGATAAAAGATGTCACCACCATAATCCTGTTTGAATTCCGAGTTCAACGCACACTTCTGGAATGTTAGACATTTGCATGTACATTCAATTTGCCTTTTGAATTTCTTATCACCGAGCACAAATAAACAGAATTTTCAATTTTAATAATAAAAATCAATTCGCGTTTTTTTATAATTTATTCAAGGCAACATTTTATTTTTTACAACTTCCGATTGAATTAAATTTTTTATAGCGATATTTTTGTTATTTTTACAACAAGTCAGATCGCGCGGTCGTGATTTGTTGTTTTATCTCGTGCGCGCGAACTTGGGTCATTTATATATAAAAATTTATCGTTTTTGGTAAGCTCCGCATACTGATATCCGGGAGGGAGATCGATTTTATCGCATGCGTCTCAACATTCAAGGATCTTTGATATATTTGAAAATAATTTTGCGTTTTACTTGTGATTCACTCCATAATACTGGTTTTCGATTTGTCTCGGTTATTATTTGCCATCTGCTAAAAACGGTATTGTGTAAGATGATTAATTAGATATTGTGTGAAATAAGATGAGGTCGTCGTTTATGTGGGATGTCGCAATTTGATATACTGGTTTAATAGGTTTTTGTGCCAATCGCCTAAATTTGCGAACATCAACAAATGTGATTATTAGTATAGTTCCGTTCTCACGATGCTTAGTAATTAATAAAACATTGATCAATAATCGCGAAGAAATTTTTATATAATCTTATCTCCTCTCCGTTATATTGATGACCACATCCTCAATTACGCTTTTTATAATCGCAATCGATAGTGTGGCTTTATGAAAAATTTGATCGTTATCGCAAAGATATCAAAACAAAATCAATTTTTATTGCTAAATCCATTTACACTCAATTAGTTGGACTTTCAACAAATTCTCGACTAAAAATGATCTTCTAAAATTAAGATGGTCAATCATCTCATTTAGAAAGAACTTAACGAAATTTCTCTTCGACTAAACGGTGCATGATGATCACATAATCTTAATCTATGAAAATCAATAAAATATAACTTTTTTTAGACGATCTTCATTTTTCTACAATTAGAGTTCTAAATTACCATACAAAAAATCGTGATTACGTCGACGTTGATAACCTTTAAAACCATCAATTGATCAATCAATTAGTAATGGTTCGTTAAAATGCTTTAATGATCCATTTGTCATCCCCAATGATCTTATTTCTATAATTGTAGTTAGGTGGTAAATAGCTGGTAAATTATCCATGATAAATACAGTTTTTGTTTAACTCAAAGCAATTACAATGATTTACTGACGGTTTTTTGCTCCAAAACAATTTTCTCGTATTTAGGAAGTTTATACAGTTTAGAGACAAATTCCAGATTTAAGATGTCTTCGTAGTCATTAGATTCATTCGTTTCGTCGAATGCACGATTATGCTATGAAGACATTTTAATTGTGAAATCTATGCGATATTTGGAATTTCCTTTAAAAAATAAATTATTGTAATAATTGCACCATCGGAAGTTATTGAATTATTTAGTTTTGAAGATAATCTTAATTGCACGTACAAAATTTATAAGAATCGAATCAATCAATTTAATCGACAAATAATTTTGCAATATAATTATTAATGACGCCTTGTACTCATGAACGCGTCATGCGACGATCGAATAAGTCGCACACGATAGTAAAATATTGTTTTGTTTGAACGATATATCTCGATCGTTAAATTATAATTTGCCGCGACCCTGCCATTTTGAAGATCACCGCTTAAACGATCATTCGGTTTAATAATTGTTAATGTGGTTCTGGTTTGTTATTAAAACAAACTAACAATGAAATGAAAGATAAAGTTTGTGCTTGGGATGAATTTGAAAATTAATTGCATTCTCTTGTCTGCACGAATATGATCAAAACCTCATTTTTAACAGAATCAAAATGATCATGGTGGTACGGTTTGGGTTTCTTACCTATAGCTATTTTTATTTACTGATCGTTTTATTATTATCATAACAAATTATAGTCAATGCTAAGAATGACCGCATTTAAGAATGAACACTCTGGAGTTTGAACCATCAATCACACACCACACGGAATAAAATATTGAAGAGTACACCATCTCGAATTTCCGCCCAGAACAAAATTTCTTGTAACTTGATCGGTTTATTTCAGATTTCGTGACATTATGTTGACAATCACATCCAATTACTATTAGAAAATCGTGATTCACGCATGTTTGCCCGAAAAGACCGCAAACATGATGCGAAATAATGAAAGGTTGATCAAATTTACAAGTTGAAGTTGTATTCTCTTGCCTCTGCGAATATGATCCATGCTTCAATTTACACTATTCTATGATTATGGTGATGAACACAACTTTTTTATTCGATCGAGAGACACATACATATTTCAAATTCCCGATCGCTATTATTTCATTAGATAAATACATAAATCTAGTGTTTAAACTGGTCATCAATTTGTTTAAAGAAACAAAAACCTAGTAACTGAATCCTCCATCAAGGATTAAATAATTGAGAAGTACAATACCATTTCGAATTGCAGTCCAGCATAAATTTTCTTGTAATTTGAACGGTTCATTTCTAATCTCGTCAACGCTAAATTAATTACTGTTTAGTCCCCAGTTCCTTATAAATGGTGATTTTTTTCTATTTGGTTTTTCGTGTATTGTTTTTGACACATCACGCGTGATTAGAACAACGTGAGTGAGTAGGCCTTGTTATGTCTTGAGGAAAATCTGTTTTTTTACCGAAAAATTGTGTTCAACGACGAAGTTAATTTTTGGTTAAATTGGTATGTTAATAAGCAAACTTGCCGCATTTGGTGTGATGAGCAGCCACAGGCAATGCAAGAACTGCCAATGCACCCAGAAAAAACCACTGTTTGGCGCGGTTTATGGGCCGGTGGAATCTTCGGTTCGTATTTTTTCAAAGATGACGATGGTCACATCGTTAAGTCAATGGCGCTCGCTATCGTTCGATGATTTCGGACTTTTTTATGCCCAAAATGTATGAACTGAATCTGGTTGATATGTGGTTTCAGCAAGACGGCATCACATGCCACACACCATGCAAAACCATGGACTTATTGAGAAATGAGTTCGATGAGCAATTTATCTCACGTTTCGGTCCACTGAATTGGCAGTCTAGATAGTGCGATTAAACGCCTCTTTATTATACTTTTCATGAGGCTGCGTGGTCTCTCGTCTATGCCAATAAACCAACTACAATTGCAGAATTGGAAGACAAGGTGGTGAAAAATTGGACATCTCGCATGAACCACTTAAAACGTAGCCGTGGTCAACATTTACATTTACATTTCATATTTTTATTTTATAATTTAACAACTGAATACAAATCATCTAGTAATTTTTCTTGTGTCTTGTGTGAAGTGTCCAACATACCACGAAGCTCTTCATTACGTGTTGATAAATACGTTGTCCATACGTTGTTCACTGCAACTTTTTTTATTTCTTCTTGAACTGTCTGAATATTTAGGTCCCTATGAAGGTCATCATTCCTAATGTACCACAGAGCGTTAACTATACCACGTAGCACTTTGTTCTGAAAAGTTTGTATTATTTTTGTGTTGGTTTTTTTGTACATCCCCAGAGCTGAAGTCCGTATAGGCTTTATCACCTGTTGATATAATAGCAATTTATTTTCGGTTGAGAATTCTGAATTTTTCCCGAGCAACCAATACCTTTTTCGATATTTGATATTAGGTTTATATTTTTTTTAAGGTGCTCTTTCCATCTGAGCCTGGTATCTAACGACATCCCTTGATATTTAGCCTTATTTGCATACGGAATCTGCTGACCGTTAATGATTACAGGTTTGTAGCTGACTTTTAGATTAGTAAAATTCACATACGTAGATTTCGATTCATTGAGATACGCCACATTTTTGTCCATTTTATGATTTTATCACATGCTTTTTGTAGTTTCGTTGTGGATTCCTGGATAGTGTCTCCTACTGAGAACTGCAATATCATCAGCAAATATTGCAACGGTAACATCGTTTAATTGAGGAGAACCTCTGGTGTACAGCAGGTAAAGAAAAGATCCCAAAACGCTACGCTGCTGGACTCCTGCCAAAATCTTTTTTAGCACGGAGTATTCTTCTTCACAATTCACCTGAAAATGGCGATTCTCTATGTATGATTTTAAAGTCATATAGTATTGTTTTGGTAAATCTCTATGTAGTTTGAAGAGTAAATCTCTGTGCCACACCTTATCGAAGGCCTGCGCCACATCTAAGAAGATACTAGAGCAAACCTTTTTCCTCTCTAATGTATTCTCAATGACGTCTGTAAGCCTATGAATCTGCTCAATAAAGGAGCTGCCTGAAAAAGGCACCCGTAAATTATTGCATATAATCAAAGCGATCCTCAGGGAAAAAATATTTACCAATGCAGTGGAAAGTAGCAGAATTAATAATGATTCCGAAACTGAGCAAGCCACTGAATGAAAGAAAATCTTACCGGCCAATTTCACTTCTACTAATACTAGCGAAATTGTTTGAGAGGCTGTTACTCAAAAGATTGAAAAGAACCATAGAACAAAGAAACCATATCCCAGAATATCAGTTTGGTTTCAACACTTACATGAAATAATCTTTAAAAAGTAAATGGCAATTTTACCTTTTTGTGAAAATTATAAACCATACGGTTAAAAGATCACCCTTTACAAGAATCGAATGATCACAAATGAAAATCGTGATTCACTATTTTGACCACAAAAAAAAGATTTAATATCACTATGATCGCAACTTTTCTTATTTCAGCGGCATCGCCGAATAAACTACAAAACATTAAGTACTCAAATCAAGGGTTATAATTAAATTTGAGCCAAATTAGAAATATTGGTTAGCCCAGTAGCTTTAATTAACGCTATCAAATGATCAAGTGATACATTTAGAAATAAAATTAGCCGATCGAGTCACACAACATATTTTTATTTACGGATCGTTAATATTTCAATAATCATAAGAATTACACATCACTTTGTTCAAAATATAACGAAAATCTGAAAACTAGATGTATCATGAAATATAAATAAATCAGGAATACCTTGCCATTCCGCATTTTAGCACGGTCTTGATCTAAGAAAAATTGTTGGGTTCTCAATTCCTTATCACAAAAATCATTTGATTTTTTTCGAATTTCGCAAAATTGATTAAGTATTATTATACGGTCACAAGTTTTCTTATGTTACCGTTATCGCTAAACACAAAACATACAAATTCGAAGAGAAAGAAAATAAATTTGGCATTCTCTGACTGTCCGAATATGATAATATCACTACTTTTAACGCTATCTATCTAAATCGTTATTTCAATAGAGCAGGGATCTTAATGATAAGAATGATCACATCTATCATAGGCCGTCAACAGTTCGAACCATCATCTGGTTCAAAGTAACAAAAACCTAAAAACTAAGAAATAAATTATTAAGATCCATTCGATCTTGAATTTCCGTCCAAAAGCAATCAGAATTATTAGACCAACCAAAATTATTTTGATCGAATTTTACATCGCTTTGTATGTGCACGATAGAATATCTTTCCTCAATAATTGAAAACTAATAAGGGGTCGGAAGTGTTGAAATTTTCTTTTAAAAACGAAAGTACATCAGGTATGATTATCAAAAATTTCAGATCGAAATATGTAAATGTGTTTACCTGTAATGTATTTGCATTTTGTTTAAAAAGTACCTATATGTACTGAAGAGTACCATAGATTAACTGTACAGAAACTCTATTTTTAATATCATATCTTATCTAAACGCGGTTTTATAAAATCACGCAAAAATTAGGTTAATCGTAAGCGATCGATGCAGTTTTGTAAAGAACTATTCTGCATAAACACAACTTATAGTTTCCATGAAATTCAGAAATGATCGTGAGCATCTGGAAACGATCACAAACTGATTATGATCACAAACAGTGAATCCTATGATCTAATATTTCTAATTTTGTCAGAATTGTTTTGCAGCCATCCAAACAACTATGATTTAGAACTCGATCAGATGATCGATTAAAAATTTGTATCAGACGATCGCATATTAAATAGCGGAAACATGTCAAACCCAAATATGCGACCATATACCCAACTCAACACAAAAATGCAAAAAAACAAAACGTTAAATTTTAAATACATAGAAAAACGATAAGACCATCTTATCATACATTTTGTATTTTAAACGGCTAACCTCAAATCAGAAAATCCCACGCAATACAAAATGTGTCACGCACACGTATTCAAATCTAACATTTTAACCTCGAAAAACTATGTCACCTTTGTCGTTTTTGTCGTCGCAATAAAACCATTGATCATAATATAAACTATACAGAAAAATTCTAATCAAAAATATATTGAAACTTTCTAAAAATCGAATAAAATTTTTAATCAAATTCTTAAACTTTTGAACTAAATCTTGTTTACCATCACGTGAATAAATTTGGTACTAATTTATAAATGAGCGAATAGCACGCAACATCCAATAATTGCTTAAGGCGGATTACGGTAATATAGCAAAATTCTTCATTAGATATACCGAGGCAAAAGAAAAACTCTAATAATGATGATAATATATAGGGGTCAGGCATCGCAACAACAACAACAACGTCAAATTTCGCGGGCTTTAGACGCACAAAATGTTTATTATATTGGCTAAATAGTTTCAAGGTCATTAAAATTAACCCAAAAATATTTTTGATACAAAAACTAACACTACTTTAGGCACTATACACATTATATAAAACTACAGCATAAAAAATCTTAATATTTCTCTAAAGTCTAAGTTATGATTTGTGTATAATAGAACTAAATTGTGTCTTGAGGGAGTTCGCGCAACTCAACCAAAACCAAGCCTATCCTCAATTTTTTTATATTCATTACATTTTATAGTTTTGTACGAGAATAACAAAACTGAAAAATAAAAATATAATTTTCAAATGATGAATCACGAAATATTACAAAATGTAATTACTTATGCAAAACTATCGTACATATAAAACAAAACTAAAACTTTAGAAAAATTATTATTAAATATTTATTTTCAATGGAGAGAAGCAAAAAAAAAAAAAGAAATTAGAATAAAATCGTGAATGGTAATAGATCTAACCGATGATAACAACTATTATACAACTCTAAACAAATAACAAAGAAATGCCAAACTATAAAAATAAACCGTTTGGATCATTTATTTTCTATAGTTTTGTTGTACAGCAAAGTTTTATTATTTGTCTAGCTGTTTTATGAAAAACTTGATTTTGTTTTCACACCTACATGAACCTCTATGTGTATAGGATTAGTAATAACTATTATACAGACCCGTTACAAGTAGATAACGACACTCTAATTAAATTGAACCTACTTTAGTGCCGCAGATAAAATTACAAAATTTGTCTCGAATGAAGTAACGTTTAAATTTTGAGTGCAAATTAGAAATTATGCAATTCCATATCTAAAAAACTAAAAAATCCAAATTCGAATGACGTTGGACTGAAACAAATGCTTCCAGCGCCACAACGGTAGTTTTGAGCACTAAGATGCGTTAGAGAAATTTGTGGTATTCTTCAAAACCTTTTCAATGATATCCAACACGTATATATTCTATAACAAAATAATAAATTCCTAGCAGCGCCGCAACGGAGGTCTTGTGAACTAAAGTGCTGGCAACTAAATTATTGCTTGTAGCGGCTTAGTGGAAGTTTTGAGTACTAAGGCGATTCAGCTAAAATTTTGACGTTCTTTAAAACCTTAACCATTAACAATTCTGTGGCCTTCTTCAAGACCTTTTAAATGATATGCAACATGGCGAAATTTCGAACGAAAGCATTGTTGCTTGTCCCAAGACCATTCAAATGATGTACGACACAATTCTAAGGAAATAATTATTTATAAAAGAATTTAACTCACTCGTGTGATCGATTTTTGGGACGCGCTGTATTCTACTGTTACGGGATTTCATAAGAACTTACAAATATTCTAGTTGTACTACTTAAGAATTCTTTTTATTTTTGTAAAATTGTAAATGGTTTGTGTTTCAGATTAATTGGTTTGCGCCCCGACTGTTTTAGTATGAAATTAATTTTTTTTAAGCTAATTTGTTTCTTCCATTATAATTGTCACAATTTGGGATAAGGTCTACCAGATTAATGGACTGCTGATAGACTGCTTGCATCCATTAAAATTCAAGTTGTCCATAATAAATATTTAGGATGTGGAACCTTAGACAATACATACAAGGTAGCGGTCTCTGCCTATTGTTAAACCCAATGTTACAATTAGCGTTCTCAGTTTATGACGCGCGCATTTTGGGCAGCTTTCTGTAGATCAAATTTGTTTCTAAATTTCTGAGAGTAGGCTATTTTAAAATATAATTCTGGGTTCGAGAACAAGTTTTAAGGAACTCCTGAAAAATTATACAGAGGACCACAATCTGCAGTTACGCTACTTCCTAGTCTATAGTCTATAGTTATTTTTTTAGGATGTTAAATTTTTATGGTTTTGGCCTTGCGATACCTTTAAAGCTAATTCAAATGATCGAACTTTCAGTTTTCGTACTATCCCTGGCCTGAGTGGTCGGGTTACTATAAAATACTATTCAAAAAAATGCCTAAATTTATTGAGGCTGTGACAGATGTAGAAAACAGAAAAAAGAAAACACGTGCAGGTATCAGTACACAGTATTTATAAAAACTAAGCGTGGAACGATCATACCCCTATGATGATTACAACAATGAAAATATATCCACTGGAACAAGAAACTCGGCGATCTAAAGGTTATGAGCGCGAACTACTCGACGATCCATACGTTTACAGTGAGGAAGTTATCCGCAAGAGAACCTTAATTAGTATCAATTTATACTACGGGAGACTAGCAAAAATTATACTCGTATACATAGCAGGACCTTTCACCACTAAAAATTACTGAGAGCATAATTCTATGCCACTACAAACCCACTATAACAACGAGGATGGATTGATAAATCTTTAAACATTAAACATAAGTTTTTTTTAAAGTAAAATTCACTTCATTTTTTAACATAGCCTCCTTTTAGCTTGAACCACTTATTCCAACGTTTTTCCAATTGCATTACATCTTCTTTAAAATATGATTTATTAAACTTTTCAGGAGTTTAAGCGTTCTTTTCAGCTATTTTTTGTCATTTGACCCAAATGTCTTTCCATCGGGTCATTTCTTTATGTTTGGAAATAGGAAAAAGCCACAAGGGGACAGGTGAATATGGTGAAAGGGGAAGAAATTCGAAACCCAATTCATTCAATTTGCTGTGCTTTCCACGATGAATGTGATGACGCATTGTCATATGGAATAGCATTTTTTCTTCTTCAAATGTGGCCGGTTTTCCTTAATTTTTTCATTCAAAGTGCTTAATAGTGATGCGTAATATTCATCGGTGTTGGTTTTATTGTGCCTTGTGCATCCTAAAAGACAATGGCCATAACTTTTGCTTATAAAATTTACACTACATGAAACTTCTGAATTCCTCCATGGTTAAGATAAGTTTACATATTTTCATTTTCAGTTATGGTAATTGGTCCCACTACATTTAATTTTCTAATTTTAAGAGGACATTTATTTAGTTAACATGAATAGTTGTCAACATTTTTGAAAACTTTAATAGTTGTTTTATTCTCTTAAACGTTTTATATACACCCTGGAGACCACCGAGAGGTTTATAATGAAAATTGTGTAGATTCCATTGAGTAAGGTAAGGTGGAGTTAAATAAGACTTATTGAGTCCCGCGCTCTTATTATTTTTACCGGATTTAAATTCAACTTTATAATCAACACCGTCCATTTCAACTCCCCCAATCCAATCAAACGAGATGAAGGTTTAGAAATAGATTTATACCGTTATAGATCTATACGTGTTCAGTTCTAATTGTAAATTGTTGTACAAAAACGTAAGGTAAGGTCGGAATCATTTTGAAGCCCAGCAGCTCCTTTTCGATGATTGCATAATTCTTCTGTGCCTTTTACATCATCCTACTTACCTAAACAATAGGAAAGTTGACAATGGTTGGTGAATTTTACGAAAGAATTATTTCGATGGCCAGATCACCAGCAGTGGTCGTTATTAATATTGTGTAATCTTTACAAAAGGAATGTGACTGTCTATGACTCCGGCCAAGCGAAAGGCAATAACAATTATTTGAAATAATCCATATTTTTGGGCTCGGAAAATGCTGGATCAAAGTAAAGTACATGCTGTTGTTTCGAAAAAGTGAATTACCACATCATAATAATTATCGGCGCGGAAAGGAATAGCACCAATTTGAAGCTGTACAAAGTATCAGACTTGGTGTTATGGGAAATATAGTCTTCGACGTTATAGAATCATGAGTGCTTCTATATGACCTTCAAACGCGAAAATTAAAATCTAAAATATAGCACTTTTGCAGTACCACAAATGACCTGACCACTCTTTTGTCGAAATATTCGATGGCACAATGAAACAAACCAATAATACAAATAATTACGACCTTCAGCTTCAATAGATGTTAGATTTTTCTTATAGACCTGACTTGTTACGTAATTTCAGAAAAGTCAAAGTGTGTCAAATCTGTAGTGTAGTGTCAAATCTTATGATCTCGGTGGCTAGTGAATATCACCGTTTTTGGAGATTACAACCAGGAAAATTAACGGTCTTTTGAATGATTCAATGGCTATCGCCATTGTGTCGTAAGTTATTGGAATTTCGTAACCCTTAGTTAAACTCTTTCGCAAAGTACGCCGTCTTATGGATGTTCTTCATATGTTTAATATTGACTAATGAGCGTTTTTGGGAATTCGATTCATAGTCCTTCCAGATGACTAATTATTAAGGTATATTACATAATTATATATTGCATATGAGTAAACCGAAGTAAAAGATTGATGTTTTACACGAAAGCACATCGAGAGTTTGCTGGTTCTTCGGTTATATTATTTGTGCTTAGTTTCTGCGTGTACTCAACTTCTGATTACTTCACAAATGCCAAAAGAACAGAAAGACCACGTCGGTTAATTCATCCCTTTTAACAAAGCTTACTTTTATTTTATTGAAATTTAGAAACCTAAACGACAGAGTAAATATCAGCGGAAAATTCGGATAAGGTTGCTTCTCTCTCTGGTTAATTAAAATAACCCCCGTTATGCGTATATTAGTTAGATTGACAAAAAAAACAGAGCTGCCCAACTTCTTTTAAATCGCGGATCATCGTTTCTCCAGAAAACTCAGGCATGCAAATGAAAAATCAGTTGCATTTCTTCATTTTGGTCTCTCTCCACAACCAACAGTTCCTTTTCAGTTGCTCCATCAGATACCCGGACCCGGAGCACCCCTCGATTAATAATATATATACGTCAATCCTTTTTCTGCAAAAATGGATTTAAATCATCCCAATAATTTATAAAATTTCGTTAGGAAAGTAGGTTATGCAAGAAAATCAATGTCCACCAAAGCCGATGACAAATATTTCTTAAGGCACTTTCACAGAACTTACAACAAGTATCAATTTATAAAATCTGGTCACCACACTCAGCCTGCAGTTCATCCAAAAAAACTTTAAACCTTTCATGTGTAAGAGATCGATTTTCACTATGTACCAAATCCATCCTTTACTTTTCTTAGTAGTAGAAAAAGGCTGTGTGGTCACGTCTTCTTCTGATACGCAACACAGTCATTCACCAATTCAAAACTTCCTCTCGTAGGTGTCGCAGCCCAAGCACCATGAGCGTTAGCTAAAACAACATTGCACTCGTTCGAAATATCTTATATATAGAGAAGCAAATGTTCTGTGTAATTATCACAATTTCAAAGGCTTTTCCCAAATACCTATACATAATTTCCGAATTCGTAGAAAAACAAGCATTTGACCGGTATCAGAGAAAAATACAAACAATAATCGATTCCAATCTAATTTCAACTAAATCTAAAACTACCATTTATTAAAATTGGATTAACATAAAAATCGAATGATCACAAATAAAAGAAATAGTTTCTATTAATGGGTTTAGAAAATGTTTTGATTTGAATTACTTAAATTTATCTTCTTATTATAACGATCGATAAAGATCAAATTAAGATCATTTAATAGCGTTTTAAAGAATTTTCAGCTCACTTGAAATTGTCATTATTTCGTCACACATTAAAATATAAAATCTCGAGATTGAAAATAAATTTTACTTAACTAGAATGAATTCATAAACCTAATTCTGCATGTTGCAATAAATGCAATACTTTAAGTTGCAAATCACGAACATCACCAAAAATTATGATCGCAGTTACAAAGTCAATCTAAATGGAAGATTGTAAACTTGATTTAATCAGACACCAATTTAATTGGCATTAGAAAAAAAAAAGAGATCACGAGATCAAATGATCTCGATCACAAGAAAGCAATTAATTATGAAGATTGGGTAGGCGTGAAACCTGAAAATATAAACAATGCCTGCAAAACTAAAGATCACATGATCACGTGACCAAGTTATAATTTAAGATCGAATTTAAATTAATACACGAGATCGTTTAATGAAAAAAGAACCGTTACACGATTTAAAAAATAATAATTTTATGTTCGTTGAGTTAAATACAAATTAATGATCATGATCAATACAGATAATAAAATAAAATTGTGTTGATCTTAATCATCTTAATCACTAGATAGATCGCGATTGTAAATATAGTTTCTGGGCAGATGGTAAAGCTAAAAAGAAACATTTAGTAACTGAGTAATCACTATTAAAAACATTTGACCAAAATAAAACATCGAATGATTCTAAATGATTTCAAATTCCGAAGACTGTGAAACCTTTTAATCTTACTTCCGTTCAAGCCCAACTCAGGCCAAGGAATTTTACGCGAATTATTTCTCACGTGGAATTAAAATTTTAAATCAGCTGTGGTTAATTCACGCGAGAGTAGTGGTCATTAGATGAGGCGCTCTAATCAAGATACAAAATTCTGGGAAAATTTGAATATATCCATACTTTCCCAAAAGTCCAAACCGATTAGCAGCGTAAATCCCAGTTGGCGCTGAAACGGATTTATATTTCTATGTCAGAGAGCACACGTTTAATGACACATGTTATCATCATGCCGCATGTCAAGTCATGCCAAATCCAAACCAACCAAAAATTTACGTTGCTATCCAAGTGGCATATTTACAACTACGCATAATCACAGCAACTTCCTATATAAGTTAATATCGATAATACAGTTTCACATTCAAAACAAAAAAACGTGCAAAATCCTAACAGAGATGGATTTCTCAACATAAAAATACGACGAATAGACAAAAACAAAAAAAAATGTAAAAGACGCATAACAAAATCATAAAATTTTATCGCAGCATTTCCTTGTTCACGGAAATACACAAAAAAAACAAATTAGTACATATTCCGTAAACGTTTAATCATACACAACCCGACTTGATTTTTGATTCACAATATTTAAATTTATTTCTTAAATTAATTTATAAAAATTAAACTTACATATTTATAATTTGTATTGTATCATGTGTGCGTATGGGTATCTCGCTCTTGCACTTAACTTAATATACGAGTACAATATATAATTATCGAGTCAAGTACTGCGTGTGTAATAAAATTGAATGAAATAATACATTCCATTGAACTTTTAAAATACAAAAAAAAAAAATTGAAAAACAACAGTTATTTTTCAAACTTGTCAAAATGCAATGTGTATATACTTTTCAACTTTTATTTAATTAAATATAAATTATCACAAAACTTTATTGTATAAATATATATATATTTTATTTTATTATTATAATCCACATGTTTATGTTTTATTATCACACACAATATTATTATTACATTTGTTAGTAATTCACAAAACACACATTATATTTATTTATACACAGTACACACAACCTTACACGACGACATCGCGCGGTTTAATAATGTATTTTAGATTTTTTACACACACGAAATTTAACAAAAACTGTTTGTATTTTGGAGCTTCACACAATTCAAAAATTACGTCCGAACTTCGCAACGGTCACTTGGTAAATAACGAATGTAACGAATATAAAAAGATCAACGATTTGAAAATATGAAAAGATGTGTTTTCTTTCTTTCTTGTCTATATATATAGTTTTGTTTCGCGATTTTGGATCAAAATTCTGAAATGAGATATATATGTTTTCTAGTTATTTATCGTATATGGGTAAAAAGGACGGTATGATAAATATTACGTTTGTATTTCCTTTGTTTTTGTTTTTTGGTTTGGTATCATATTAAAGTGGGAGAACTATATATAACTTATAAGAACATAAAAAGCGGAGAAATGTTTTTTGTTTTGAATTTTATCTATCAATCATACTTTTTTGCACATTTCGGGGTGGTTACAGAGCAGAGTTGAATCCATCTACGTACACAAAAATGTTGCATTTTTGATTGATTAGCGCGTTCAAAGCACATGGTAACTTTTTACGCGCGCTATTGTTATTTTGTGGAGGGATTTTTGTGTTCAACATAGATGCAGGTAAATTGCTAGTAGAATGTAATGTTATGTACCTACATACATGGAAAATACTAATGAAAAACGTGGTTTGTGTTTAGAAACATGTATGTGCATATGTATATAAGGGTAGTTTTCAAGGTTGAATTTAGTATTTGAATTTGGGGTGCTACTCATACAACGAAAAAAGAATTTTATCAACTACGCTTTATTTTCAGCATGAGGTTTTGAATTTTGCGTTATTATCGTAATTTTTGATGGTAGATGGTAGAGATAAAAAATTCCAAAAAAAAGGCTTGCACAAGCAAATGCTGGAGCATATTTATCGTTAGAAACTGAATTGTTTGAGTTGCAGTGTGGCATGTCGCACCGTCTTGTTGATACCAGTAACCGTGAAGACCTTTTTCACGCATTGCGGGCAGACATAATGTGCCAACATCCATCGATATCGATTTCCATTGACTGTTTCGTTTTGTCTGAAAAATATGGCCCAACTATAGTTGTCGTGTAAATGCCGGCCCAAACAGTAATTTTTCATGCGATGCATAAACAAAACATGGGTTCTACAGTGTTTATAGTTGATTAGCTGTCGTGAATAACAAGAACACTCACTCTTACACCAACGAATTTCTATTTGGAATACTATGATGGCTTGATAGTTCAGTTTATCCAAAATTTCTCACGTCTAATGCTGTGAAGTAATCCTAAGTTGCACATGCATTGATTTTATTTGAAAACAATAAAATAAAATTGCAGCCCTCACACGAGGCCGAACATTTTATTTTCAAAATTACAAATTGTCAATATTATTCTTGTAACCTTTCAACATCAAATCATTCAACTTTGTTATCACGAACGAAAGATCTCGCAAAATTTATTTGTGTGTGCACTGTTTGGTGGTCCAATTTATTATACGAGTACGTATACCATTTCCAATTAAATCTAAATGTCTATGTTTGTCATTCGTCTCCTGTTCGCTTCGTGTATCTGCAAGGGATTATGCCGCACACACAATTGAACAATCAACAAATAAATCCTTCTCAATTTTTTTTTGAGAACATCTGCTCTAAATCGTACAGTAGTCCGTAATGGTGAATAACACAGAACACAAAACTAAAATTGATCGTGATCAAAATATATTCGATCGCGCTTTTCAGTTCATATATACAAATACATAGTTTAAAACCGTTGTACTCGTATATTGAATATAATCTGGTGATCGTTAACCTTCAACTCGAAGTTGTTTAGTTTTTTATTTTTGTGTTGTACATAAAATTGCCATATTTGCATACAATTTAGAAAATATTCGATATGATCATCAACATTATTCAAGTCTATTTTAGTTTTTATATTCGAGTAAGTGTACCAGGTACATCGACTCGTCTATTTAGATTTACAAATTTAAAAAACATATGATCATACTATGATCAAAATTATGCGATCGTGAATAAATCACTCGATCGCATTTTTCACTACTTGTGGATCAGGTCAATAATGATAAATTTTCATGTGAGTATACAAGCTACGAACAGGTGGCATGGCATTGTACTACAATAGATCGTGTAATATGTAGTTCCAAAAATTAAAACCGCAGCGTAACGTGTATTTGCTACACAATCAGACATATACACAAAACTAATTGATCAATTTATCTTTTCTTATTTCAAGAAAATTCGATAAAACAAAATGTGACAACCGAAAACAAAACAAAATATTGTAAGACAGACGTTGTAATTCATTTTAATATGGTAACACTAACATGTTGGTTATTTTTTTTTTTTTGGTTTTTAAGACATCTGCCTTTCATTTACTTCTTTTGTACCACTACTAATTTTCTTAATTAAATTTTAATTGCATAATTACTTCGAAGCATTTGTTTTGTGTTTCGTGCCAATTGTAAAACAAAATATCTTACCTTTGATTGTTATACATATACATTTTGTTTCACCGATGCCGTATCCCTTTCTCACAAAATAACTATAAAATTCCTGGACGTGGGGTCGTGATTATCTCCAAAAATAGTTTATTTTGAATTACCAATTTAAAAATGTAAATGTAAATGTAAATGTAAATGTAAATGTAAATGTAAATGTAAATGTAAATGTAAATGTAAATGTAAATGTAAATGTAAATGTAAATGTAAATGTAAATGTAAATGTAAATGTAAATGTAAACGTAAATGTAAATGTAAATGTAAATGTAAATGTAAATGTAAATGTAAATGTAAATGTAAATGTAAATGTAAATGTAAATGTAAATGTATATGTATATGTATATGTATATGTAAATGTAAATGTAAATGTAAATGTAAATGTAAATGTAAATGTAAATGTAAATGTATATGTATATGTAAATGTATATGTATATGTAAATGTAAATGTAAATGTAAATGTAAATGTAAATGTAAATAAATGTAAAAGTAAATGGAAATGGAAATGGAAATGAAAATGGACATGGAAATGGAAATGGAAATGGAAATGGAAATGGGAATGGGAATGGGAGTGGGAATGGAAATGGGAATGGAAATGGAAATGGAAATATAAATGTAAATGTAAATTTATCGGCCAAGTGGTGCAGTGGTTAAAGCTTCGGCACTTAGTCCGAGAGGTACTAGGTGCGAATCCTACCAGAGGCTGGATGCAAAGCGAATTTTCGTCATCGATTACGATCGGTGATGTTAATAAACACAACTAGGACCCTCTGTTGGAGTGGGCGCTGACCCATCGTCCATCCCAATTTTAATGTAGAATGTAGAATTAGAATATAGAATGTAGAGTGAAATTTAATGTTTTTACAATTTAGAAATTGTTAAACTAAATAAATAAATATCATAAATAAAATAGAATGAATAATGTAGAATGTAGAATGTTGAATGTAGAATGTAGAACGTAGAATGTAGAATGTAGAATGTAGAATGTTGAATATAGAATATGGAATGTAGAATGTAAATTGTTGAATGTAGAATATAGAACGTAGAATGAATAATGTAGAATGTAGAATGTTGAATGTAGAACGTAGAATGTATAATGTAGAATGTAGAATGTAGAACGTAGAATGTAGAATGTAGAACGTATAATGTAGAATGTAGAATGTTGAATATAGAATATGGAATGTAGAATGTAAATTGTTGAATGTAGAATATAGAACGTAGAATGAATAATGTAGAATGTAGAATGTTGAATGTAGAATATAGAACGTAGAATGTAGAATGTAGAATGTAGAATATTGAATGTAGAATGTAGAACGTAGAATGTAGAATGTAGAACGTATAATGTAGAATGAAGAATGTTGAATATAGAATATGGAATGTAGAATGTAAATTGTTGAATGTAGAATATAGAACGTAGAATGAATAATGTAGAATGTAGAATGTTGAATGTAGAATGTAGAACGTAGAATGTATAATGTATAATGTATAATGTAGAATGTTGAATATAGAATATGGAATGTAGAATGTAAATTGTTGTATGTAGAATGTAAAATGTAGAATGTAGGATGTAGAACGTAGAACGTAGAATGTAGAATGTAGAATGTGAATATAAAATGCAGAATGTAGAATGTAGAATGTCTATCACCGTTCTTTGGATAGCGATCAAACAGTTTTTTATAAACATATTCCGCAAGCACTGTTTAATTTTACTTTAAATGTAGTCAACTAACGAAGTAAACATGTTAGACCGTTAATGAATATGCTAAACCAATCTAGACCATTAAGCCATTTTGTATAAGTTGGTGTGTAAAAAAGGTTAATTGATGTTAAAAGAAAACAAAGCAACGTCTTTACTTTTCAGTGGCAGATAATTTATGCCTCGCACTGATCAGTGTGTAAAGAATAATACACCACTTTCTGCGGTAAATTATAATAAACTAGATGTCCGACAAATTGTTTATTTCAGATTTATTCACAGAATATCAAAATTTTGACAAAAGTCTCCAGCCGGCACCAAACTGAATGATTTAGCTAAATACGGTAAAAATACACGGCTGAATTCAACTCGAAAGAGTCACACGGTTTCCCAGCATTGAATTGCTTTGAAAGCAATTGAATAAAGCGCAACATAATGGGGCGATCCCACTGTCGTTGAAGTAGTAGTTTTGAACAACACACTTACATATCCAAAGAATTGCCATAATAAATGTCCATTTATTTTTCATTTGGTTCGACTATTTCTTGGAAAGCATTTCTGCATTCATTATGTTTCCAGTCTCCTGAGGTTTAGGTTGGATCATGTCTTTATTGCGCCACACGGTGGTCTAGTGGTCCAGTGGTCTAAAACGCACCCTTACGTTTAATACAGCGTTTTGATTTTTTTGCCCGACTGGTCGCAAAAGGTGCGATAAAATGTAATATCGAATTCTAGATGAAAGAAAGACAAGATACAATAGTGAATGAAGAAAACCAACAACAACAACGAAATGGTTTAAATTTCAAGAATAAAAACGACATGTAGAAATATATAATAAGAGACGATGTTGTGCAGTGATGATCGAGGAGGAACCGGTTTCAAAATATTGCTTATCTCTTAATATTTTTTGTAAATCTTTCTTTCTTCTTGCTATATGTATGTATCTCTATACAAAATTAATTTTTTTTTCTAATAATTCAGCTGGAAGAAATTTATTATTAAGTTGGGATTTGATCAATTAACATAACATAAAATAAAACGAGGAAGCACAATCTCAATATAATCTTATATAAACGAGCACAAACTTAATTAATTTCTACAAAACATAATTTTAGATGATCAAGATTGATCGCTAAGACATTTTTCTCACGCCCCTATTACACCAAATTAACAGTATACTGTAAAAATATGTGTGTTTATTCAATCAAGCAAAGCGCCTCCATCGATCTTACATATTAATTTTGTATGCATATTTACGAGTAGTAAGTAGATAAACTTCCTGAATGTTCGCACTAATGATCTAGCCATATCGAACGATCGATCTTGATCAATGTGACGTAAACTGTGTAATCTGCTTGATCTTTTTGTTTGTGATGAATTACGCGTTAATATATTTTTTGCAAACGTGTAAAACCGACCCTAAAAACCCCACAACCCTATACGCCCTATTTTGAAAAGGATTTGCGTTTTATATTTATCCTCCTGTGTATTCAAATCGTCACCGTCAACAGCAGATGTTTACATAAATTTTGTGTATGTGTGTGTGTGTGTGTGTGTGTTTGAGTTAGTTGTGTGCAAGAGGAAAGGAAATTTACTAACCTTTTTATAGGTTTTGTACCTTTGTTGTTGGCTCTAAAGACGATCTATACATAAAAAAAATGTGCGTATAATTCAACAACTACGTCGTGTACGTATTGTTATTCAAAATAGTTAACTGAATTACGAGTATTCCCAGTATAGAAAGGGAGCTCAGTTCGGTCTCGATTTGAATATTCAAGGGGGTGCTTTGCCAGGCATTTATTATTATTCAAATCGGTATATTACGATTTTTCTGGCAAACAATTCTTTTTTGCTGTTGTATTTTATAAACATGTTCTGTTTTATTGTGAATACGAGTAAGTTGTAATCTGATATGCGATCGTCTGAATATGCCGCCCATTTGAAGAAACGAACGTAGAAAAATGTGCGGCTGATTGTATGTTATTGGAATGGTTGTGGCTCGGTTTTTTTTTTAATGTAGTGTTTATTGTTATGATGGCATAGCGTGGGAAAATTGAGGTTTTCTAAAATATTTTCTGCATTTATATCCTAAGATTTAATAATTACTAATTGTATGTATAAGGTCGGATTATGACATCTAGGACGCGTAAACACTATATTCGGGATTTAACTTATGGTAACGCAATTCGTTTTAGAGACGTGGGTAACTGCAGCAGGGAAACTTTCGAATTTCAAAATGAAACTTTGCATACCGATTAAGCCTAATTTGTGCTAATTAGTGCTCATGGGAAAAAATTAGTGCTAGTCCAGGAGCCGAAAAAACGGGAAAAGAAAATTTCAAATTTAGCCTGAAAGACGGAATAAATAAAACCCGATTTCTAGAAAAAACTAGAAATAATTTAAGCCTAATTTTAAAACTTTCTAAAGGCCGCTAAACTGGTGAAATTTGTGCTTATCATAGAAATATAATTTTCATAAATTTTCATTCATAAATCGAGGAAAACCAAACCAGCCCCTGAAAGATACTATATTTAAAAAACGGAGATATATCGTTCAATAATATTTGTGTTGAACAACAAATTAAACAATAGAGATAAAATGTTCTAAAAATCCAAGTCATAAGCAATTCAGATAGTATATTCCTGTCAGGTATGTTCATTGCCATCCCAAAAATATAGTGACTGAATTTGTGGTAATCCAGAATTGTTCCAATTTCATTGAACAACAACGACCGTTGAATGAACAATTTCCTGACAAAAAGTGTTCTAGAAACCAATGAAGTTGGCACTTCTGATTGCATATTCCTATCAGATATGTTCATTGCCATCCATATCTGATAGGAATATGCAATCAGAAGTGCCAACTTCATTGGTTTCTAGAACACTTTTAGTCAGAAAATTGTTCATTCAACGGTCGATTTTGTTCAATGGAATTGGGCCAATTCTGGATTAGCACAAATTTAGCCACTATATTTTTTGGATGGCAATCAACATATCTGATCGGAATATGCAATCAAAAGTGCCAACTTCATTGGTTTCTAGAACTCTTTTGTCAGAAAATTGTTCATTCAACTGTTGATGTTGTTCAATGGAATTGGAACAATTCTGGATTAGCACAAATTCAGCCACTATATTTTTTGAATGGCAATCAACATACCAGACAGGAATATACTATCTGAATTGCTTATGACTTGGATTTTTAGAACATTTTATTTCTATTGTTTAATTTGTTGTTCAACACAAATATTATTGAACGATACATCTCTGTTTTTTTTAATATAGTATCTTTCAGGGGCTGGTTTGGTTTTCCTCGATTTATGAATGAAAATTTATGAAAATTATATTTCTATGATAAGCACAAATTTCACCAGTTTAGCGGCCTTTAGAAAGTTTTAAAATTAGGCTTAAATTATTTCTAGTTTTTTCTAGAAATCGGGTTTTATTCATTCCGTCTTTCAGGCGAAATTTGAAACTTTCTTTTCCCGTTTTTTCGGCTCCTGGACTAGCACTAATTTTTTCCCGTGAGTACTAATTAGCACAAATTGGGCTTAATCGGTATGCAAAGTGCAATTTTGAAATTCGAAAGTTTCCCTGCTGCAGTTACCCACGTGTTTTAGAGAGATATCCATATATTCTCGTTCCCACCTAGAGATGGCCCTATAATGCTGCACCAGCACTTGTAACCCAATCCAATGAAAATGTTACTGGATTTTTTTACAAATTAATATCGGCATAGTTCAACCGCCCAAAAAAACTACCCCTAAGGGGTGCAATTCTTCAAAATCATATTTTTCGTTCCACCATGCTTTTCGCATTTCTGTTAATTTTTATTGTATCGTATTGGGTATGGTACTGGCATGTTTTACAAATTAAGCACAACATATTGGCATAAATCAACCCTCCAAAAAACTATCCCTAAGGGGTGCACTTATTTAAAAACCATATTTTTTGTCACACCACGCTTTTTGCATTTATGTGCATTTTTGTTGTATGGTGCTGGGGGTGGTATTGGAGTTTTTTTTACAAATTAATTACAATAAAGTACCATAATTAAACCCCTAGAAAACTACCCCTAATGGGAGCAGTCGTTTAAAATCATTGTATCGTACTGGAAGTTTTTACAAAATAAATTGCAATATATTGGAATAGTTCAATTCCTAAAATCTGACCCTAAAAAGTGAAGTGAAACAGCTTATTGTGTACAAGAAACGGAAACGCATGAAAATATTACAAAAGCCCATATTCACAAAAATCGATCATAATGCATCGAATTACTTTCCTGTGCAAGAAATAGGCAACCCTGAATATATTTAGCTTTGGCTAAAGGATTAAATGGAACTAGCTCTTCTTTAAAATATTAGCCATATGCATGGCTCGTCCTGGAATCAGATTTTTGAAATCAATGTATTGATCGCGCCCAAGTGAATAAATAAACGTTCAATATATCACTTCCTCGTCATATTTCTCCTCGATATCCCCAATAGAATATTTTCATATTTTGGCTAAATATTAAATAGACTGAGTGCTTCTTTAAAATATTAGACACGTGCGCGACCCGTCCTGGAATGAGACTTGTTGAATAGAAGTATTGATAGAGCTCAAGTGAATAAAGTTCTTTTCTTTTAAGGCAGGGAATAACATCGCACTTTAACCCATATGAATGAGCTTTGGGAAGCGGTTATTCAATTTTATCATTGGAGGAATTCAATACGCTAATGGCAGGTAAAGGGGGCATTCCGCACACAGGCTACCGAGTCAGTAAATGATGACATATACGCCATAATACAACCCCATCCCTCTTTATTATTTACTACCGGAGGATGATTTGGTAAACGTAAATCTGGCATTAGGGAACTAGTAAAGAAGCTTAGACAGCACATGGTAAGCGCACTACTCCCTTTTCGTCTACGAAGCTAAGACCGCCGATTCCGAGATTTGCCACAAAGATGCTTTTGAATGTTGATAAGAATTTGATTTTGCTACTTTCAGACTTAGAGTTCTTCCGTACCTCTCAAGCGATATGAAACTGTATATCCAAGAATTTGGACTGACTTATTAAATGTGCAGCGCAAACTCTAGATTGAGAAGTAGATGGACGAGTGCATTACCTAGTCAAGCACCAGTTGGCATTTCAAGGATACTGCTGATTCGACTATATGATTTTACATATAGTGCCAACCCTTGTTAATTTACACAGAGAAATGAGTTTCTCTGGAATTCCTAGAAAAATGAGGGCGACTGTCGTGGTGAAGCAGGGCCGACTATCATGGTGAGTCTATAGTTTTAATTTTTTAGACGGTGGCGCGATTTGTACCGCGGATATTCCACGGTTTACCAATTCTGAGGCAGCTCTTCTTGGTTTCAAATAACCACAAGAAGATCGTAAAGATTTTAAAAAGACTAGAGCCTCCGTAAACCTTCCGCCTTCCAATTCTATATACTAACCGGCATATTCGATATAGATCTCCTTGCCTAACGGAGCAATTGGTCCCCAATATGGGTCACTTTGTCACTGCTTCTGAATATTAGGTTCCTCCTTATTACTGTGTCGGTTTAGATAGCCAGTGACTGCTGATTGGCAACTCTGTAGTGGTATTTTGTGCTTGTCTGGAACGAAGAATTTTAATTGGATTGTACTGGGAGGCTTTAGATCAAGAAAAGTAACGCAACAATTCTACATTAAAAAAGCGTATGTGACAGTTTTTATGTGTTGTTAGAGCGTGCATTTAGAGGTAGTGGGTAGCCTATATACTGAATCGTTTCAACTTCCTTAAAACGAGTAGTTTGGTTTAAGACGTGATAGGTTTCGCTCTAACCGTCTAACGCTCCAAATGTTTGGTGATTTATAGGAATCTACAGTCAAGTCCTTCGACTATCGTTTCAAAAGAGTATAGCAAGCATAAATCTGGCGTTTGAAGAAATGACAAGATCAATAACTCAAATTAAGTCACAATTGAATTCGAGATAATTATGCGGACTTTATAACGATCTAACTGTTTTGCAAGTATTGACACAGTAAATTCCCTTGTTGGAGGCCCTCTGAAATTTAAATTCAATTTCTTAATATTCATTACATAATTTTACAAAAATCATTATTTTTCAACATACGAACCGCGCACTTTATCGCCAATTGACTTAATTGCATTTAAATTGGCCATTTTCCAGAACCCATGAATTGATGCATTAAGATTAACAATTTTCACCAAACAAACCGCGTGTCGTCCCAATCGATTTAGAATTGGTTAGCTCCATTTCAACCGCAACAAAGATGCTGCCAAACCGGTTAAGAAATGAATTATTTCCATCCAAATTGGCTCAACCCATCATATTTATCTAATTGGCTCTATCTTGTTATGTGCAAGAAAAGAGCCAATTTGATACAAGACAAATCTTGAAAAAGAAATACAAACAAAGCTTATTTCATTATAATCGGATGTGTCGTGACATAGTTTTATCCAAATTTGCCATTTTCAAAATACACTCAAAACTCACATTTAGTCTCTTGAAAAGAGGTGATTTAAGTGGAAAGGTCACTTGAATTAGAGCTAACTCCGCTATATATGAATTCAAAGTCCAGAGTGCTAGCAATTATATGATATTCGACCGGATGCAAATAATTTGAAAACCTTCCAAAACGTTTTACATACGCAGACAGCCAAAAATTCACCCACAAGCCAATCATTAATTCTACAAATTAATCGAATTCACATCAGATCGGCATAATAAGCGCGATGTGCCGCATAAAGAGAAATTCGAGGAAAGGAAATTAACACAAAAAGAAAAGAGCGCGAAGAACCCATAAATGTAAAAATAACGATTGAAGATGATCACCACATTAAAAACATGATGATGATGGCAATGGATGATGATTATCGCTTTAAACCGCGAATTTTATTTATCGAGAACCAGCTGTTTCGCATACATTTTATGTTATTTATACGCATATGTACATCTTATCTTTGATTCGCGTTCTTCTTGGTTCTTCGGTTTTGGATTTTGGGGTTTTTGTGCAGAAGACGTGTACATACATACGTATACATATGCTTTATAAAGGTAATAATTGACAAATGCGTTTTATCGTTGCTGAACTTGAAAATGTTGTGTTTTATGCTTTAATGCCATGCAATCGTCCGTTCGCTATAAAATTCGCATATCGCGGGTACATTGAAATGATTTCATATGGGGAAATATAAATATTCATCCACCTGTTGCCTGCCTGCCTGCGATGCTCGTTAAATATTCCCAAAATTTAACATTTATGTTTTAAGACGTTCCTTTAATGTTTTGTTGTTTATCGGTTTTTGTTACGTTTTTTGGCTGTGTTTATGCAATGTAAATCTTATAAATATCGAGAGTCCGACGTGTTACCAGATTGCATCCGCTCAAATGATTTATGCTACTTTTATTTAGTATTGGTTGATATTGTTGCAATTATGAACAGGCCGAAAAATATATTTTATATGATGATGAGCGCTAAAATACCAAAATGCGACTGTCAACAGTAATGGCTATTAAAAATAAACTCTCGCCTTGCCTAACCGACCATAAAACAATATTCACCAAATATACATAAATATTTAGTCCTAATTAGACGCGGGGACATATTTGTATCGAAAGTGTTCTTAAGATGCGGTAACAAAGTAATTTGTAAAAATTTACTTTCCATTTTTTATGGTTCTTGGGAATCTACATAATTTGTTTATACCTTCTGAAGGCCCTCGTTGACTTTAGACCATAAATTCTGGACATAAATGACTTTATAGCATCCCGAGAAATTCAAAACAGTAAAATCCAATAAACCGTTACAGTTATGGGATTTATTAGTTTAAGTGTGGCAATATAATGCTGTGTTTGGTACATAGTTGTATTTCAAAGAAATTGGATGCTGCCAGAGGTGTTTTGATAAAAAGGCTGAAAGTTTCGAAAGAATCCTGAGGGTTTTATTGTTGCATACATTTTATGAAATATTTTAATTGCAATCAATCATCTAATAAAAATCTGGTGTCGCGAATATTAAAGTCGGATCGCAATCGTTATCACCCTAAATAGGGTCAGATAAAGCTATGTAAGGTACGACGTTACATCGAGGAGAATGCTATATTTACCTCTACTACTTTATTTTGGTATACTTGTTCTGCAACAGTATAATCTTGGCAAAATGCCGCAAATCACACGCCTTTAAACATTTCCAGTAACACCACTTGCTATGTATGAACAAAGGTTATCTATATCCTTTATGAATTATATGAAAATTTGTTGATTTGTTTCCTCCTCCCTCTCTCTGTCTGTCTTCCACAACCGACGAAGTGATTTTTCCGCATGCACGGTGCTCCCCGTTTCTCCGTTCATCGCTCGCACACTGGATTCGATATCCTATTACTCGAAGATCTTGTTGGACGTCGTCAAGCCGGCGTAGTCTAGGACTTCCCCTACGATGTACGCCGACTGGTTGTTGATGGAACGCTTTTCTTATGATATGGGGATCTTTCATAGTAGCCCAGCTATCTGACTCGGTTGGATTTGAGGAATCCGATGATATCCCAGTCTCTGAGGAGATGCTTAATCTTGTGATTCATTCGAACACGATATTCGTTAGATAGTGTTGTAAAATATAAAAATGCAACCTTGCTACCTCGGAAAAAGCACATTTGTTTTCGTAGTGCTTGTATAACATTTTTATCAGTAATTATTAAGAGTTATTAAAAAATATTTTAAGAGTTGTAAACTCCACACAACATTGGCGCTGTAGATAGGATCTTGCGGGCGAAAACGTATACTTTTCATAGCAGGCATCAAAGAGGAATCTAATTACCAGCCTTACCGATTTTGAAAATCAAAAATAAAGACTACCACTAGATCGTCATTGAGAGCAAATCATGGGCCAAATAACACAAAACAAGATCCAGAATATCATCAGAATCAAATCTTCAACAGTAGGAAACATTAAAATCGATCAATGTACAACATTTTAAAATCAACAAATCAATGGCGTAAACTAAAAATAATAAAATGGAAACAAAACTGTCGCCGGCATAACGTGCATTCTTATCGAAACCGAACTTCGACATGCTAAAATATTACAAAATGAACCAGCTAAAACCATTAAAGTGCATTGCTCATATTCCAGACCAATTAAACGCACTCGTTTTTGGCCAATGCAGACAGTATTTATGAAACACTTATCAGGACAGAAAAGCAATTATTCGATAAATTAATAAAACTCCGACTAATAAAAGTCGGGAGAAATAAAGGACTACCCAGCATTGCGAAAGACGCTTATTAAAATAGAAGAGCTTGACGGATATATCACCAGTTTTAAAAACAAATACGGAAATATTGACAAGATTTGCAACAAACATCTAGAATTACAAGCCAAACGAAACAGAAGAAACTGAACTTATGTTCTAACAACACAGCTAAATGAATCAAAATCACTCGCCCTACCAACGATCGAAATTCAAGAAGTATATCTAAGATCACACCAAATGGGATGATAACTACTGTCAAAAATTTAATCATACTTGGGACATTTCCCATACCGGAATAAACACGGAGAGAAAAAAGCAAATATATCAACCATCACCTTATACCTGCCTGCGGAGCCAGTTGGCCACCAGCAATCCTGCTATACCAGAGCAACAAAAAATTTAACACGAAACGCCTTACAATAACCAACAACAACACTCAAACTTATAATTAAAGAAATTTGAAACAAACGCCAATAATTCAAATCTGCCAAAAACTCAATATTGACTGACAAATCAAAAATGACAACCAACCGTCATTCCTGATAATTAAGAAACTGACCGAAGGCACTCATCAAATAAACGAAAAACCCAGTTCAAACATTTATACAACATAAATACAAATCAAGCAAATTCTTCTCAAATTAAATCATCACAGCATTATAGTGACATTTAAAAACGAGAACTAACTCATTGCCAACAAACAATTTAAAACAAACACAAAACCAACCCAACGATATAAACAAACAAATTAAGATCATTCATCAAATCTAGTTAACTATCCCACGTATCCATTTACTCATGAAGCGACCGAATCAAATCAAATCAAATCGCCCAATTATCTCACCAAAATCAAGCAAATCAAGACGTTAAATCAACAAATCTAATTTATAAGCAAACAAAGCCAGATTCTCATCAACAAGTTGTTAAGCACTTAACAAACCAAATCCAACCTTTACACAAACCAAAGCATATCACACTACGCAAACAAAGCATTCAATTCTCAAATCAAACAAATTAATGAGACCAGCTTATCAGCTTTTAGATATTAAGAATCAGCAAAGCCAAGCCACTCACACATCAAATCAAATCAAACAAAGGAGACCAGCGTCTCAACTAATTTGTCACTAGAGATAAATTATTTCGTTGGTGCAGAAAATAAGGGGTAAGTTTTTTAATAAATGCTTAGTCTTTTATCTTGGAAACGATCCAAGATAGTGGTGATCTTGAATGACCTTGAAACTTACTAGTTTTGGAGATATTGACGAAAGTAATTTTTTTCAAATTAGAACCTATACTTTGAGTGCACCTTGTGATTAAGCAGTTTAAGCAGTTGTGCACCTTGTGCATTAACAATTTAGCGAAATTGTGAAGAAGGGGGAGTTGGTGCTAGCCGTCGTGGACGAGATCCACGAGAAAGGGAGCATCACAGGAGAATAGTAGAGGTTGGTGTTCAATACACTTAACCTCGTTTTTCTCAAAGTCCTTGGACAACATCCGGGACCCCGCCATTTAGTAGGGACGTGGGTTGGTATCACCGACCGCTTAAGATGATCGAGTGTGTAGATCAGAGATCAGCTTTCTTATACAGGAAGGCGATCGAGGTGTTGAATGAGGTATGGCCAGGAGTCATGCTCAGGGCAGTTGCTAAGGAGGAAATACCTAGGAAACCTAGGGTACCGGTCTGGATTTCTACGGAACCGGCTAACCTGGAAGAATCTTTGAAGATTATCCAGATTTGCAAACCGAATCTTTCGATGAGGAACTGGATGATTGTGAAGCAGGAGGAACCCAAAGGCAGTTTACCAGATTATCTATTATGATAATCAATAGGGAATCTCTGGCTCCCCTGTCAAAAACCAATTTCGGCTTCGGTTCAAAAATACTTAAGATGTTCAAGATGGACGATTCCGGGGAAGGACCGAGTACCGCGCAACCCGAGAAGGGGAAGGAAGAGGTCCAGCCTATTGAGGGAAGCTCGACGAGTGTTACCTCTCCAGAGGCGGTATTAAAATTGCAACTAGTGGCGAACCCAACTGAGGGGTTAAATAGGGAACAGAGGAATCGACTATCCTTAGGCATGGGGAAGACGAACGAGACCTTCGACTCCGTTGGGTCCAATTAATCGACGCAGCATGTCTGCCTTAATAAGTATTGCAATGGGGACGTCACTGCGGTCTGCACAGAGACGGAGGGTAGGAGAGTCTGGCTTGCAGCCGCATATATGAACCGGGAGAAGCCAGTGCCGCCAGATATACTGCGTGCACTTGTTTGCGATGTAGAGATTCTCCCTTCTACTGAGGATTGGAAGAGTGGTCTCGTGGTGGAGACCGGGATAGTTAAATTCTTCCTCGACGGCTCCAAGCTCGATGGTAGAGTGTGAGCTGGTGTGTTCTGTGGGGAATTAAATGTGAGTCTATCCTTTCGTCTCCCTGATTACTGCAGCGTGTACCAGGCTGAAGTCTCTTAACGAGATGTGTGAACATTTCAATCTCTAATTGGTCTGGGTTCCGGGCCATTCTGATGTTGAGGGAAATTGCTGGAACCAAGAAGAGAATCTGTAGGAAGGCCTATGTCTGTGCTGAAAGCAGCAAGCCATAGGAAAGTAGTTGCTCTGGCAAATGCTAGGGGGCTTGCCAGTCCGACTGGTAGAGTAGCGAAGCAAGTATGGCCTGAGTTGAACTTAAAGCGCCCCAAGATCATAATCACACTAAGGATTTAGGTAGAAATGTAAGGATACTTACCGGACACTGCTTTTTCGCAGATCATGTGAGAAGACTGGCTCTATATATAGATAGGAAATAAGAAAGGTTCTCTGGTATCACAACGGCATCACAGGTTCAAGTTTGACTAACAACCTAAGCCACTACAACCTAAATTAGTCTAACTTTGATATAATTGGAACAATCAAATCATCATTGCTTATAGATGGCTAGATCACGTTCTTTGTTCGTACCATTATACAGGCTCTACTAAAGACAGGACGTTCACACACTTGGTTATCGTTTTTGGTGCCCATGGGGAGATTTGTTTCTAAGAGCATTGTTGAGGTGACCAAATCCCTTCATGGGATGTAGCACAATTGAAGAAGAAGACATTTAAAATTTAAAATTGGTCACAATACTTCGCAGAAATTATCGTTGGCTTCGTTGGAACAGTAAAGTGCTAATAAAGCGCTCACAGTTTATGTATATTTTCTTCAGATATTTTTTTCAACGTTTTCAACGTTAAAGTTTGGGAATCCCTGATATAAGACAGCATCAACGATTGATCGTCCATATCATTGAGCATGGTACTTTGAAGCACGTGATCATTTTAAATTCAAAATTTAAAACGAAAATACAGGTTACGGAAAAAGTTGCATGGCAGAATGCGATATCCGATCTAAAATTTGGCAAGCCATGGTGTGACCAGATTTTTCCAGCCCACCTTACAAATATCAAGTTTTTAAAATTAAAAACTACTACACACACTTTCTTTAGAAGGAACCAACGTACGAGCACATACAATATAAGTTAAGCCTTACACTTATAGTATGTTTTCAGATCTTCCGCTTGGCAGCTGTTTTTTTTATAATAAAAACACAAAATCAAAATATCCGCATACGTACGATAAACCCCAATCGCATCTTAAATTAATTCAAAAAAACGAAAATCAAATCAAAAAACCGTTTATATTCTCGAACCCTTATGTTCCCTCAACAGATGGCACTTTAATTGTTTAGTAAATTATATGAGATGACATTCATTTGCACGAAAAATATTTTCGTATAAATAAATAATGGAATTTGGCCGCTCGGTCATTAAATATATGTCCATCATTGTAATTTGACGAACCGATTATGATGATGATGACGACGATCACACCAACGAAATTACCAACAAAATATTTTTTAATGCCTTATCTTGATGGAAAAATTATCTTACACTACATAGCACGGGGACTATAACAACAACAAGAAATAAATTAAAATGGAAAGGTGCCACGCGCCAATAGAAATTACACTTAACCATCCCAATTCTGATGTTTTCGTTGTTGCTGCTTTTATTGTTTTTGTGCTCGGATCGAATACCTAAGTAATATTAAGAATTCAGGGCCTTTCTCGTACACATATACATACGCGATACCAAACAAAGACACTTGGGTAGATTATAATTTATATGTCGTATTATTACTTTTGATCAATTCCCAGCTGCTCCCTCTCAAAATCTATATACGAAATGTTCGTACAGCTTTTGCTGTGTTCATTGTTTTCTTTAACGAAATTTTTTTTTTCCTGTGTGTGATTATTACATTTTCACCTGGCGTCTTTTATTTATTTTTTTTTAATAATTCTTTTATTGTACCTCTTCTTACCTACATGTACACGATACGTATATTTTACCATAAAAAAATTGGTGATCCAAAATAACTGCAAGATATCAACTCCATCCATACCATATGCATGCGGTACTGGGCCATAAACAAAATACCGAATATTAATTGTAATGATTCATCATATAATATAAAATCCCCGAAGGTATTGATGGAAGAAATGCCGCCTAAAGGACAAAATAAAGAATCTCGCATAAAAACGAAGCTTAATGGACCTCGGCCATTTATTAACCATAATCATTGTGAAATTTGGCTTAGCGGATGTGATTTGTATTCTAATACGCGTATTGGGCAAAATATTAGAATTTGGTCATTCTGCGGTACTAGGCATTTTCCTAATCAGATTTTGACCAACATTTTTATTACACATAGAACTAGAATGTAATTTTAACATGAAAGTGTAAACAAAAACCGTTATTATTTTTTAATTTTATATCGATACAACGGCTTGAATAAATTTGATATTGGATGTGGTGGCCATCTGTTGATCGGATTAAGTATTATTTGAGTGCCACTGTAAAGTAATTATTATTGTCACCATCGCCGCTGAATTAAGATGTACGAGTAATAATTCGTCGTATAGTTCACAGATTATTGTTATAATTAAAATGTAAGTAAGTTGATATATTTGAAGTGGGATCGTAATTAAAGATCTACGGTCTACATAATAAAATAAAATTAGTAAATCGTGAGAATAGAAAAAAATATGATTTTCCAGTACAGCTAAAATGGCGCCTTAATACCATCACGTTCCCTTTGCTAGGTTAATGGGAATTGCTTTGACGTGGTATGAACTCATGTCACCGTCTGTAAGAAATTGGGAAGATTTGCGCACAGCGGTTTAGTATCGAGTTTCGTAGTCGTCGTACAGCTGATATTCATTTAGTATCATGCTCGTGTAAAAAGAAATCTGACGAAACTTTTACGGAGTATATTTATAGGGTTAAACGTCCCGGAAGTCAAGGTAATTTAGATGAAGCTAATATAATCAGATATACAATCGCTGGTCTTCGTGAACCCGATCTTGTTAAATCATTAGCTGTGCAATATTTTAGTAGTACGGTACAATTAGCAAATCAGGTTAAGGTTTATGGAGAAATTCAAATGTTTTAAACGTTACAATATTTGGCATTTATCTCATCATACAGCAGGTCTATATCCAATTGGTTATTTACGGAAATATATAAAATAATATTTAAAACAACAAAAAATAAAATAAGCCATATAAATTAAGAATTAAAGTTCTAACAAAATGAAAACAAAAAATATCACTAAAATAAATTACAATTTCTAATTACATTCATTTATTTATTAAGATGAGCTGGAACAAACAATGGTGGCACCAAGTCAAAACTCCAGAGCAGCGATTGCCCTATTAAAAGCATTGCGAGAAATGTGAAAAACAAAATCAGCAACGATGTGCTCGTTGGATGCACATTGCAGGACCATGGTAGCTGTAGTGAGCTTCTTCGTACTCCAACTGTACTGTCGGCAGTTGGAGTACGAAGAAACTCACGTGGGCGTAAAGTGCGTTGAGGAACGTAAATATTAAAGAATGAAAGTATGTCAGCACAATCACGTTTACCACAAACAATATCACGTACAAAGGTAGCATTGGCACATGTACGCCTAGAAGCCAGTGACTGAAGGCCCAGGAAACGACAACGATAAAAATTATGGAATTATGGGTTGTTAGTTGGCCTCAAAAATCGGAAACTCATTGACTCGGTAACATCGTTGAGAGTGAATGCTTTATCTGTTTTGGAAGACAACACGAAAACTTGTGCGATCAGTCCAATTTCTCCGAACGGTCTTAATCAAGGCATCGTCAAACTTATACAGAAATTCAAAGAGATTACAAGAGAATCACCCCAGATGAACGAATTCAAACTCAATGTTATCCATGCTATTGTCACTGTAGGTCCACCGTGCGCAGCGAACCGCGTAGACTAGCACCTGACAAGCTTTATATTGCAAAGGATGAATTCGAGTCTCTAAATCGTCAACCGCCATGTAGCCTAATTTACGAGACTTTAATTCACAACTAGATGGATGCACAACTGTTTCCAAAGTTGATTTGATTAAGGCTTTTCGCCAGATTCCGGTTAAAGAATCGGATGTTCCGAAGACCGCTATCTGTACTCCATTTGGACTTTTCGAGTATGACTTTTGGTTTTAAGAACGCTGCTCAAACGTTTCAACGTTTCTAGAAGTTTTATTCAGTCGTCTACAGTCGTGTTTTCGCTTCACTCGAGATAGTGTTCCTCGATCATGCAATCGACTCAAAGAGTATCAAAACTTCCAAAGATAAAGTTGATGCCATTATCAATTTTCCTAAACCTATTACTGCGAAAGATCTTCGAATATTCATGGGTATGGTCAATTTTTACCAATCTGCAATTTCCAATGCAGCTGAATATCAGATAATTTTGAATAGTTATGTTATGAACGTGTAAATGATAAAACCAAGATTACCTGGTCAGAAGAAGCGTTGCAAGCTTTCGAAACAACAAAACTCTCAATCAGCGAAGCTGTTCAACTTTGGCATTCGCGAGTAAATGCCAAAGAATCCTTAATGGTAGATGCTTCAGACACTGCAATTAGTGCTGTTGTACAACAGTTTGTTAACAATGTCTGGCAATCTTTAGGTTTTTTCTCGAGCAAGTTAAATAACGCACAGCGTAAGTACAGAGCCTAGTACCGTGAACTTCACTAAGCATTTCAGGTGTTTGTTGGAGGGTCGTGTTTTTGTGATTTACACTGAGCATAAACAGCTTTCTTATGCCTTCCAACAGAGTTTAGACAAGGCATCACCCCGACAATGACGGCATTTAGATCTTATGTCACAATTTACAACCGAAATCCGTCACATTTCTGTTCGTGAAAACATTGTTGCTGACGCCTTGTCGCGTGTTGAGGTAATTCGGTTACCATTAAAGCTATTATTTGAGAGAATTGCTGAAACTCAACCTGATTCATTCATTAATATATCTTTGTTAAGTTCTGATAAAACTATCACGTGCGAAAATTCAACTGGTGCAATGCGACCATACGTTCCTGATCAATTTCGTTACCAATACGACCCACAGTCAAAATGATCAAACGGAGATATTTTTGGTCTGATATGGATGGACAGGGCGAGCGTTCGCAAAATATTGTCAACCTTGCCAGAAATCAAACATTACGAGACATGTTAGTACTCGTACAGGGAATTACCAACTGGCAGCAAATCGTTTTAATCAAATCCATGTTGATATTATTGGTTCGAGCATATTTTCAAGGTTCGAAATTTTATGTAACTATATAATTGATCGTTATACAAGTTTGTCCAATACCTGACATTAAATCAGACACAGTAGCTAGAGTCATTTACAGCAAATGGATTTGTCGTTTTGGTCTTCCATCGGCTATTACCACAGATAGAGGTGCACAATTCTAGTCTCAACTGTTCTCAGACTTGGCAAAATTTATTGGTTTTGAGCACAAGAGAACTTCAGCGTACAATCCAGTTGTAATGGAATTATTGAGCGTTTTCATCGTACGGCTAAAGCATCTCTGAAGTGCATTTCTAACACGCAATGGACAAAATCGATACCTATCAAAGTTAGTGAAATGCTTTTTGCCCCGCCTACTAATTCCACACTCGAGATGAAATATTTTTAACTTTGTTGTTGTTTTAATACATTAAGTACGATTATGCAGAATTTTTTCCTCAATCGTTTCCGCAAGTATAAACGCACAGTAAGGGTTAAGAACAGTACTACGAGAAAATTTTAAAACTTCTTCGGCTGAATTGGTCTATGGCCAACCCCTGCGTTTACCACAAGATTTCTTTGTTCCTTCAACCAATAAACAATTACAATCCGAATTTGTTCAAAAGTTGTGAAAGCATTTCGATATCATTCGCCCTGTGCCGGCAGCACATTACAACATAGAACGAATTTTTGTGTTCAAGGAATTGTCTACAGGCTGACACGAAGTGTTACCAAAACAAAACGCCACAGAATTTTTATATTTTGTTGAATTTTATTGAGTCAAGGTAAAAAATGTTCACAAATATTTAAATTTTCGAATTGCATTAGCAGTTTTCGATTTGGCCATCCTTAGCCGCGATTGGCTCATTCCCGGCGAAGCGCTTGCTTGAGATGATCGACACTTTGGTATTTTTTTGTCCCCACCTTGCTCTTCAAAATACCCGAAACCGAGAAATCTAGCGGATTTGCATCCGGGAAATTTGGTGGCCATTGGGCAGTGGAAATGAACCGCGGAACGTTGTTGCTCAGCCAATCTTGATTGACGCGCGCTTTATGACTCCGCGCCGAGTCCTGTTGAAAAGTCCAGACTCTGCTGTCGAAATGTTTTTGTGCCCAAGGCTTCAACGCTCCCTCCAACACATGATCCCGATAAATTTGAACATTTATCTTGATGCCATGGTCCAAAAAAACGAGCGGTGAACGGCTTTCGGCCGATACGGCGGCCCAAACCATTGCCATCGGCGGCGCTTGGTTTCGACTGGCAATCCGTTGGTCCAAATTTTCAGTAGAACGGCCGGGCAAGTAAATCCGGTCGTTTTGCTTGTTCACATATTGCTCAATAACGAACGGTGACTCATCGGAGAAAACCAAATTCGGCAAATCGCCTCCTTCTTGCAAGCGTAACAACTCCTTTGGTCTTTCCACTCTAACTTTTTTTGAGCATCGGTGACACCATGCGTTTTATGGAATTTCAAGGCCTTTAGTCCAAGATGATCTTTCAATATGTGCTGCATTCGTTCGAGCGAAATGTTCGCCTCACGAAGCATTTTTCTGCCGCTACGGCGCGGATTCTCGGCCAATTTGGCCTTCACCTTCCGAATGATATCCGGCGTTGTTGCAGTGTGTTTCGATCCACCACCATGGCGTTTTGCAATGCTGCCAGTATCGTTATTGTTTGTACGCTTGTAAACAATGGAATGAACTGTCATTAGTGTAAATTTGAGCTCTCTGTCATCACTGGTTTGACAGCAATGACAGTCTGAAGTTGGTAACACTTCGTGTCAGTCACCCGGTACTTGTTCACATGTATTCGTTTGAACTGTTGATGTACGTAGGACCTTACAGCTCCTTGGTATTATTCGGTTACAATACCAAGTCGTTTTCGTTAATATCGTTCAATAATCATTCACTGTGGGAGGAGTATTGTGGCGAAATAGAATTGTCATTATCTGTATTTAATTGTTCGCATACATACCTTGATGGTTCGTATCCAATGGTTTTAAATCAATAATTTTATTTCTGTGCTATAGGTTGTATACGCGTCATGAAAATGAAAACACTCTTCCATAGAATTGCATGCCTATGGACTTTGAGAGTGTGTTGGTGATAACAAGTAAAATACGGTTTTCTGAGCTCTTTTGTTCTCTCTCTCAGTCTTCAAATTGATGAAACATTTAACTGAATTTTTCGTTCTTCTTGTTTCGACGCTCTCCATAGTAAGTTGATGTTGCTTGGAGTGTTTCCCTATTAGATCCTCAATTCCATGACAATTACTGCGAACACGAGCACTACTGTTGTGAGAATTCAGGGAAAATTGTTTAAACATATATAAAAAATTTGAGTTACCAGGCAACAAACAGCCATGTCGTTGTCCGCCTCATAACGTACGGTGTCCAATACAATGTATCTATAGCTATGTACTTTATAATAATGTTCCGTTGCTTCTTACACTTTCATTATATTTTTTTTTTTCAGATTACTGTTCAATTATTCACGTTTATACTTTTTTTCAGTCCAGTAAGAACGACCACTTTTTATCGATTTGCCGTCGATATGAGTTTACTTTAACTCTTAATCGTAACACTACTTGACATAAAAACTCTTTACTTTAAAAGAAAACTTTTGATTAAATCACTCTTTGTGCTTGAACACTTTGGATATTTAAAAATATCCGCCTCCAACTGCGCCAATTACGTAACTCGCGCGGTTGGAAGAGGTAATAGGTCGTTGGAAATTATTCTTATTATTATTTACAATTTGAAATATCGGCCTGTTCCGGCCCTGGTTTTGATGACATCAACATAATATGTTCGTGATATCAACTGGTCTGTTGAGACGGCTAAACAGTGTACTACAGTACCTTATATATGTGATCTACAAATGTAATTTGGAAAAGAAATTTGACAATAGTACAACTGAGATTAAACCAAATGAAACCAGATCCGAAAACGTTTCCTTATTTCCGAGAAATTTGCATTTCTATTATAGACATACAACGTATTTTACATTTGTACCTGCACTAATTGCAAATTATCCACGCAGGTGTAAAAGTTTCATTATACATAATATTTTACTGTACACATAAAATCTAAATTTGTCGTTAATAAGAAAAAAGCTGTACAGTTGAATAAATGATCGCAGATTCGTCTTATACATATTACCATAAGAATAAAGCTAGCAGCTGCCCTTTTATATTATGTGTCGTGTTCTATTTTTATAAGACCTAGCGAAAATATATAAATTACCACTCTATATGGCCCTATATAAAGAAGGTATCTATGTACATATATAGTTTGCAAAAACATATAAATGACCTGAAAACTACATACATAAATATTAAATTCTAATTCCCCTAAACATTAAATTTTCAAGGTTAAATATAATATTTTATATTACACCGCGCGTTTCACTCTTCACTTCACTGGTTTCTATCTAAGATTTGCGCTATTATCTGCACCCCAAAATAAAAAGTACAAATGTTGCAACACAAAAACAACCAAAACTAAACTAAAAAGATCTACGCAACAAGTATTTGAATTGTACGAACATGTTACGACAGGACGTTAAATTGAATCAGGATAAAAATACAAAAAAATTCGCTCGCTACCCCTTTTATAAATTTATGTACCGTACTATAAATTTTTATTTTTAACTGTTAGCTATTGCGTCTTAGAAAATTATGTAACCGTACACAACGGAATTAAATTGCGTATCATTTTCAGGCGAATTTTTGGTTTCCGTCAGTTATAAATATACATCACGTTGTTTTAGATAAATATACTGTTGCATAATAGTAAACGTTTACATCATCGCGCGCTGGAAATTTTGTGCTTGGATACGATCCACATAAAGTACACGGGGGATTACAGTCGAACCTAGAATACGTATTTGCTAATCGTATATATTTCGATTTAACCATTTTAATGTTCACACGAAAATGATCCTGATCGTACATGTCACGGCATTTCGAAAGGGGTGAAAAATTTGAAACGTGTTTTATGGCCAAACCGTAGAACAAAAACAATAATAACAGCAATATAAATAAATTTATTAATATATAAAGGGTTGGGAACTTTAAGGGGTGTATTTATATCATAAATAGGTAATTTGAATTAATTTTACGATATCATGATTGCTCTAATTGAGTAAATTTTTATAAGGAAGCAGTTATGCAAATTTATGGTAAAACAAGAGGCTTCATCCAGGCTGCTACGTATGGAAATATAATTGCTGTTCCTTCTATTCCTCCTATTATTCTGAATCTGTGACCAATTCTCATTAGACATTTGCCAACAAATACCTACCTCCAACTATCTGCTTATATTTTCTGTGACTACCCGAATCAAGTGGTTGCGATTATTAGCTTGGTGAGAAGCGACAAGTTAGATATACTAGGCAAAAAGTAGTAAGACCTTTTAATTTAAATTTCGCGCGGAAAACCATTCGTCGAAATATTTTTTTTTTCTATGTTGGTATGACTGTCAGTGACATCTGTGGCAAATGTCACATCAAAATAATCATTAGTGTTTAGTATACGCTTATCGTTCTGAAGTACAAAAAGTGCATTCGGCGATTTTTACAATGAGTGAAATTATTCAACAAAGAAGTTCCATTAAATTTTGTGTGCGGAATCAATTTTGTAGTGCCGAAACGTTGAGAATGTTGCAAAAGGCCTTCGTAGATAATTGTATGTCGCGAGTAACTGTTTTTGATTGGTACAAATTGTTCAAAGAGAGTCGAGAACGTGTTGACGACGAACCACGTCTAGGACGGCCATCAACATCAACTGAGGATCAACACGTTAATAAAATCAAGGAATTGGTGCTCGAGAATCGACGATTAACAGTCAGAGACCTTACTGACATCGTTGAAATATCGGAAGGATCAGTGAAAACCATTTTGAAAGATTATTTGGGCCTAAGAAAAGTGAAAGCACGATTGGTTCCAAAATCACTCAATTTTTTGGAAAAACAGCGTCGCGTTGACGTCTGTGAAACAATGCATTCCGACTACCAGGATTCGTGAAACGTATTATAACTGGTGATGAGTCTTGGACCTATGCTTACAACCCGGAAACAGATGATTAATCGGCGGAATATCGTGCCAAAGGTGAGCCGAAGCCGAAAAACCCACGTCAAAGCAAGTCAAAAATCAAGGTGATGTTGACAGTTTTCTTCGATTATCGAAGTGTGGTGCACTCCGAATTCCTTCCGACCGGCCAAACTGTCAATAAGGAATACTATTTGAGTGGTATGCGTCCTTTGCGCGAAGCTATTCGTAAAAAGAGGCCGGAATTTTGGGTCTACAACTCTTGGTTTTTGCACCACGATAATACACCTTCTCATACTGCATTGGTTCTACGTGTTTTTTCGCCAAAAATTCCACCCATATCATTCCGCAACCACCATATTCGCCTGATTTAGATCCGTGTGACCTCGGGCAGTTCAGCAAACTCAAACGACCGCTCAGGGAAACCGTTTTGAGTCAATTGAAGACATTAAACGTGAATCGCTACGCGCATTGGAGGCTATTCCGGAAATTGACTTTAACAACTGTTTCGAGGATTGGAAAAAACGTTGGCACAAGTGTGTTGAGGCCGGGGGGGATTACTTTGAGAGGGACGAAATAACAGAGTCTTACTATTTTTTGGCCACAGTATTATTCCATACTTTAGATTGCCTCTGGTTTTAGCCTTGTCTCCCTCATCGATTTTGAGAGGACAGAGCCTAAGGTTTACGAATTCATTGATGTCTTCTATTTCCTCCTGGTTGATGTATTAGGTGTGCAAACAAAAACTCGGCTCTGAAGTTGGTTGCATTAAAATATACTTGAATGCATCCAAACCGCCCGCCATTTTGTCTATATGTCAATGCTGTTTTTATGACATTAGTTTCAGTCATTTACAAGCTATCATTCCGTGTGCATCAATTTTAACAGATGGATGTCGAAAAGCAACATTTACGCCATTGCATTCTATTCTGTTTTCAAATGAAAAAAAGTGCTGCTCAAGCTATGAAATTGATCAATTCCACTTTGAGCAAACATTCTGTGAGTCGTTCAACAGTAAAAAAGTGGTTTGCAAGATTTCGTGATAGCAATTTTAGTCTTGAAAACGATCCACACCCAGATGCAGTAAAACGATTTCAAGACGAAGAACTTCAAGTTTTACTGGTTGAAAATCCGTGTTAATATCAAAAAGAGCTTCCAAACAGTTAGGACTTACTCACCAGCAAAATCACTTCGATTGCATGCAATGGGAAAAATACAGAAGGAAGGAAAATGGGTTCCTAATAAACTGATCGAAGAAAAAAACCGAAGCGTTGACATCTACATGATTTACTTTCTCGGCACAAAAGAAAGTATTGTTTGCAGAAAATCATTAGGGGTGATGAAAAGTGGATTTTGTACGATAATCTTAAACGCAAAAAACCATGGATTGATCCAGACCAGCTATCCACATCACTTGCAAAAATGAATATTCATGCCAAGATAGTGTTACTGTGTATCTGGTGGAATTGGAAAGGAGTCATTTACTACGAGCTTCTAAAACCTGATCAAACTGTTACAGCTGAACGTCACCAGGCTCAATTGATCAAATTAAGTGATGCTCTGGAGAAAAAAGACCATTTTTGGGCGAATTAAGGTGGAATCTGATATTGCTGCATGACAACGCTCGTCCACATACAACAAAATCAACCGAGGAACTCATCTTCTCCTTGGGAAGTTTTACAGCATGCAGCGCATTTTCCAGACTTAGCTCCTTTTGATTACCACTTATTCAGATCGATGTCATCAAATTTGAAGGACTGGCGGTTCACGAAAGTTCAAGATGTACAAAAATGGCTTGATGACTATTTTGCTTCGAAACCACCAAGTTTCTATTGCGAGGGCATTCATCATCTACCAGTTAAATGGCAAAAGACCATAGATAGTAATGGCGAATATTTCGAATTATTTGTAACAAATATATTTTCAATAAAGTTAAATTTGACCATAAAAAAGTGTTTCTACTTGCACACCTAATATATCGCTATTGGTCATAAAATTTAACTTAATCTCATTGTACTGAGTTAACGTCTCTGTTTATTTGCACTGGCTTCGTACCAAACACTACGAATCATAATAAATTATGGGGACCGCAACAAAGGACAATGAGCTTGTTTTGAAGAAATTCAAAAGAATAAAACCAATTACAACAAAGGCAGCGAAGCCGGAGAAACAAGGGAATACCTGCCTATGGCTTCAATAAGTGTTGCATTTATCAGCGTGGTTCAAGCATGAAAGACGACCTAACCGATGATAACAAATTTCATCAATATTGGAATTGATCAAACAATTATATGTCACCCACCGAGTTGAATTAAAAGCCAGATTAAAATCTGAAAATGAAATGATCAGTCGTTTTTGGGAAATTGAACTAGTTTCTTGTTCTAAAGTACACAATCCTTCTGAAAATGACTCTGAGATTCACTAAAGCAAGCCAATGATGGAAGATATATTGCCAAACATCCATTTAAGTTACTAAGTGAAAATCTGGCATCCACATATCATCAAGAATTGAGGCAAGTTTTATTGTTGGAGAAATAATTCAGCGTAAATGATAAAATCAAGCATTAATATCTAGGATTTGTAAGGAGTACCGAGCACTGGGTCACAAGCAGAAAGTTGAAGAAGAAGAGAATCATTTCAAAGCAATTTCATATGAACTATCACTTACCCCATCATTGCGTAATCAACGACTCTAGCAGCACTAAGAAGCTGAGGGTCGTTTTTGTCGGGTCTTGTAAAAGCACAATTGGGTACTCATTGAACGATATTTTGTTAGTAGAGCAAACAATACATCAGGCTTCCAAGCAGAACACAGAAATTCAAGGTACTGTTTTGCTAACGCCAGGCATCTCACTAAAGACTACCACCCAAGAAGTACTGCCATCAAAGACGGAAATGGAGATCTGAGAAGAAACGTGGCTGATATTCTCTCAGTATGGCAAACCTACTTCAAAAATTTACTAAATCGGAATAACGAAATGACTCCCATTAGAGCAATTGCTCCATCAGAATTGGAAGACCGTGCTCATATGTCCGCTTATATGTCTGGGGCTGTATGTAGAATCGTTATCGAACGAACTGTATCGGACTCCTTTCCTCCGGAAATAACATCTATCCATCAATTTGGCCTTGAGTACTTGGTAAGGAAAATCAACATTAAAAAACATTATTTTTTCTGAGTATAGCAGACAAACTATTTGTTACGACTGTACGTATATTTATTTCAATATCAACATTTAGGCGTACATAAGAAAAGCTGATTAAACTAATAAATTTTTTGTAAAAGCTGAAACAATTGGCATTAGCTTCACCTTTTGTTGGCATAGAGGTGTTGTTTTAAATGCGAAAACCGTTTCAGAACATGACACTTTTCTCGAATTATTCGCTATCGAAATCTTCATGTGTAACTTTATGTCATCAAAATTGTTGCTGTAACGTTACAGAACAAAACTTACGTGTATTTATCGAAAATTTTACAGTTACAGAGCTTACGTAAAGTTTGGGAGTTTGACCAATTTGGTTTGGTCGGGTACGTTAGTAGATTGCGGAGTGGTTACTGTTTGCGTTTCCCTGGTGAATTAACATGTGATGTTTGTTTGAATTTCATGGCTAGAACTTAAGCAATTTTAACACAGGCGGTTGGTTTCTAAAAAAATGCTTTCTCTTCATTACATTAAGTTTTTTAAACTTGAAATATTTAAAAATTGGTGGTTGGTTGCGGTGCACATGTAGCACAATTATTGAAACTAGCTGTATGTTCCTTAATAAAGGGACGATTAGAGCTTGGACGTTTTATTGTTGTACAAGTTTCCAATATAGCACAGCGCTCAGTTGTAATTCTAGAAAATCATTAATTGTGGGAACATCGATGTCTATTGAATGTATTGCCCCAGTTTCCTCATCAAAATATGGATTAACCACGGAACATGAGTTTGAAAAACCGTACCCAGCGCCTGAAAACCTCTAATTACTTCATTTGATGTATCACGTAATGTTCACAGTTGTTGGTGTCTTTCAGCATTTAGGGATAGTTCATTCACACGCATTATCAAATATTTCGAGCAACCCCCGATTATCAAATTTTATTAGAAACGGATCAACATATTATGTAGTTTCGAACTTTACTCATCAAATATTCTTACATTGTTCATCGATTGGAGAGTTATGTAGGTGTGGTGCTGCCTATGAGAATCTAATTTATATATATATGTCACTAGTTCGTGTTACCTCCACGTGGTGACGTGCTAGGCTAATACATAGCCCAGATTAGGGTGGTGTCAAGGTGTTAATGGTGCCGTGCTGATAAATATCCATGTTAAAGGCCAGTAAAGCTCCGTCTTTTACGAGGTACTCGGACAACTTAGACACTTCGGATCAATTATTGATTGTTTACTGGAACATAAGCATTAACGCTGGTGCTCAAAAACAATTGCTAGAGATAACAGCACGAATTCAACTGGCCCCTATTTGGCAGCTTTTAAACTAGAAAAATGTGGAGAGAAAACCTAACAAACTTAAGCAAGAATTCGTTGATGGACAGAGCGGATAAAGATAATAAAACTCTGGCATGGCCTAAAAAAATTACGGGCCGAAGTGGACCAGTTGGGGGCTTTCTACCTACAAATCCAACATCTCAAGACTGCAAAGGACCAGCGATCGAAGCAATATTCTGAAAGCCCACATCTCATCACTGCAAAGGACGAAAATATATAATGTCGGCGGCGGACTATAATCTAAAAGGCAATAGAAAGCTAGATAAGGTCAAGTCTGATGCCAGACGGGGGGCCGCATGACATGTAGAAAAACCACGGAGTAGGATTCTAGCAGAACCCAGCGATCAAAACGGTATTCTGGAAGGTGTCAAACTGGCCGTCCAGACTTACCAACATCCAACTGCAATTCTACCAAGTTTGAAGAGCCAAGGACTAACTACAGTTCGTTTATCATTGTTTTAAACAAGAAGTTGCAGGCTGCAATGGCGAGGCATAGCAAAGACAAGTGTATTAAAAGGAAGGTGGGAACAAGGAACGAATATCACCCCAACGAAACACGCTCGTTGGTTTCGGAGATGTGCAACTCAATAGAGTTACGTGGTAGAATCAGTTAAGCACAGATTCTGGTATAATTGCCGTGAGAACTGATGAACAATCTTAAATTATGAGGTTGTCTTAAATTAAGCTACACCACTGTAAAGCAACATCTATGGCACTCATGCTCAGTATAAGGGGAAATGAGATAGATTGTCTTGGTCACAGGCATTAGAACAATGGCGATGAACCACTTGGATTTAGGACTACCAACTATAAAAGTTAAATTAAATGCCGTCAGCTTACATTGCACAAGACATACCGGGTCAGTACAGGGGTACTGCGAATTGCTTTTAACGACCGGATGGAATTAACACCTCAAGTAGCGCATATAATTCTTAGAGCGAGTGCTGGAAACTCCTTTTCTTAGTTGCTTGAAACTTTTACCACAAAGGTCAAAGACTAATATGGATGCAATCCTCGGCGAATTAATCATTTCAGCGGAAATTCAACAAAACCACTGGCTAAACTTACTCTACTATCCGTTACTAAGAACATTGTGACATTACTAGTAAATGGAATGAAATAAATGTGTTTTGAGCTCTGTTTTCAGTTCCAAATATCTAAGGCCCCTTGCACATTTGAGCTTTGTTTATAAAGGAAGCGAGCCTTGTTTAGCCGTCACAAGTTATCGTTTTACTTTGCAAAGAGAATGGAACAAGTGAGCTCGTTTGTACTGATTTATTTAAACCTAGATCTTTGATGGAAGATGATGTTCTGGTATCCGCCCATGCTAGGAAGTTCTTATGTAGTGTATGCAGAAGTAAATACGAGTATATAAATAAGTATGTAGAGTTGCATTTGAATTTTGCATTCTAAACTTGTAAATCTGAATTGAAAATTAATGGAGATCTATCGTTTAGTTAAGGTCGTACCGAGTTTCTATGGGAAATTTGGGGAAAAAATCTCATATCTCAAAAATTCCCACAAGTAGCTAATATATTTTGGCCATAATCTGAAAATGATTTATTAAATAATCTATTTGGCCGCAAAATGTCCAAAACTTATCCTTAACTTCTCCCCTAATTTTCCATTCGAATTTGCAAGTTTCCAATCCAAAATTCCAATCCAACCCATCACACCTAATATTATATTTATTCGGGCAAGAAACACCCGGCATGAAATAATTTCAGAAACTCGTTTAAAATACGTTTTAGCACAACCAAATTTAAAAACTTCATTTAACATTTATTTTTGAATTCAAAATCAATTCTAGAAACCAAATTTCATAATGATTGGTTATGAACTGGCGGAGTTTGGTTCAATATAGGCAGTTCGTAGAATTTTAATAATTCGTTAAAAAAATGGCGGAGATCCTTCTAACATTTTAAAATTCTAGAAAACTCTATACCGCGAGTTTCTTGAGTTCGAAAGTCAACCAATTTGACAATTTTAGGAACACTTTAAAGATTTTAGTTTGCTTAAATTTATTAAAAGTTCCCGCTGTTTATAAAATAAAAATCGTCTTTTGTGATAGTGCTGCCCCTTGTGGCGAGTAGTGTAATATTTTATTTTACGCTGGCATAGCAAGATTCCATCAAGGCCCAGTCCATTTTACGAATAATAAGTGTTAGAGTTGTATGTTGGGGTTGGATGATATTAAATATTCCTTGCAGGATATCTGTTATTTTGGTGTTTTATGATTTCATTTTAAATTAAAAATATAATTCATGCTTAATAAATAAAATTAATATGCCGATTACCCAATATATCGTTTGTCTTCTAATCCTAGGCATAACCTCAAGCGTTTTATTTCTAATTTATTCATATTTTTTTCCTTTATATATTTCCAGAACAAATTTTATCACCCCACACACAAACCCTTCCAAACAATTTAATTAGACAATTCATGCAACAAATTTTCAAATGAATCATTGTGCGTTTGATTTAAATTGTGCACTCACAAATTGATTCAGCGCAAATTTTAACCCTTCTTTAAGACCAATTTGCCTAACAATTAGTCATCAATCAGTGGTCGTGTATATGTATGCGAAATACAAAGTGAAAAATATCCTTTTAGTTTGTAATACACACAGTTGTGTAGTTCCAGGGTCGCTTTGTCTATTATGCGCTATCAAGGTAATCTGATACTTTCATTTTCCTGTGTGTACTCCAAATCGATTCATGAAAATATTCTCATATCCTTTTTTATATTTCTTGTTTGTTTGATGTTGTTTCGGTTTCAATTTAATGTTCATTATGTTAGATTATTGACCTACCCCGTGAATCTCGAACTATACTCTCTCTTCCTATGTATCCCTCATATCAAATATTTTTATTTATTTTATGCGTTTCCAATGCTAGCTGCCTGTGCGCTCATGAAAGGGAATTTTACGTTATATCATATGCCTACAGCCCTTTAAAGACTGACACAGACGGATGTACAACTGAATTGTACATATTTGAGTTGGGTTTCATTCATTTACATAACACCACTGTATGTCTTAGAAATTTGATTGAAATATGAGGTTTGTACGACCCATTCTTTTATGATTAGATTGAATATCACTTTGTAATGTTTTGATTTAGGTGCGATAAGAATTCCCACAAAATGACTTTAACAATTTAACTATGTGATTGTAATTTAAAAATAACTCGTTTCTAATACAGTGGCTCTTCCAAACTATTAGACAATTGTTTTCCAACTTTCCACGTGGTAGACCAATTCCACGTCTCTTACTCGTATATATCTTTGTGAATTGTTACTTTCGAATAAGATTTCAAAATGACTCAATTCTAGTGGGATTTCCCCACTCTCGATAATTTTTTCCCGGACTTAAACAATTTTCTATTTAATTAGGTCGACTTTTGGAGTTAACCTTAAAACAATAAATTATTTTATTGCGCATCAAAAAGGATTTGTTATGGTGTATGGATCACCATCTTCCAGAAAGAACCGCGAAAAGCCAATATATCGGTCAGAAGAACAGAAAAGTAGAATAAAAGCAAAAAAATACGCCTGAATCGCTTGTTATCGAAATGTCCGACAAAACGACAGTAATCAATTAATGCTTCTTAGATAGAGGATATTGGTCATTAGTCGAGCATTGAGATAAACTATATTCGCCTTTTAATGCAAAGTACCTGATATTTGGTGAAATATTTTAAAACAGAGCAAAAGTAATCTAATTCTTTAAAAATATATTCGCAATATTTGTCCAGCCACCACCATTCTGGTCGATGAACAAGTTTCCTTTTTTCTTATCGGTTCAGAGCGTCCCGACATGTTCTAGAAAAAGCTTATGTTCTCTAGAGTTCCGATAAACATTTTACGATTGGCATAGAGAGCTTTATTGCATTTTAAAACACAAAACACTTTCTGAAAATTCAAGTGATTGGCGGAGGTTCGATCTATAAAGCATTGAGTTTTTATTTCTGGGGTTTTTAAATTCCTTAAATTCGAATGAATCCGAAATTAAGGAAAATTAAATGTTCAAATGTACAAATGGTCAGTAGAGATGGTGTTCATGGTAAATGAGGACGATAACAGATCGCCTGGTGGGGAATGGTTTCGATGATTTCGATGTGGGGATTGGTTATGTAATGGGGAACGACAGTATATACGAAGAAAATCAAATACGGATTGCAACGCATGGATAAAGTCGGTAAGCATGACTTAAAGAAAAAAGAGAAACTCGTTACAGGTGTGGCGATGCTTTTGATGATGCTGCCGAAGATCAATTATGGAAGCTACGTTTTGGCCAGGACAAATTGAGACAGGTAGAGTTGTCCACTTAGACTCTGAAATGGTCTACGAGTTGTGACTTTAGAGCGGCCAGAGTAATTGATAGTGGTCCGGTGTACAGAAGAAAGAGATAGAAGATGCAAACAACCTAAGAGATCCTGCATAATGATCACGAAGGATTAACTTAGCTTTTAAATATAGGAGAGTACGGCCAGCAGGAAAGTATGCAGAACATATATGTCAAGGTTGTTGGAGGAACTGAGAAAGAGCAGTGAGAAACAAAAGCGATGTTAAGAATGATTGGCATGAAAGACCATCTTTCAGTAGTACACAAACGGCCAGAAATTAAGAGGAGTAATAGCGACATTCAATTTAACGGGCTAGACCCTATATTGCAAAAATTCGAGAGAGTCAGGCGACAGCGGAAAAGATTACCGACGAAATGTTGGTCAAAGAGGATCCGTCATCGAGGTGGAATGTACCATTGATGGTAAGTGAGACGTTGGCTGGCGTCGACAACGGAGAAGTTGTACGCGATGACAACGGAGAAGTTGTATTGATTGGAGCTACATACGGACTGAACTGCAGAGGTGAGTTTGGATTCTGTCCTAGACGAACAGGCTTAGTTAGGAGTAATCTTATGATTTCGTCTATTGCGGGTAATCTATCATGGGTTGATCATTGGGCTGGTTGATTCAGCGTAAATTGGTTTAAAGACAATTTTAGTGAGATGAGCGACATCTAGCATTTAAATGGTATTGCGGAAAGTTTCAGATTAGTTGCGATGGTTAGAGCAATCTGAAATATTCAGCGCGGTATATAAATACGGATGAGAGGAAGAAAATAATGAATAGTCTCTTTGGTATCTTAGTTAAGACGCGATAAGCGAAAGTGTAAAAGTAACCTGAGTAGCGGGAAAAAGATAAGCGGTGTAAAAGTGAAATTAGTGTTGTGATTAAAAATAATTGTGGAAATTATTTATTGTAGTCTTTTCAGGAATATTCCAATAGTGGTAAGTGATCAGACAAGAAGTACTGGACATTACACTTGTGTCACATACCATTATGGATAGTTTAGTGAATTGGAAGGTGTCGAAGGATCATTCCCTATTTGATCATTGTTATCTCCAATTTGAATGGAAGATAACACCCAACCCCCAACTCCCTCATCCAACCTAGCTATAGAACTCCGTCGAAAACCAACTAAGATATTTTTAGAATTATTCTAAATATTTCACTACCAGTACCGGTTCCAAACCCCCTGATTCAACACAAGAACTTGATGTTCTAGTAGACCAGCTATCCGACGCTAGTAGACCTCTGGGGAAACCGCGAACGCCATGGTGGTGGAAAGAACTTCAAACACTCGTAAAAACACAGGAGACTCTTTAGAAGAGCCAAGGAAACTAAAGATACTAAGGACTGCTTCAAAGAAGTCCTCAAAACATACAAGTACGAATTAAGAATTGCTAAAACAAATGCCTGGAGGCTACCTATACTATAGTAAAATATAGGAGTCCTCTGAGACGTCTAGGCTGCGTAAATTGATATTCCTAAGTCCCACCACTCCAAGTTTTCTCCAACGATCGGATGGTTCTTGGACCATAACTAGAGGAAACTCACTTTCCGAGTAGCTCCTAATCTGCTCCAGAAAGGCAAAAGGACAAGATAAAGATCCTGTGGGTTATCGATAGTTTAAAGAATTATACGGCAGCAGCACCCGATAGCATTATACCGACGGATCTCCAACAAACGACTGACTTAACCTTATACTGGCTGGAAGTTATGTTCAAGAGCAGCCTAGAACTCTCTCATATTTGTAATAAATAGACTAAAATAAATCTAGTATTTGTACTTAACGCGGGAAAAAGCTCTCATTGTAGTCCCTAAAAACTTAGATATAAGTTTAGCCTCTTCCCTACTAAAAAATTTAGAAAGACAGATAGAAGCTCACTATAGGAGTTCGATGGAGCCAAATAGGTTATGAAAACCCCAAGATATATATTGCAACGGGAAATCTGTGAAAACTACTCTCCATTCCCTTATTTATTTGTTTCACATAATATTCATTACAAGCTGAAACAACCCATAAAATATTTACATAAGTATAACTTCATCAGGAATAATCAATGATAACTTTTCTGGACATAGAGAGGGCCTTTAACAAAATCAGACCAGAGGCGATCACGCAGCCACTCTCCTCTCTGCGCTTTGACGCGCCATTCAGGGGTTGGGTAGATCAAATGCTGAAAAGCAGGGTCGTGATGGCCAGCTGGAGAGAGGCATACACTCTCCCCCACTAAGTGGAGTATAATTGCCTCTTTGGAACTTGAATGGCCTTTTATTAAATCTGGAAGGGTGCGACTTCGGTCAATTCGGCTTGCAGTTGCGGTTTAAATGTGAATCCACACAAAACTGAGTTGGTCTTTTTCTCCCAGAAATACAAACTTCCTTAGATCGACCCCCTAGCTTAAATGGTATTGGATTTACTGATAAAGTGACGTATCTGGACTTCATTCTGGACAGCAAACTAAGCCTTAGCAAACCTAACATGTTAGAGAAACAAAGAAAGCTAAAACAGTGCTTTATTCCTGGTAAAATGTCATTGAAAAAAGATGGGGTTTGGAGCCCCATATTGCACCAAATATTATGACCAACCTAAAACCCTTCGTGAAATTACAACGAACAACTGCCTTGTGTATTAGTGGGCTCTTACGAGTAGGAGCACATCCCCTCAAGCAGTGGAGATTCTCTTTCATCTCACACCCCTAGAAAACCCTCAACTCCATCTCCACATAGAACTGTAACAATACAGAACACTCATATGTTCTAAGAAACAGGAACATCCCAATTATTACCAACTACAACATCCCGTCATCATCTTTTGACCAGAGGTTCAGGCCTGATATTCCCACCAGATAGGTTTGATTGACAGAAGTATTTCTGAATACTGAAGGTGTTAATTTCTTCACTATTGGGAACTTCAAAGATGGATAGGAAGATTGGGGTTGGGGTTTTTGTGAAGAATTAAATGTAAATCTACCGACCAAATGGCATAGTGGTTAAAGCTTTGGCGTTTGGATCGGGAGGTACCGGGTTCGAATCCCGATAGGGGCAGGATGCAAAAGGAAATTTTCATCAACAGATTTCGATCTGTGATTAAAAGGAACACAACTACGACCCCCTATCGGCGTACAAAACTCATGGGCCGACCCATCTTCCATGTCCAGTACTATAGGCTGGCATGGAGCTATGCAACGTTGACATGATGTAATCTGTCAATTATGGTATATACAATAGTACCTCATATGTAATAACTAGGCAAATCTGGCCAAAACTAGACCTGTCAAGATCCAGAAATATTGTATAATAGGTATCCATACGAGCAGAACGTGAGTATTAGCACATGATTATTGTCGTAGTTGCGAAGAGGGGGAATCATATCTTATGAGTAGGTGAGGAGAAATTAATGTGGCAGGGATATGGACTTGGTTGTGTATATGCCAGGCCTTTAGAACAACCACCCTAACCTACCCTAACCTAAGTGTTTTTTAAATATTAAAAAATTATTCGATAAATTGATAAAGAAATATATTCTAACTCCTTCTCGCTTGTATATACAATGACTTCTTTCTATTTTATAGCTTCCGTATTGATGCAGTAATTTAACATTTAAAAAATATGCAATTTTTTCAAATCCCTTCATTGATCGGTATATGCTCCAACACCAAACCATCTACGTACGGTCTTATTCACATGACATATCAAATTATAAAATAGAGACGAATAAATTTAAAATCCTCCTTCAAGGAAGTTTCTGGTCTATGACGTAGTTATTACCGTCATGTGCCTCCTAGCTTATGCGCTATTAGTTAAAGAGGAAAGTGTTACTATAATGTGCGATCTGAAGTCGGATTCGTGACAACTTAGTCGTACATTCCCAATCAACCAATCAAATTTATCTAAGATTGAAAACTAGTAAATAGCTCATAATTCTACAATAACACTTTATTGATCTGTACGAGAATCAAAGTTCTTTCAGACAGATGTTTCACGGCTTTCGGCCACACCTGGATCTCTCATTAGAACAAAAGAAGTTAGAAGTTTATAAACGGCCATTAGTAAAGTACCCTTAAATCAACGGAAAAATCGAATTTCCATCTTTACAAAGAAGTACATAAATGACCACTTACATATACATACATAATTTCTTTCTATTATGCAAAACTAAAAGTAATTCAAACATAAAAATTTGCTTAAGGGGTAAATTACGATGAGGTGACTGGAAAAATTCTGCTAAGTCGCGAGACGTTTGGCTTCTAACCGTCATCCACAATTTTTGTATATATACAAAGCATACAAATTAGGTACGTACATAGGTTTTAGTTACGCATAATTTTTTTTAATGACAAAACACGTTTTTGAACAGTTCTTGTGTGTTTTGTGAATCGAATTTTTACTTTTGTATTTTGCTCGTTACCAAACATCTCAAATGTCCTCTTTTCAAATAATAGCTAGTAAGTAATAATAAATAATAATTCTGGAGAAGAACATAATATAAACCAGCAACAACAACAAGATCAGCAAATAAGAAAACTACCCAGGTGTTTCCTTTTTACCGATCTTTGTTTTATATTTGATGTTCATTGAAATCTTCTGTGATGTTGGTTTTGTTGTTTTTGTTCTATGTACGTACGCTGTGTGTACAATTGTACATACATTAAAACTTATTGTATTCAACAATCTTCTTCAAAATTGAGCTCTTTAAAAATATAAAATAAGATTTCTAAATCACAGAGCCGTCAAGACAAAAGGATTTTTTTTATAGTTTTCGAAAAAGATTTATTTTCGAAATTATTATTTTTTGCGCCAGAATCTCTTTATAGTTGTGTGCTTATGATTGTACCAGAGGAATTCTATTCATCGCATGCGTACAATGAAAATTGTAATGGATGAAAAGGTGATCGGAATGGTTTTTGGTATTTCATCGGTGTGAATAATTTTGAAACTAGTTTATGCTATGGATATAGAGGATAATCGTTTTCAATGAAGGGTATACTGCAGTAAATGCCTACAGATGGAAGTTAGCCTCAGGTATGTACATACGCAAGTACATCAAGTATTTAGATACTAAACACTAACTTCGGTGTTCAAGTACTAATTTAAATTTACGCACTAATTATAACGAAAAAATGTTGAATAGCCAATCGACCAAAAGGTAGTAAATCTACCAAGAACATTACACCAAATTTGGTGCAACCGAAAGAAAAATCACCCCCACCAATAAATATTGAGGGTGTAACCAGTTACCCAGAAATTCCGTCACTGATGAAATCGGTTACTGACAAAGACTATAAGGTAACAGCGTTAAATAATGACGGAAAATTAATACTCTGGACTCAGTTACTTATAGAACCTTATCTATGGAATTGAATGCTGAAAAGTATCAGTGGTTCACTTACGAGAACAAACAGGCCAGACCTATAAAAGTCATGGCAAGATATTTTCATCACACTTGTTCAAGCAAAGAAATAATGGAAGACTTACAAAATAAAGGTCTTAAAATACTAGATGCTGCGAATATTGTTAAAAAAGAGAGAACAGAAATCCAGGAAGGAAACCAAATTATCAGTAAAAGGGGACTCCCTCTTTTTATGCTGGTATTAAACAACAAAGAGAATGTTCAAAACATTTATGGAATAAAACGAAACCCTCACATGAAGATGAAAATCGAACCAATAAGGAGAACCACAACACGCATACCTCAATGCAACGAATGTCGGGCATTTAATCACGCCCAAAGATATTGCGGCCAGGATCAAAGATGTGTAAAATGCTCAGGTAATCTATTTACCCAGGCATGTACAATAGGGAGAGATGTGCCAGCCAAGTGTACAAATTGTAAGGGGCCAACATCCGGCTAATTATCGAGGCTGTGAGGTTGCTAAACAATTACAACAATTAAGAGAGAAAACATGAAATCAACCGCAAAATCACGAAAATCGAAGGGTTCAAATCATATCAGGTGGATAAAAACCCACAATCCAGCAACACAGGGCAAAGAAGTTCATTTGCCCAGGTAGTGACAGGTTTGGATTCAACCAAACATATGGGCTCTGAAAATAACCAAATTATGGAAAACATTATGAACAGCATTGCAGCTATTACAAAGCGGCTAGATGACCAAAGTAATCTGAACAACTTGATACTTAAAGAACTGAAGAAAATGCAACTCCCTCAACGTAATCCAACAAAAAATGTTAAGTAAGAACACAACTTTCAACTTTCTTGTTAAAATACGGGGTTATAACTTATATCACTCCATTCATCCAGCGGAAACCTCAAGATGTGTTTCGGCATTACTAATCAAAGAAAATATAAAACACCATTTAGAATCAAATATCGAAGAAGAAACTATGCAAGTCACTACTGTAGGGATCCAAATTAAACACAGGCAGCTTACTGTCTCTACAGTATATTGTCCTCCTCGGCATAACTTGAAAAGGGAGGACTACCTTAAACTATTTAAATCGCTTAGACGTGATTTTATTATTGGAGGTGACTTTAATGGGAGAAACACCTATTGGGGATGTAGACTTACGACGTCAAAAGGCAAAGAATTGCTTCAAGCTGCGCAGACATCAAAATGTGAATTTTACTCTGGTGGTTCCCCAACATACTATTTTTTTATTTTCCCATTCGAGATTTTGCCAGATAGACACCAATCTGACTATGCTGTTTCGATAGCCCATGACCATAGGAAGACATGTTTGATCGATGAGAAAATTCAAATTATTCAAAAATTTCAGCTGAAATCTTTCGGCTAACTTTAACAGTATACGTTCCCCTCAATCCTACTATGGCCATTAGATAGGTCATATTACTGGTATCTGACCATATCAGTGCAAACATTTAATTGTATCGCCACATCACCGTAGAAGCACTCAATCGTAAGACCAGTTAATTGTAAGACCACTAGAAACATGATGATTGACGAAAACATCGAAAAAAATGCCAAAACACAAAAAGTTGGTAGATTATGGGACAATATACCAATTCGTCAGGAGTAAATTTCTGTTTTAAATTTTTATTATAACGGATTCGGGTTAAAGCTAATTTTAAACCTATAGCATACTGTATGCTACAAAAAACTATAAACATGTGTTAAGGAGGCGGCTCAAAATCCCGTTCTAACCCGTATTTCGAAATTCCGTATTTCATAATCTCGTATTTTAAAATCACCCTTATTTTAAATTCATCCTTCATCCCACGGACTACTTTTCATGATATTGGTAATAATTAATTAATTAACTGGCTTTACGATTAACTGGTCTTACGATGAAGTGGATTTACGATTATCAAATCATAATGTTTACGAAAATAAAATCGTCGATACGATGATATGATTTACTATTAACTGTCTATACGATTAACTGGTCTCACGAATAACTGGTTTTACGACTTAATGGTCTTGTGATTAACTTGCCGTACTGTTAAGTGGCCTTACGATTAAGTGTTTATACGGTGTAGCCACATCAACGGTTAAATATTTACGATAATGTGGTCTACAATTTACATGTCATAGAATTTGTAGCAATCTGGTAGAATTATATAGCTCCTGACAGATTTTTGCTGTGTTCTGATTATTTGGAGGCGATAGTAGAACTAGGTATATCGAGTAATATATCTTTCGGTTATAAAATATTTTTTCCGCTGGGATAGCAAAGACACTATCTGCACTACCGTTTTTCGACTGGATACTTTCGGCTATCTTTACCATAATATATGGTCTAAATTACCCACGCTACCGAACTTTTTGGCAAACTTAACGAATTTCGTGCTCGATGTGTATGTTTTACTATATGAAGAAAAGAAACACAGGGCCAACAACTGTTTTCGAATTATACAAATTTCTATAGAATGGATTACTTTTCTGTGAAATTTACACTTTCAAATCTGTAAATTAAAAGAATATGCCGCGGGTGAGGATCGAACTCACGACCTTAAGATTATGAGACTTACGCGCTGCCTACTGCGCTACCGAGGCTTGTATAACAAAACTAAATTTCTCTTTGGATGTGCAAGATTCTAGAAGAAAGGAATACATCCCCAAACCACAAAGAATTTATGGTAAACTCGTAATTCGCTGCCTAATAAATTGAAAATAATGGTTAAACCAACGCCAAACGAAAAAGATTACCAAATGCATTTACGTATCAAGATTACAATTTGGTTTGGGAACAGAAACAAAACACAACAAACAGAACACACAACACAAAATAACAACCATTTCCATCCAATCGATCCATTCGCTTAACATCTGCTCCAAAAAAAAAACAAAATAAAAAATACAAGAAGTGAATTGTTGTGTTTTTGGGAACAACAATGAAATTCAACAAAAAATAAATAAATAAGACGATTCACAACAACAACGAATTTAAAAAGGTACAAACTACACAAACCTTTTGTTTGAATGATTATCGGACATTATAACAACTTCCGGCGTGCGTATATGTGTATCGTACTATGTAAACCTAACAAAACTTCTACTTACGTCGCAGTCTATCCATCTAGCTGACGAGTTATCAAATTTTTAATTATTTCGTGTAATGGATTCGTAATTACGATTAAGCGATGAGTTAATTATGCGGGTGATGCGCATATAAAATAAATCATAAACCGATAAAAAATAGAACTTCCAAAAAAATTGATCGCCTGGGAAAGAGGATACAACAAATTCATTATGACATGTAAGTATGCATTTCCTTTATGATATAAGTTATGTTAGTAGTGGCTTTTCATTCGACTAACCGCAAGTTTAGTTTATGTCTATGCTAAACAACTAATATCAACTGCTCTTGCTGCTCTAACATGAGTATGAAGTAGTTACGCCAAATTTATCCGCTAGGAGAACTAGTTAAAAATTCAAATGTTTTTTATTATGTTTCATGTCGCTAAGCGGGAATGTAATTAAAATTTTAATCATTTTTAATGAATTAATTATTCTTTCCAAACTGATCTAAATTCGCTTCCGTACGTAAATGCAAAACATTCCAGTTTCACAATTTCACGGAATCCGAATTCCGAGTTTCTAAAGTTCTTAGAGAGGAGGTTCAAAACATTAGAAGCTGTATAGATTATGCCGAAATTGATAATCCGAAACACGACAACATAATGAACAACCAGTGCACATTCTGTAGTGGTAAGTATTAAAAATGATTTCACATCGACAACAACATAAAACAACAATACGAAGGCAGCAAAACAACTTAAGACGACTTTATGTTAATGTGCGTTGTAATTTTTCATGACAAATTTTACTGAGAGTATTGAAAAAGGGTCAAACCCTCCTATTTTTTGCTGAATAGGGATTTTTTTTTGATATTTAAGATTTTTTGCTGTTTTTACAAAAAATTAAATTAAATTTTATGTGTCCGTTACTTTTAAAAATGTCAACAGCAACGACTCGTTTAAATAAATAAATATAACGTTAATCAGCTTACTTCATTTCGATGTGCGTCAAATTGTTGCGGACAAATTTGACGCAGATTAACATAAAGTCGTCTTCAATAGAATTTTGAAAAGTGAAATTTTTCTGGTTTTCATAACATCAGAAATGAAATAAAATAGATGGTACTGTATTTCAGGGCTCAACCTAATGGCAGCCAGCAACAGAAATCACCACAAACAGCAATCAACATCAGATATCGAAAGCATAGCCCAAAAACAAGTTAGGAGATCTTGCTAAACACGACACGTAATTCGTCATCAGAGTCATCATCGGGTACAACCCGTAGCTCAGATGGAATTATTGCACCACTTACCTTAAAGCTCCCTCCGTGGATGTCACAGGCTCCCAGGGTTTGGTTCCACATCGTCGAGACACAATTCATTCTCGGCAAAATAAATACGGAATCCACTAGTTACTTACAATCACCTTCTCAGCGCATTGCATGACCGAGTTATTAATGACTTAAGTGATGTAATTACAGGTCCCAAAGCAAATATTTAGGTTTAGAGCTTGGTGATATCAAACCATGGCACCTACTCCGTCGCAAGTAGATCAGGAAATGTATATAGCAGGTGCGCAGGAAATGTATATAGTTCCAACCACGGTTTCATTAAATACAACCAAACTCGCTGAGTTAGCAGATAAATTATTGAAAACAAAATCGCAAACTCATCAAATAACAGTTTCGTTCAACCAGCAGATAAGAATCAGATCGAATCATGTTGCAATTAATGTCTTATTGATGAGATAGCAGATGGTATGGTGGGTCACAAAATGTTCTTGATCGTAAACTTCGCTTACAAAATAGATCATCCAGCAGACATTCCGCTGCTTCAACAGATTCGGAACACCTGGTATATGCTATTTACACATACATACGATTAGAGGACGAAGACAGAAATATTAAACCAACTTGCTAAAAACTGCAAAAACCTAAACAAAAAAACCATAAACGGCGACTTGTGGAACCAAATTAATGAATTGTCCCCAAATAGGTGATCCAAATTTTTGATCCTACATCAAAAAACAGTTTGTTAATTTACACCGGCGCTTACTAGAACATCGACTTTAATCTCAAGCTCTTTGCAGCCAACGGTTCAACAGTCAAAACTTTTGGTTCCCAGCGAATAGATTTAGATCTCGGTCTTACGTTTATCCACGGAGAAATTAGCTCTCCGTGGATATAGAACTCGTATTTGTAGACCGTCTAAAAATGCTTGGTCTAGCCCATTGCACATGCGGTGATTACCGTGCCCTAAATACATAACCGAGCCTGAAAGATTTCCGATACATTACCTCCAGGATGTTACTCATCAGTTACAGGGATGTACAGTGTTGTCAACTATCGACATGGTGCGGGCCAGATATTCCAAAACCACAATATCAACACCGTTGAACTATACAAATTCACACGAATGACGTTCGGTCTATATTTCTGAACGATCTGTTAATTACCTCATATTCCTATACAGATCATCTAGAAATTGTGTTCGGGAAATTAAACAACGCAGTTTTAGTGATCAACGTCAAAAAATGTCATTTCGCAATTTTTTGAGACACGGAGCCAATGAAATAATTATATCAACCCATTGCTATACTCAAATTCAAAAGACCAAAAATATAAAACAACTTACACCAGGCGAACCAAAAAACAACTGAGTGAAGTCGCTATGTAGAGACATCCGTCGCCCACAGCCGAGCTTACAGTTACATCCAACAAGGCCATTAAAATAGTCATCCAATAATAAATTGACAATGGCAGATAACCGCTACGATTTTACTCATTGAAACTAACGGAAACTCAAAAACCATATGGCATTTATGATAGAGAACTATCTGCTACTTATTCCACCATCAAACGATTCACATTGATGCACATTCTTCACCGATAACAAACCACTGATCTACGGATTTTGACTAAACGCAGATAAAGTATCGCCACGACAAATACGATACCTGAACAGTTTAACCGATCTATGTACAACATATGTATATCTGGAACGGAAAATGTAGTCGCAAATACATTATCCAGAATCGATTCAATATCAATACCCGAAGCCATGTACTATGAAAGCATAGCAGAAGCACAGCAAACAGACAAAGAATTAAGCAATCTAATGAACCCAACGAAATTGAAATTCATGAAAATCCATTTCCCGTTTCGGCCGAGAAAACCGACCTTATATATTAGATTCAGTAAAATACACTTAGACATTACTCGCTCAATACCATAATCCGAGGGACAACGTTGCTGCGTAACACACATAGATCGATTTGCAAGATGGATAGAAGCAGCCTGTTCCAGATATCAGAGCAGAAACCGTACGCATATCAGTGAATACATGGATATTACGTTTGGAGGTACCGCCAGTTATAGTGACAGATCAGGGAGAGTAGTTCAAATCTGAGCTGTTCGCTCAATTCTCGAAAATATTATGTTTCGAATGCAGAAGAGCAACCATCTATAATCCCAAATACAATGGATTCATTGAGAGATATCACCGCTTACTCAAAGCCGCCATTATGTATTACCAAGACCAGCAATCGACACATATTCTTCCGTCAAAACTGTCGAGGCTTCCTACAACGTCGCGAAGAATTAAAACCCCATCCGTAGAATTCGGAGAACAGATCAGGATTCCTAGCCAGCTACTCGAAGAAACAAAAGTAGACCTAAACCAGTTAGATTAATCCAATAACTTAAAAAATAAAGATACATTCGAATACATGCGACCACCTCCACGATCCAGATATTGGCAAGACAAAATATTCGTCTCTAGTGATTTAAACACTGTTCATATGTATGTACACACACCGATGTAGTAAAGATATCACTGCCATTACCATAAAAGACCCATATTTAGTCGTCAATCGATCTGAAAGTTTTCTTTAACTTTTAGAAATTCGGGATACGAACGAACCAATATACACGATCCCCAAAGTTCAACCAGAAAACAATGTTGCTTAGATGTCCAAAATCAACAAAGCAATCACACATCCCAACTAGTCCATTAAAGTCAACAAGAACTGGTCGAAACATCAAACTACCGAATCGTTTCATGGTCAATTCGTGAGCCAAAATGACATTTATAAAATCCAACATTCTAGATGACAAAATAAATATTATAATTCAGAGACATCTAGTTGTCAGCACTGTTATTAGAATGTTTCTTTTTAAATTCTAGCTATCGTAATCGGGAGAAAATTGCAAAACCAATATAGTTCAACGGAAAACAACGAGCCTTGCTAACAGGCATCTAAGGATTTTAAAAAATGTCACTCAGTGTCAGTTGTCAGTAGAATATACGATAGTTCAAACCAAAAGCCATAGACTTTAACACCAGCATCAGTGTGGGCTCATTAGAGGCACTTACTGTTGATCCGACTTATACAAAAGAAGCTATGAGATTGATATTACAATTGGAGTTAATTGCTATGCTATATACTGAACAGTAGGATTATCAAGGGCCTCTGCAGAGAAATTAAGAAATCAAATACATTCTCTCCCACCTTTTTTCATCGAAAATTATGCAACTCCCCCATAAAGAAAACCAACCGAGAGAGTAGAAGCAGGAAAGGTTTTCAATCAAACGACCGATTCAGATGTCAGATGGAAGGTATCACTTACAGTTATCATTCGAAATATTACCATGCATTGTCTGGGTTGATAAAATATAAGAAAATGGCAACGGTCTGGCTTTTACAAATCGAAATACGATTTATAAAGAAGAAACTATTCATCAAGCTGTATCAGGATTCAGGAAATAATGGCGTTTTATAAAAACAGCGCTATATGCAACTTCTCAGGCATAAGCAAGAACGGCCAAACAATGGCCAAACAAATTACAAACCACATCATGGAGTAATTAATTTTAACGGCAGTACTAGTCTACGGGTAGTGTTCGATGCTTCCCAAGAACATCATCGAGGCTGACGCTTAATGACTACGTAATGAATATACACGGTGTCCGGGTTTGGCATGGTAATCAAACACGGACTGATTGCTTGGTTCATTCTGGGGAAAACATCTTATGAGAGGAAAGGGGTCTCTTTTCAATACCCTCTAGGAAGGAGACTGAACAGATACTATGTGTTTTAAGTATAAATTAGTATTTGCACAATAAACCAACATCCACCGTCCCATTGGACTATCACTTCCTAATTCATCTTTATCATACTAAGAATACATCTTATTTACTGCGGATATGAATGTTATTACTAAACGAATGGTGTGTCCGTAGTAAATTAAATTCTAAGAGCAATGAACGGCTTGTGAATATAGTATGTACTAATTTTCGGATTTGCTTTCAAATCTTTCTGGAAGGCTGCGTGCCAAAATTGTACATTAGCCAAGCCGCTTTGAGTAATGCAAAATATTCCAATAAACATTGGTGATAAATATGTAGGGTGCATCCTCTGAGTATTAACCTGTATACTACACGTAAAACTAACCAAATAACAAAACACAATAATTGTTTGAAATAACAAACATAAGAAACTGAAACAATCTTATACATAAACAACAACTACGAGTAATTACAGGGAATTTAAATACAAAATGTAATTGAATATATTTTATAATTCAATGAACATCGAAAAATTATTATACGAGTAATATTATTTACCTTAAATGTTTCATTCAAAGTTCAAACTTTGAACATTGCTTGGGTTTGCTTAACTATATGGATACAGTAGATGCTGTGCGATTATCTATGTCAAACATACTAAATACACATGGTGTTCCAAAAACTGATAGGATTTAGAGAGGATAGCGAGAACATATATTACATCACAATAAAGTTCCCGGTCTGACACATAGATGGTGCCGCAAATTTAAAACCCAAATGATTTTTAAATTCTACCAACCTTCAAATTATACCTGTTAAAATTTCATGACATTTCGACCCTCTAGGTTAGCGCTTCGTGCGTCGTGGTTGTCGTATCTCATTTTGGAATCTTCAAGACTTATCCGGCGATTCTGTTTCCAATTCTGGCAAGGCCTCCAGCTTACTGTTCGTTGCTGAGCAAAATGTTTCCGCCGTCATCGAGGAAGGTAAATTGCTTTTTTATCAGTTTTCAGTTAGTAAAATCTCCACTTATTATTCCTGAAAATTCTGGAATCTTTCCACTTTGTGCCACGGTGCTGGTCGAATTGTTGCTTTAGCTTACATAAGTTCAATTTCGTTTCCTTTAGTCGTCCCATCACCATTTGAAAAGGTTACTCCATGCCAAGGGCAAATAAATATGTGTACCGATAGCACATCACGAATTTGTGTAAAATTTGATCGGTGTTACCTTCTCTTTATAGCTTCTGGAATCCGGTCTTCAACGAGTCAACGAATTTTTCAGCCTGCCCATTCGACTGTAGGTGAAACGGTGCCATTATGATGCGCCGCTCAATGCCGATTAGGATCATTGTAGAAAATCATGGTGTCGCAGAGTACCTGATGAGAAAAACCGTCTTCCTAGCGGTCGATCATCTTTTCTGTCGTTGTTGATTGCATTTTAAAAACTTCTCGCCTCTTTCTAAACGCCTCAGTAAACACCAGGCAAAAATCATTTATTGGTCCTGAAAAATCGATATGCACTCTTGACCTGACCTTTTGACATTGGTCATAACTGTAACGTGCACTTGGTTGATGTTTTCGCGTTTGTTAAGCGCAATTTCCACAGAGCTTTGAAATCTTTTCGACGTTTTCGTCGATCGATAACCAATACACCTTGCTTGTTCATTAATTCTCTTAATCGAGCGAAAAATTTTGTAACCTCTGGCTCCTTATCTGCTTACATGATCGTGGCCAACCTTTCTCGATTAGGGCGGACACCTTTATAAATGCTTCGATACAATGGCCTCGTACTGCAGAGCCTCAAATGTTACTGCGGCAGCTGTTTTGCTAAACTCCCAATGACTAATTCTTCGTTTGGTTTCTTCAATGATCGGTCTGAATCTCGAACTTGCGACCGTAGATGTATCGATGAATATTCAGAGCTAAAATCAATGGCAAAACCACTCGCCCGACCTGCAGGTAGTTTTTCTCGGTCTTCATAAAAAACGATACGATGCATCCACCACCACGATAATTTTATTCTTCGGGTTATCGTGATTTAACACCAAGTTCGACGTAAGCGCTTTTTTAAGCTTCTCAAAAACTTTTGGCAACCGGCGCACGACTCATATTTTACACCATTGCACAACAGTTCGTCCAACTTGCTGTACCATGTTGCTGCTCCTAGGAATGCCTTCACTTGTTGGACATCTCTCAATGCGGGATTTAGCATCAGCATCCCGATTTTCTTGGGGTTTGGTTGTAATCTATAAGCGTCGACGATGTGGGCCAGAATGTGGCCCTTCCTTTGTGGATCGCTTTTCTAGTTTAAGCTGAAAACTATAATTATGGATGGCGGTTCGTTGCCTCGAAGAGACCATCGTCATCACTTCCTCAAACAATAGAAACGGTTTACTGGAATAGGCCACAATGAGTGTTGAGTTTTTTTGAATCGTTATCCATCTCTACCTGCAAAATGGTGTGAGACAGGTCGATTTCGATGAACATTCGGTATTGACTAAGCTTCAAGAAAATTTCTTCCGACGTTGCCAGTGGCTACTTGTTTAGTTCCAGTGCACAATCAAATACATCTACGTCCGTCATTTCATTTGACGGCTACCAGTGATGCGACAAAATTCGGGTAAATCGGACTGATTACTCAAGCTCATTTTCGATCGCATCGCCTGCTATGAAAGTCACCAGGCTTCTGGTCAATAAAAGCCGACGAGAATTTGTTGCTTATGATTATCTTTACTCAATTTTATTGCTGATGTTCGAAATTTGCACGCTCCATTGACCCCAGGCTTCCATCCAATTACTTTCCATTCAACCTGTTCTACTTAGGTTTGCTTAGTTCCGGCTTATTTCTCGATGTGATAAAACAGTTGTTCGAATCCAAACTTGTAGTCACATATTGGATCTTCTAAATAAGCTGTTTTATGATTGTCAAATACAAAAACTTTAGCTAAAGATAGAGACTTCGCTATGGTACACTGCCAATAGCTTTTTCTTCTTTTAGAGATGAATTTACTGTTCGACGTGCAACTCCTCTCTTCAGATAGTAATTGAGCAACTGAATTAACTGAGGAGGTAGTTTGATCTTTTTGACATTTATTTGAAATTTTGTGAAGTGAAAAATACTAAACGAATGCTTTCTTCACTTCACTAGGTTAGCTACGTGTAGTAACTAAACTATGAGAGTAACTCAATCTTTGTAAATGAAGATTGGTGCTTTTCACATGAATCGAATGCGTTTGACGCTTCCGTTTCTATTCGTTTGGCCATAGAAAATTTTAAAAATTAATTTACCTTCAATCAAACTAAATATCGACTTTTACCCTACTATTCACCTTTAGGCCAACCAGATTTTGACGGTTGGTGAAAACTACCAGGTCAGTTTTAGATGGTTTGATGTAGAGACATCCTTCAATGATCCATGGCTCCACAGTATGAAGCCTTCTGTATATAACACTAAGATGTTTACATGAAACAGTTAAAATTAGATCATCACCCATAAATAACGAATCTAGATTTACAATCCAATTTTACAAGACGCTCGTGAACGACGAATCATCTATCTTAAACTCGACATAGATTCAATCCGTTTAATAATAGTGTTATCAGAACCAAAATTGAAACAGATGTTAGTAATTGTAGCGAAACGACGAGCTATATCTCTCGATCCTAGCAACAAGTTCAGTACAAACATGCTGCATGTCACGGATGAGAGATAATAGTAAGAAACAGTCTCTAATAAATCGATCAACAGATTTAGGTATGAAAACGACTCTGTTGCTGCAGCAAAATATGGGAACATAACCAAAGAATTTTCAAAGGCAGTCGAAATCCTATTAGACAGCAAGAACCAGCGTTCATCGACTTTATTTTTGTCGATGTATAAAGTGAACTAGACCGTTCCTTGAAAAATAGCTGCCGTTTTCTATTCCGTTAATCGAATAATCGTTCTATTCCGAATATTACAACTCTCTCGACTTTGTTCCTTACTGTTGCAAGCAATTGCATACGGTAAGAGAAAATTCCAACGACAACTATATCTATTGAATAGTTGATAGCTGATCTAAAATTTAAAACAAAATTACTCTAAAGCAGAAAAATGCTAACAGAATACCGCACACAAATCCAACACAAAAAACATTATTAAATTTCTGGGAATCCGGCATCTTTGTATGTAACAAAAATAAAACAATTTAAAGATTATCGGCCAACAATGAACATCGTAGTATTATAAAAAACCGATTCATTTACCAAATTGCTAAAAAGCGATTCTCAAGATATCCCAAAAGGAATTAGAAATTGAATCCATCATTCTGTAATAAAGATAATTCTTTGTATAATGCTCGCATACTTTCCTTTCTTGCAGATCCTGTTGCAACACAAAAAACTGCATCAGGTATATAAGCATAACAGTTTTTAAGATCCTTTTTTAAGATTTTAGTGATCGCCTTGGTTTTTATCCAAACCGAAATATAGTTTTTTACACGACCAAACATGTATGTATCCATTAGTATTCAATTGAAGTAAGAAGGGTTTAAATGTTAACCCTTTATTACTGTTTCTTATATACATATTTCCTTTCGTATTACTTCTGTGTTTAAAGTAAGTAAACAATCTGGGTCTGTGTATGCAAGCCTCCGTATGAATTTGATCCGCGATTTTCTTGTTTTCGTGAGAAAATTTCAAGGGTAATAATTCATAAGGATATCCCAATAAGGATTCAAACGAATTGAAATAACAATCCTTTATATAAAGAAAGCAAAGTATAAATTATTTGTAAATATAAAACGTAAATGCGTAAGAAACACGTGATCGCGATTTTATTTTATAACGGGGGAAATACTAAGGTATACAAACACCGGGATTATAAAACGCGCAGCTTGTTATCGTCGTTATGCAAAATTACGCGACCGTTTTTTAATTACTAAATAATGGTACCATTGAACTTGTACAATAAATCTAAGACAATAAAAATTTTACGAATTTGATCAACCGTAACGAGTTCGTATCTAAACCGTACGAGTATTATAAATCACTTAACGATAAGACAATGAAATCGTAAAGCAAAAATATCATCGGTAAAAAATTTCCTCCATTAACCCACGCTGAACCATCCTATAACGCCATTCAACTTAATCAATTTGAGAATTACGTATGAACATACGGGCAAAGTTGTGAAAGGGTTAATTAAAACATTAATCGATGTCTTATTCATTTAAAATGATTAAAATTAAACAAATGAACGATTTTGATCGCGGACAAAAATTGTTTCTGTGTACATTCTCGTACGTATAGTGGCTTGGCACTCCTTTATCCGGTTGTTATTACATATATGGGAGGAGAGGATTTTGGTATAAATTCTTCGATTTAAAAATACATTTTTCTTTTGTTTGTTTCTGAAATAATTCATTTGTTTGTTAAATCAATGTAATCTTAAAGTTTCATGACATTTTAATTTTATATTTTTTTATTTCATATAAAGATTTTGTCGGAACTTTGAGAACTACTGTGCGAGAGTTATTTAATTTAGAATTCAACAAATAATGGATGGGGATGGCTTAATTAAAAAAAATAGTTTTTGTATATTTTTGAACTTTTAAATTGTTTTCGAGATTGGTCCTCATGCTACATATTACTGAGGAACTTCCTAGTCAATCAAACAGATAGTGAGAGCCTTTCCTTCGTAATACCCCAATTACTAAGATTTTAGGCAACCCATAAATTCTAAAATACAGAATATAGTAGCTGTTAATGAAATTTTCTTGAAGCATGTAACGGTTGTAATAGGTCTGAGTATGGGGTGCAAAATAATTAGCTTCCAGAAAAGAAGATCTTCCGTTACCGAATAGTTGTATCCTTACATTCAGAGAGCTCCATCGTGGTGGCAGTTAACCGACTAAGGTGGGGTGAGTGTTGCTGGAGTTGAATGAAAGCTCGCTTGGACCACTTAGAAAAAGGGAAATAAGGAAGGGAACAGTTAAGCATGAATCAATGTACCGCGGTTGCTAGTGTTCACACTTACTACTTCATCCTAGTATAAAGCTCTCAAGTTCTCATGCTGAAATACAGAACGACTTTGTTCTTTTTTTTATTATAAGAACTAATGCCCGACATAATATTAGCTTATTCGCTTATGTAATGATACAAAATCATAATTTGAGTATAAATATAGGCATTTCCAATAAAATAAATCGAATATTTTCAAGTTTTAATAGAAAAATTTTAATTTGAAGAAATTATATTGAATTAAGTTGCATCTGTCGCGGCATCAATAGGTTCCACATCCAGCAGTATCAATTTACTGCTCTTTGCTGCTACTCATAACCTCGATAAAATTGACACAATTCTATTTTCTAACTAAAACAAAACAATCTGCTAGGCTGCTTGGTGTGCACGCTCATATGCAGCCGTTAGTGTGGATTGTTTGGAATATGTTGCGCTGCGCTTGGTGTGTTTCATCCTTTAATGTTCACTTTTAGTAAATAAATTCCACAGACAAATAAGTCTCCGCCGTTCGACAAAAGATAGTGCTTCCAGTAAGTTATGGGTAAAATTGCCCGATGTAAAGCGTCATATCCTAAAGTTAAACATCTATTAACAACATCCTTAAAATTTTAGCGATTTTGTATCAGCATCATACATTCATTTTCTTGTGAAAACGTCGAGTTTTGAGCCGGATAAGCGTCATTTGCGGGAACTTTTGATTTACATCTTTAATTTGAAGAAATCTGCAGCTATAGCGATCGATTGCTTGTAGAAGCGTATGGTGAGGCTGCCTGAAGTGAAAGAAGTTGAGAGTGGTTTCAAAACTTTAAAAACGGTGAATTTAATTTCGAAGACAAAGAATGTAGCGGAAGGCCGAAAGTGTACGAATACGCGGAATTAGAAGAATTATTGGATGAAGATTCGTGCCAAACTCAAGAAAAACTTGCACTTACATTAAGGAGTGACTCAGCAAGCAATTTCACCTCAAGCAAGGGAAATTGGCTTCCATATGAACTAAAGCCGAGAGATGTTGAACGCCAATTTTTTCATGTGAAATGCTGCTTGCCAGGGATAAACGATCCCACTACGATAACCCAAAAATGAAGAAATCCTAGGGACCACCTGGCCATTCTTCAACATCGACAATCAAGCCGAACATTCATGGAAAAAAACACATGTTGTGTATTTAGTGGGGCCAAGCCGGTGTCATGTATTATGAGTTGCTAAATTCGACCAAAACCATTGCTGGGGCTATCTACCGAACACAATTGTTGAAATTAAGATACTCAATCACTTGTTTCTATCGATTACGCATGTCCTGGCTGAGAAAGATTTCACATCATATAGATAGCAAAAATTGGGTTGATTCATGAATAGCCTCAAAAGATGAAACGTTCTTCCGACGCGCGGTATTCGTTTTCTACTAGAAAGATGGGGAAAAATAGTGGTTAACATTGGACAATACTTTGAATGAAACATAACGTGCCATTCTTTCACAATGGATGTCCAATTTTTGATAAAAACAACGGAGACTTATTTGCATACCCAGTAAAATTTTCACACACCGGCCTGATTCGATATTTACGACAACTATTTCTGGTCTACTTAAATAAAACTGACCAGCATTCACCTGAACGATTCACCCGTTCACTGGCATTTGCTTGAGAGTGATACTTTGCTGTCAACTAACGACATATTTTACTAAAAGATCCGCAAATTCATTTGAAATAAATTGTTTGGCATTGTCACTCACGATGGTCTCGGGAACCGAATACATTCTGAACACTCGAGTTTCCAGGAATTTACAGACGTTCTTAGTCAATAGCTACAAAAATTTTGAAAACTGGTTCAAAACTATTGAAACGTAACAAGTTCCTTCTCTAGAACAAGTGCAGAGCCTTAGAAAATCTATAAAGATTTTCTGGGATATCCTTTTAGTTTCGACAAAGTTGCTCATTGGTGCTCGTGACGAGAAACTAGTAGGTTTACATTCTTTGCATACGTCACATTTCATGATGAAATCATAAATGTCTCGCAACATGTGTGGCCAATAATAATTGCGTTGCAATGTTTAATTTCCAAATCAGTGGATCGGTGAAAGTATTGTTTCTGGAAGAATGAGAAGACTTGAAATTCGCCCGATTACCGACCAATTTCATATTTTTACAACATAAAGGGTTATCAATCACATTTCTAATTAGGTCAAGGTATACCAGATCATCTTCGAATTTATCAATAGCTAATCCACCAGATAATACATAAATAGAATAAACGTTAGTAGAAAGATCGAACGTATTTTTCGACAAATCATCGGGTACTAAATACTCACGGATTTCTGATATAGAATGCTGTCTAAAAATGTTTACTAAAATCAGGGTTGCACAGTACCGGAGACGTAGTCAAGGCTGATTTGAGTTTACGAAAAGCTATATCTGATTCATCACTTCATTTAAACTTTTGATTCTTTTTAATCAAACGAGTAAGGGGCTCCGCTAACTCGGCGTACTGAACTACAAATCGGCGGACCCAACAACTTTGAGAATTCCATCAGCTATGATATAGCCTAAGTATTTTATTTACTTTAGGAGAAATTTATTTTCTCAATGTCTCATCGTTTAGTAAACAAAGCTTAAATGTTTCAGTGTGCTCATTGTGCAAACTCTTAATTTTTTCGGCTGATAATACTCTGGTTCCAGCTGGCTTAATATTGGTACCATATTAGATAAGAATGGATTATTCTGTTCAAAATAAACGTAACAACGTTATACGTTGTTTTAAATTGAGTTTTTAAATTTAATTTGAAATATTTAATCAAAAAATGGAAAGATCACACATTAGTCAATTCATATTTTAACTAAATTAAGATATGAGCTGATAAAAAAAAATAACATGCGCATTACTTAATTTATGTTAGATTACAAATGTTTTTTTAAACACCATCAAATCAGCCTTTTCAATTCTGCATATCTGCATAGAAATTCAGCAAGCGTCTCTCTGTGACAGTGGCTGGTGACAAAAACAGACTAATATAATAAAGGAAGACAAGGTTGTGAGAGTGTCAAGTTAAACTCCTTAAAAAAATTGCGTTTGACAACCCATTGGGGTGGGGATTACCCTCTCCATGGGTCACAACTCAACCAAGAAAAAACAACTGTTTCAAACCCTCAGTGCGGGTTAATACGTTTTTTTCCATAGATAAATTTGCAGCACGAGACATCTAAATGTCCATTCAGCTTAAATCAATCAAGCGTTTCAGTACAACTACGATCTAATAGTACTACAGGAAACAAGAGTTGTCGGCAACAAAGTTATCATGCGAGATTAACAATCTTATTTCCATTTAGTCTTACAATGATAATTTTTGACACTTTCGAGATAATAGTTAGGCCGATTGCCGATCGGCCGATGATCTAATTTAAAAAAATTGAAAAATGATAATTATCATGATAAATGAACGAGTTAAAGTGATCCTAATAAAGTTTGTAGTTTTAAAGTCAATTGAGAAATTCCGTGCAAGGAGCTAAAGGTGTTAAACAAGTTTTTCTCAACTGGACACTGCAGTTGAGGGAATCTTGCCTAGGGTCCGGATCTTGCATAGTTCGTTATTGTTTCTTTTGTGATTTTATTACCACGAGCAACAGAACCTACCTACCTGCACTCACGCCACTTGTCTGCCTACTTGCACGATAAAAACAGAATATGCAAGTGTCAATTCCCCAATGTAATATGAAAATTGCATTGAGTAACTTCTGCCAAATACTTCGCCAATTTCAATTGTTGAATAATTCTAAATATATCGCTGGTCGGTTTATCATGTGAATTATCAGTTCCAACGATTCTCGAAATGAAAAATCTTGGACAATCAACCACTCACTACCTCATTCTGTGAAAGGCTACTTGGTTTATCTGGCGAATAATTATTAGACAGGTATTTTCTTCATAAACCAGGACATACAGATAAAAAATCGTATCACTTCTATTGATAGATCCGTCACAACCGGTTCAAAATTTATAGAAACGATAATTAAATCACTAGAGCAACCTCTAGAACCTGACATTCGTCAAAACCAACATTTTATAATCGTACGAATTAAATTATTTTACGCCGAAGTGTTGACTTCTATTCTCTTCTAAACAATCATTTGACGAAATTTATTCAATTTTTACATTGAGTTCTACCCACGTTCTATTATTTTCCTTTCTCATAATCTACTATACAAATAAATAATAGTAGCTACGTAAAAAGATCATAAATTAAAGTGTTTATAATAAATATTTTGCGATATATCGAAAATTAAACAAAATGCATTACCTTTATTTAAACTTTAAACTATGATTTTGAGTTATAACAAAATGTACACCACGTTTATTTGTATATATTATTATAAAGAATTAAGATTACATATTGTATATTTTAACAGTCATTTACCTAAGCTTTGGAGTTTACGAAACCAAATACTATTTACGAATCGTAACGTCACTAACGTTTCAAATCCATGTACTAAAGTCTTGTTCTTAAAATAGGCATATTTTACAAGAAAGTGCTCTACGTTGTCGACAGATATTTTAGTACTATCTGTCAAAATCAAAATTTTGATAAACAAACATGGTGTAGTGGTGTATGAGTGTTGTAGTCGCTTAGGTTGAAGTTGTTATTTATTTATTTATTAAAATATTTGTTATAGGCACTCGTTAGTTAAATGATAAAATGAGTAGTAATAAAAGCAGTAAGGATAAGAAATATTTAAATTTTATTCCTGAAACGTATGTAAACCATGCATGTGATGCAAAACAGAGTCGGCAAAAAAGTATTCGCATCCTACTGGAGAAGCGAAAAATTCCCGAATTGGGTTGGGATGACATAAACATCGAATATTTAATTAATGATTTGGCACAAATGGATACTAACAATTTTTTAAAAACTTGTGGAGTTGGGGAACGCGAAGCTCGAATCGCCTGTGGTAAAATTATTTATTTGTTTATTTTAATAGAAATTATTATAAGTTGTTGGCCTGTTTCAGGGTTGGTCGCGAAACGACACTACAATTTGGCGCATGGCATCGGTAGGTCTGGTGATTTAGTTGAACCGCAACCCAAGGCGGCTGGATCTAGTGTAATGGCACAGTTGACAAATTTCCTGTTGCTCGATTTAATACGAATGATGGGAATACGTAGCTGTGCCAAATGTATTTTAGTACCGATGGCCACTGGAATGACGATGATGTTTTCTTTTTTGGCGCTTAAGCTTAAAAAGCCGAACGCAAAATATGTGCTTTGGTCCCGAATCGATCAGAAATCTTGTTTCAAGAGTATGATTACGGCCGGTGTAACGCCAATCATCATTGAACCTGTTATGATTGATAATGAATTGAGGACGGATATTAAATCTTTTGAAGATAAAATTATCGAACTGGGTGGCGAAAACATTATCGCAATATTCTCGACAAGTTCCTGTTTTGCACCACGATCCTGTGACAATATTATCGAATTAAGTCGAATAGCTGCTGAACATGATATATTCCATCTCGTAAATAACGCATACGGTCTCCAAACTACATTTCTTACCCATCAAATCGAACAAGGACATCACAATGGACGAATCGACTTGTTTATCCAAAGTACGGACAAAAATCTATTAGTTCCTGTCGGCGGCGCTGTAATAGCCGGTTTTGATCCAAACCTAATCGATTTCATTGCAAAATGTTATGTTGGTCGATGTTCCATTTCGCAAACAGTTGACGTGTTTATGACCCTGTTGTCGCTGGGTCGCACCGGCTACAAAAGTCTGATCGAAAAGCGTAAAGAAAATTTTCAATATTTAAAATCTTGTATGTTGAAAATAGCAGACGATTTTCATGAATCTCTTTACTTAACGAAAAATAATCCGATATCGATCGCAATGACTCTTAAAAATTTTAATCAAAACCAATGCTCCGAAATTGGATCAATGCTCTTCACAAGAGGGATTTCAGGAGCACGAGTCGTTAGTCTACTCGAACACAAAAATATCGAAGGTCATGAATTCCTCGCCTGGGGCTGTCATTCCAGCCACATTAAAACGCCTTATATAACGGCTGGGGCAGCAATTGGCCTGTCGATCAATGAAATTGATGTTTTCTGCGAGAAATTAACAAAAATATTACAAAAGGAATCAAAAAGCAATCGCTTGGTGCTTCGAGGCTCAAATTCAAAATAAAATGGTTATTATCCATTTTACCGTTACAACATAACATTCCGCACTAGTCATGTGTTATTTAAGTAGCCCAGTAGCTTTAGTATTTTATCATATTTACTATTATACCAAACATTATATTAATGAATTTTTTGGAGTCCGTTTATTATATAATCGGTTTTTATATACATTTAGAATTTGTTGGAATTGTTTAGGTAAACCAAATTATATTGTTAAATTCATCAAATGTAACCTCATGGTTTGTGACGCCATTTTTTCGCTTGTTACTTAATTCATATATTACTATTATCGTCATTTAGGCGTTTTTAAAAGTAGGGAAAACAATTATGAAATTTTAAAATAAAAACATCAATTTTGATATAAATTAATTAATTAAAAAATATTGGTTTTATTTTACATATTTACAACTATTTTACTAACAGCTTTAATTTCGCTTGATAATCTTTTTCTATTTTCTCTAGTTTTTCATTAAATTTGGCCTGTTCCCGTCGCAGTACTTTCTCCATTTTAAGTTCCAAATTTTTTATCGTTTCCGTATAGTGCTCTTTTAGTCGGGCAAACTCTTTGAAATAGTGTTTTTCGGAATTTTCTGCGTTAGTTTTGTAATTAATATTTATATTTCTGGCCGATTGGTATTTCTCCTCGAGGCGCTTAACTTTTAAGTTCAACTCCTCCTCTGTTTCTTTGAGGCGAGTTTTGTACTCTTCAATTGTAGCGGACAAAGCCACTCTTTCATTAGACCATTGTCGCATTACAGCCGCCATGGATTGGCGTTCTGAATCGATTTGCTCTTGTTTCTCTTGCAATTCGCTCGTTAGAGATTGTAATTTTTTGTGGGAATTTTCTATTTCGAATCGTGCTTTTTCTAACAACTCGTTATTTCTTTGAAGTGCATTCCGCGCGTCCTGATGCTGTTCCGATAAAATTTCTGACATTTTTGCCCGTTCAGCCAAAATAACCTTTTTTAGTATTTCGACTTCATTCGTTTTCGATTCGATCGTAACGCCCTGTTGGTAAAGCTGATCGCGTAATTTATCAAGTCCGGTTTCGTATTTTTCCATTTCCGATTCGAATTTAATCTCAAGTGCTTTTAGTTGATTCGCATACCCGCGGGCAAACTCCTGTCGTAAATTTTTCTCCAATTCTCGGGTCGTTTGTCGGTCAATTTCAGGACTCGTGCATACACTTTGATCTTGCGATTGGACACGAATCGGTGATGTTGAAACGGTCACTGTAGAGTTGCTATTATTTGAACTGGCCTCACGAGTTCTGATCATCTCTTCGAATTGTTGCGCTTTCTCCTTAAGTTCCTCGATCAGGTTATCACGTTCCGATTTCAATTCGAGCTTTTCGTTTAAACTTTTTATAACTTTCGACAAATTTTCAATCTCTAGTTTCATCGCATTGATCTCCTTCAAATAATTCGAATTTGCGTTTTGAATTTGAAGGTTCTCGATTTCATATTTAGCAAGTTCAGTTGCACTATCTACACATTTCTTACAGATGGTCGATGTATTTTTTACATCTTTTAAGCGTAATTCGTGCTCTAATTGCTCAACCCGATTTTTAGCGTTCGCCAAATCTTTAATTAACGTGTTTTTCGCTTTATTAAGCTTTTGAACCTCGGTTTCCGCCTCAACCAGTTTTGCTTTCATATTATTATAGTCTATATGAAGCTGACTTTTATCCGTAAACGATTCCTTCTCGATTTGTTTCAATCTGTTCTCGATTATCAGCGAATTCTCCTTGATAGTTTTAAACTCGTGTATAATTTTATCCTCATTAGCTCGTAATTTTTGTATATCGACATCTTTTTGTTGAATAATTTCTTGCAACTTTTTAATCTCGAGCCGCTTCTCTTTTTGGCTGTCAAGCGAACGTAGCAATTCATTGCGTAATTTACCTAATCTTTCTTCCGTCGTGAATGGTGTTGATCCGATTAAATTCGGAGATTTAAGCCGGTTTTGCTTACCGGGCGACGTTTCATTTTCGAACACTAGCGAATCGACAAATTCCAATTCGGCCGATGTTTTTTCTAGCTTCTCTTTTAATACTGTTATGGTTTTCTGCATTTCATTGCACTGTTGTTGTAGTTTAAGATTTTCATGTGTATAATCCGGCTTCTCCATTAGCTTGTGATTCCGTCGCTGCGTTTCCTCTAAATTGCGGGCGAGTTGATTTATGGATTCTGATTTTTCGATTAGAAGCGCGTCCTTTGTACGTTGCAACTCATTAAATCGAATTTCGAGATGTTTAAGTTCTTTCAGCTTCTCCTCGTATTTATCCCGAAAACTATCAATCTGTTGTTGCATTATTTCAATTTGGGCTTTATGGCGTTCATTCGAGCTTTTTAGTATCGAATCAACACTTCTCTCATTCTTGAATCCCATTGTTTTCTCGACCATGTTGTATTTAAGCTGGATATCGTTTAACATGGTCTTATTTGATTCTAATTCGCCGATTAACTCTGATATTTTCAGCTCCAGCGTCTTATTCTTCTGTTTAAGTTGCTCTATCGTGTCATCTTGGTTTGATATTTTGGCTTTCGATTCGACCAGCAATTCATGCGCCTGCTGCCGCGTCATATTCGCCCGTTCCTTCTCAGCCTCGGCCAATGCCAAACGTTTTCTAATATCATTGAGCTGTGATTCAACTTGTCTTCGTTCATTGGTCAACACTTCGGTAACATGGTCAAATTCACGAGTCTTAGACTCCAATTTATTCCTCAGCACTAGCAGTTCCGTATTCGGTTTACTATCACCACCGCCTATATGTCCAATCGGTTTTTGGTATTTAAAATTATTATCAAATCCGGAATTGTATTGTGAACTTTCATCGATTGTATCATCGTGATCGTCGATCAAATCATCGAATGCATTTTCGAGTTGTTCGTGAAGCTCTGCTTTCCGCCTTATTTGATCCTCGAGTTCATCTTGCTCTTCTTCTAAATTTGTATCGGAAGAATTTAATTTTATACTGCCTCCATCTTTAAATATACTCATTCCAGGTCCTTCCATTATACTTGAATTAAAAGTCAAAAATTAAAATAAAATGAAAATGAATCAACACATTACTACTTTTTTCAACAATAACATAAACAGTCAAGCTGTTTAAAATGTCAGTGTCAAAATTCAAGCAAAAAACATCGAATTATGTTAAACTTCAAGTGACGGCGCATAGATGTCACACAAATAAACTAAAGTCAAAAAATAGAATTTTTTAAATTATGGAGAATTTAACCAGTAGCAACAAAACGACCGAGAAAAAATTTCAAAAACTAATGGATAAAATATTAAAATCACAGAATCGAGTTACAAAACTAATGGGTACGTATACATTTATATAAAAAAGTAATAATTATTTGCTTTATGCCATATTTTGTGTATGTGGATACAGTTTCGAGTGCAATTGACGCGGCCGAACTGAAAATGGCCTACACACCAGAGTTTATAAAAAATATGGAGGTCGCAAAACATCCAGAGCCGGGCGAATAAATAACAAAGTTTAATTTTTTTTTCTAAATATAATTAAAAACATTTTTTTAAATCAATCATTTTTGTTTTTTTGTTCAAAAAAATAATCAAACAATAATAATATTTATCGTCTTACGGAAAAAAATAAATTACACAAGTATGTAAAGGTAAACCAACCAGCTGCACACACAAGAAGCCGTGAATCGTAAGATGCATGATTCTTGTATTCTTGTGCATAAGGTGGCCCGGTCCATTTTTTCGTTATTTCGATCAAAGACTTAATGTTTTATTTTTCATTCATTTTTCTTTTTATTATTATTATCATTCATATTATTTTAATATTATTATTATTTTAGTTTGTAGTTATTATACAGGTTGTCCGCTGTAGCTAACAATCGCGTTTATATTAGGACATTTATCTAGTTTTCCTGTATCAATTTGAAAATCTTTTGGAACTCGTCGCCAATTCTGGGCATCGAAATAATAAAATGTCCCACGTTCTGTTGTACCATTTTTTTCGTAATGTGTTATACCAGGAACACGAGTTATCCACACTTTTTCTTCTATGTGATATCGCCAATCTCGACTATGTCTGGAAAACATAAACAAACAGAAATCAGTAAATTGAACAAATATATAAAAATGCAAGTTTATAAGTTAACATTCACAGTTCCCAACCGAACTAACAAATCAAAATACTTAGATTCGTATACGTAGGCGCTGTACTTGTATGTGCGTAACACTGTAATCTAAGATTAAGTATAAAAGAACTTTTACTTAAACAATAGGAAGTTCATCACAAATTGGAGGAGTTAGCTCAACGAAAATCTACATCTGAACCTACGACTTCCTATAAGTGTTTGCGATATCCAAGAAATACTCAGCAATATCAAAACTTACAAGAACAAGAGACGAATATTTTAATAAACGGACCTTTAAGAAACGCATGTTCCCCCTATAGGTGAAAAATTATCAAAAATCTGAACTATGGATAGTATCGTTAGTGAAATTAAAAATCAATCGATTGCAAACTATCGAATAAACTGAAAACTATCAATATTATCAATACAATAGAATTTTTAAAACGTTGTTCTAGAAAGCGAGTAAACACATGCAGCGATTATCTCGGCATGCAAATGCAGACATACGTCGTATGTTGGACACTTCAAAGACAGAAACCTTTGGAGCTGGGCGTTTCAAATTAGAATAGATTATTGAAACAGAATCAATAGGTTATTCTTCATCAACCGAGAAACTTGTTTAAGATAGATAAATTACTAGATGACGTATGTCTGAATCAATTGTAATCTTGAATAAATACAAAACGTATGTTCTGAAGGCATTTTATAGTTCTAGTAAATCAGGGCTCACACTCTACCTAGGTGTAAATTGTAAGCCATCGATTAGTCACCTCTGTGATTCACATATTTGGGAATGCGCCTTTAGGTTCGACTTAGTTGCCCTTGACCAAGGTAATGATGACTGACTTATGGTTTGAAATTTTTTAATAATTATTTTCCAAATCTTACATTCTTCACGAAATTTTCAGAGAAACTAGAATTGTCACATAAACACGAAAACGCGTAACAAAATCATTTCATACGAATTTCAAGATTGAATTTGCTTCTAATCATCAATTGTTTTATCCATAACAATGTACATCGATTTAAAAGAAGGATTAAAAAATTCTGTCACTCTACAAACACGTTGATGGTTTCCGTACGCAATTCTCACCGGAAGAATAATAGGTAATCTCTTATATTTTGATTTATTGATAATTAACTTTATCAAATAGCCTATGTAGTTGGTTTTTCATTAACAAGAAATTTTTCACCAGCACAACTAATCAAATTTCCAGTAAAAATGGCACAATTTTTGCGTTTTATTTAAGACCTGAGGTCTGGGCATTGTCTTGACTCGAGTTGGATTAATGCTATAAATTTTAAAGCTCGCACATAGTCTAGTTGGGTGAAGTACACATCGGAATTGTCTATTTTCACAGATACCATTCAAATTTTCAATTCGTTAAATTCGAACGGAACAACTAGGCTGCGTCTCCACAGTGCCTATCGGGATTTTGCAGTTGACGAGCAATGGTGGATTCCGAAGAGCACAGCTCAACGGTAAATTTTCGTTTAATTTTGGTTGGATCTAATTGTTCAGTGCGTTCTACGTCATTGCGACTAGTATTACCGAACAAAATCTTGTCAAACAAAACTTACAAGAGATTTGACTAGTCGATCTATTGAGACCGCTTTGGAGAGCAAACAGTTTTGGTCGATATCGTGTTTTGAGTTCATGAAACAAACATACGAGTTCGCGAAATTGGGTACAAATTGAAGTTTGTGGGAACCGTTAAACACGACAACACATATTTTTGGAGTTCATTTCAAAAAGTTAATGACAAAACGAGGTTTCGGCCTACCTGTATCAAAATTTATGGGATGACCTATTATTTATGTCCATTTCGATTGATTTCTTCGTACCCAGCACCTGGATAGAAAGTAATTTTTTAGTGGGATAGAATTTCATGCCCAGAGGAATTTTCAAATTCCCGTTCAGTGAAATGGGAAAATGAATTCCACTTATGAGAAATTAAATGTCAAATTATCTCATCATGTAATTTAAAGGTGCAATATATTTATAATTTATGGAATGTTAAAAAAATGGAATGTTTTTGTTTATTTTAACAAGGCGACATAATGAATCTCGCGATTAAAATGATTTTAAAAGTTTAATATCCTAAATCGTGAATAATTTAACATAAATCGATACAAAAAATACATTTTAACTCGTAATGGATACATGAAATTGAACGTCGAATTTTTTATAAAAATTACCTAAATACTACGAATATTTTTATATAGGATTGCGAAATTATTGTAATCCTCAAAAATATTAAAATTTGAATCTAAACAAAACTTATGACTTTTAAATAGAAATACAGATATTGAATTATGATTCCCATATAAATATTTTAACTTATTGGCATTAAATCAAATCAATTTAAACATTATTAGTTCTTGTAAGTACATATTTCGATTTAATGCAATTAAATTTCCATAAGGAGATAAACAAATGATTTATCGATTTAGAACAAGTTCTTAAATATCTCGAAAAACGAACAACAATTCAAATTGGCAGAATGGAATTATCCAGTGAGAAAATGAAAATCGAGACTCATAATAATTTCATTCTATGCTCGATGAACCCGGATCCATGTACCGAACAAAGGCTGCGTCCACTGCATAGGCTGTCGGGACAAGTTAGCGTTCACAGCATCGGTTGTCGACACAGACATTTTTTAATCACAGTCGCGAGTGTTATTGATTGATGTTGGGTCGTGTTCAGTATAGTAAATGTCAGCAAAATGGTTTTATGTCAGATGGTGAAAACAAAAAATTCAAAATTGCTAGTGCTTATCAAAACTTAATTATTTTATTATATTATAATAAAATATGTTAGAAATGTTTGCAATTGACACAAAATGGCGTATGTTCACTAAGTTTTAAAGTTACTTCGACACCGATGTCTATTTGCCACTACTAAACTAAACCACATCAACAACGATTTTTTGTAGTGAACAGAAGCAATGTCAGAAATTAGTTATACTCGATAAAAAACGTAGAATAGAAAATATTACTCTGGGCGTAGAAAAAAATTACCAAAAGTGTAGTTCTGTTTTCAATCGAATATTTTGTCAGCGTTTAGTAGTAATGTAACATTTTACCTTCAGAGAAAATGCGGAATCCCTGAAATAGGGCTACTCAATATTTTAGCTAAACATTTCTCACTTAGAAAATTTTAGTAAAATATATATTTTGTTATCTTAGCGCCGAATGAGATGCAGAAATGTAAACGGGTTTTCTATCTTTGTTTCTTTCAAAGATTGAGCACGTGTTTTCTAAAATCTAATATAAAAAAACCATTGCAATTTGTTGGTAACAGAGAAGAGCGTTTGGAAATTCATGATGCTGACTCTAAAATTAAATCTTTTACTTACAAGTCAAAGGTTACCTTGATGCTAACATAAGCAATTAATGTTTAGTAACTAGTGGTTAAGTAAGTTCTTCAATGGTCACTCTCAATTGAGACAAAATAACACCTGTTATTTGACGAAGTAAATCTTTCTTTCTGCAATGTAGGGTGACAAACTTCTCTGCTGCAACTGCAGAACAGCTGAAAAATCCATCGGTTGTTCTTCGTAATCTATTCGCCACCTAAATATCTAAATATTAACTATAGAGTTCAACACAACGCAGGAATTACACCCTAGGTTTTATTCACTAATTTATTTAAATCAATTAAAGTGGAAAGCAGCAACAATTAAAGTGGAAATTGAGATATTGTATTGTGATTACTAGTCGTCGTCACCAATGTTCAATCCTTATCATTTTTGGTAAGTGCCAACATTAAAAAAACAAAATTTGAAATTTCAGAACAATCTGTGAAGTAGTTGGTGTTTGGCAGTTATTTGCACGACATCAGATGATGTGATTTTGTAAACAATGGAAAAAACGAATGTTGTGTTCTCATTCAACATTATTATTTGAGGCAAAGCGGCTAAAGAAACTAAGTAATTAATAAGTATCAAGACACATCTATTTCATCGATTGGCCGATTTGGTCGTACGACGAAGATTGTTCAGGAAGGCGTTCTAACGTGACCACTAGAAATGAGCAAAAAAATTATATGTTTGATGACATGATTGCTAAGACTGTAAACATTGAACATGCGAAGGTTATGTGGTGGATGGGTGCCGCGCGTGCCCATCGACCAGGAAAAGTTAGAAAGAGTTGATGTTTGTCAATATAATCTGAACATGTTCAAATAGAATAAGAGCAGTTATTGTGTCGTGTTGTAACCATTGATGATACATGGATACCGCACTACACACTGGAGACCAAAGAATGCTGCAAGCAAGGCCAAACGATCATATTTAGCTAAGACAAATCCTGTTTCAACAAGAAAATGCATTCTCAAGCTTGAAAAGCTGGCCGAAGATTTTACTAAAATCAAAATGGTATTGCCGAAACAAATGCCTATTTTGAGGAAATAAGCGACTATTACTATGACAAAGGCATCGAGCTATTAGAAACTCGTTGGAATAAGTGTATCGAGTTGGAAGGAAACTATGTTTAAAAATATTGTGAATTTCTCTAAAAGTTACTGTGTTACTATCCAGCTTCGAAACTTTTCAGATAGCTTGATAATTATTAAACAAAGTGCTAGCACAATGCCGCGTAATCTGCGCAGTTAACAGAACTCTTCTTGATTTCACAACTACACAGTCAAATTTGCTCAAATATTTTACCTATCCTTCATTGCTTTTTGACAATGGTTTTTTAATACTTAATATTCAGTACGCTTTGACATTGGCTGACATCATAACGATATATCGACACCGATATACCAAAAACGAGGGTGAGTGAATCTTAAATGCAAAGGAATATATTTGAAATAATTTTCTATTTGACGATAAACCGTCGATTTATCGCTGTCGATACTCCGATATTTTTTATCGGTCGATTCGGCGACATCAGAAACCCCATTGTATCGTTAATATTGTAACACTATCAAATTATTTTAATATAAGATTTCATATTCTGTGGTGGATATCAAGAAATAAACTAATTTTTTTGAATTATCGTCAATAATAAAGTGCCCCTAATCGAGCACTTTAATCCTGCACTGACTACCTGACCGTTACTTTTATTAAAAGTTACATCAGGATTAACTTAGTTATCGTTTTCTAGAATAGATGTTCGGCTTAACTTAGAATTAAAATATCGGACTGGTTTTTAGGGCATAGCATAAACACCCTTAGTCGTGTCTAAAACAACAACAATAAAGCCATGGTATAGCTACAATTATAAAATAAAAAATTATATGTTCTAGAGTGGAGTTAATGCTGCGAAAGGAAAAAATTAACCGTAGCATTGTATGTGTAACCAACACAATCTTCTGTAGCTTTTGTATATTGATAACTGCGTGTCAGACTTTGTTCATGGCTTTAAATTGTTGTTGGTTTTAGTCGTGCGTGTAATGAAAGCATTTTGAATAAAATTCAATTGCAATCACTTCAATGGTGAAGTTAGTTTAAATGTACTCATCGGGTCGGTCATCCAGTCCGTCAGCAGTTAATGATACATTTGGCAGCACTTGTGAATTGAACTTAATCATCGATTCTACCAATTCTAATAATTTATTACACTAGACAGTTTTCAAATCGAATGTTTGAGCTTGTTAAAGGGTAGATCAACTGTACAGCTTATTAATAAAATCATTTTGTGACAAATTAGACGAAACTGGCACAAAATTCAACGAAAAAAACAAATAGTAATAATTAACATCAAACTGCTAGCAGAAATTAGGTCAATTACAGGAGGCTAATTCGACCTAATATCTGATCTGATCTAAATCGAGATACTGCTCGGCACCTTTAATACAAATTTTTAAAAATTTATTCCTTTAATCCCGGAAGCAGTTATGATTAGTGATAGGGTTCTCTAATGTAGGCTATAATTATTTTCTGTTATGATGTCGTGCAAAATTTAGTGAAGGGTTTCGGAGTTTACTATCGTACGATAGTACATTTGCAATATTTTTAAGCTAAAATCATTGGACTTAATTTTGTTGTTTTGTAATATATGTACTGCGCTAATAACCATATCACTTTGATACAGCTAGTACATCTAAGTCATTAAATATTCGTAACCGTTTAATTTGTGAAAAAAACCGTGAAAATTTGATACGTTGACGAAATTTGAGTTGATACAGTAAGTGCGAAACCATTTATGTATCGGCTGCATAGATTTAGAAGCATAAAATATGATTAACTGTATAGTATAACAGCGGATATCATTTACATGGATTTTCTTCCCCACGCATCTTAATTTTAGGTATTGATTCCTCGAAAATAATTATTAAAATAGAAAGTCGTTTAACCGTCAATGTTGTCACCACAATTTTATATAGTTAAAAGGTTTTAAGGATTTAAACACAGTGCTTGGCCACCCTACTCACGATTGATAAATTGGGGGGTAATCTTGTAATTAATATATAATATACTTACAGTTCTGCGGCAGCGGCTAATTGCATAACATCACCAACGTTTGTATAAAATAGGAAAAATAATAAGTCATCTTTATATTTTTTTAATGTCAGTTGAGCTAATTTATCTCTAATCGACATATTAACCAAATATTCGGGTGGTACATGAAAGTCTATATCCTGAGGCCTATAACCAAGAATACTTTAATTAGAGGAATTAGAGAACACAAAATAATATGAGATATATATTACGAGTGCTTACCTTAGAGGTTGATCCGCGAATGGGCCACCAAAACTAGGATATAAATTTTCGGGTGAATTTAAATTTAAACCTAATGCTGTCAGATCCTGTCCCATGGCTAGTGATACTAAATTTGGGTCTGATTCCGCAGCCCGAATAAACGTCAATAAACCAACCATGCCAAATTGATTATTAACCATACTCGCCGGTATATTTGTGACTTTGCCATCAGGTGATGTTTGTACACCTCGTTTCACTAATTTATCACCACCGTTCTCATTTGGTTGCCCGTCAATGCCCATAAGCCCTACACCGCCCATTGCAGACTGTCCCTTATCAGCACCATCCATACCACCAACTGAATTACTCAGTACTGCACCAACGTTACCACCGATTACATTTAAATTACCATTACCACCGTCTGTATGCTGTGTACCGGGGAGTGCAGGAAAGTCTTCACTCGACATCGTGAATTCAGATTGTTCGGCTGTTGGTTGTTTTACCATACCCACTTTATAATTTAAATATACCGTTATTACATTTAAGGGAATTTTTTAAAGGTTTCTACATTATAATTACCATAAGGTTTACTGCCAGGCGGTTGCAGGGAATTTGTTTGTGACAGCGAATCATTTTGTCCTCCACCAACGCCCAAATTACTGCCACCTCGATTATTTGTCAGTGATGGGAATTCGGATAGATCAAGGAGGGGCGGCGTACCCGTATCACCGGCACTACCACCAAAAACAGAATGATAATTATTTAAGTTACCACTTTGTGATCCATAACCTCGATTTTGCATAAATGAACCCATATTAGACTGAAAAAGAAGAAAAATTTATAAAATTAAAAATAGTTTACTATCAATGTCATTAGGAAATGGCCCCGAAAAAATACACGCAAAAAACACAATTATTGTATTATTTTCGCGTTTATATTACCCCAAATTCGCGAATATCTCTGAGGAAAAATTTACGGTGTGCTACTTATTAATTTTTAATTAGAAAAATGATAATCAAACTTATATCTTTCAGTTTCAACCCTTTATTGCCGATTAAAGATATTAATATAAGGTAATTATCTATACCAAATTAGCGGAAAACATTCAGTTGAATGCTTTCCGCTAAATTGGTATAGATTACCGTTTCGTCACATAATTATTGTTCTCCTTATAAATTAATTAGAATAATCGTTTCTAATCGCTGATATATTTCCAATTAATCAAAAAATTACACGCATTTATTTACGCATAAATCTGATTGGAACACACTAATAAATGTTTGACTATCAAACATTTTGATTTCCCTCATTGCTTGTCCCTCATTTTGGGACCCACCATTTGGAACTGAATAACAAATTTGACTATTATGCAATAAAGGGATAATGAATTCATTGCAATAATATTATTTGTTCTTGTGGTTGATCAATGTGGTTATATTTTTATAAGGCCTAATCGCTGTTTGACCAACTTTCTAGATTTGGGTAAAATTGGTACTTTTTGATTTAGTCTATAGGGGATTTAGCTTGGGATACCCATTTTACAAAAATCGTCGAAGAATACCTTAGCGAAATAGCTTAGAAGAAGTAGAATAGAATTGTATCATCATTCTGTAACAGTTGTTGAAACCTTCAACAGCCCGCGTATTATCCAGATATGGATCCTACAACTATTTTCTATCTTAAATTTCAAAATAAAGCTGGAAGAGTACATTTTTCCCAATAATGAGGTCATGTTTCTTACATTGGTAATGCTAACATATTGTCTTTTATAAGGAACGGGTACCATGCTTAGGTAAAGCTTTGGTTGACCAAAAAATCATTAAGTCTTCAGACAAGAAAGTTTCAACGGATTGTATACCGTGACAATCATATTCCGATACAACCCTTTATCGACGATGGCCCGTACTTTACCAAAAAAAACAATTAAAAGTACCGTTATATTATGTAGTATATCAGGTAAACGTTATACTGTGTAGTATATTAGATAAAACATTTATCAAATTTAAATTAGTCTTAATAAACATCACGAACATGGAGCAATAACATTAAAGAAATTTCAAGAGGGAATTTCTCAAGGAGACATTTTTCAAATACCAAAAAAAGACAGAATCACCAGAATAATGGTATGTCGTACCATTAATCGGTTTCAATAAACTTCAAATCAGCCATGAATCTTTTCGACAAATTTCCAAAGGTGATCCAAAACTAAAGCAAAGATCCAACGATATTTTAGCTCGGCACGCTGGGATGGAAATATATTCTCCAATTATTTGTCCTGGCGCAATCCCAAAGTCCCAGAATTTGATCTGCTACGATTGAGGACATACCGAAAGACACAAGGCACATTTCAAAAATCCAGTGTTGCGTCAGTTATGGTTTGAGGCGCCTTTTGATGGTTCTCACTATCAAAACCAATGACAATATATACGATGAACGAACGATTTTATAACATCGCAGATATTATTATGTTATTATTATTAATAAAGTTAGCTAAAATCCAAAAAGTTCCCGCATTCAATGAAACACTGGGACTTTAGTGTAATTGGAGCTTTATTACCGTAAATAAGAATCAAAGGAGCGGAAAGTATAGGCTATCATATTTTCCACAATATCAGAAAAATGCGGCACTCACACCCTTGACAGTATTACTGTAACAGGGAAGTCCCTTAGAAAATGTTTATATATTTCAATAGTATGGCTATGGACGTAGTCATAGGAACTCGACCTAACTTCATCTGAAAAAGCAGATTTAAACCATCAACAACAAAGTGGGAGACTATCAAATCCGATCGCGGTATGATCATAGATCAAGGGATAATAAGTTCCATCCAAGGGATCATGAGCCATCAGAGAAATTTCATTCTTAACTCTGGATGTATAAATCACAGCGGAAGAATTGCCGGTTACTTCTGGGATCAATTATGACGGTTGTGTTTTAGTCGCCAACGTCGAGAAGGAGCTATTACAAAAGTTTTCGTTTCAAGAGGTGCTTGGTTACCGGTATAGAGGAAATTTAGTCGGCAGCTTTGTGCCGAACGTCGTAAACTTATATGTATTTGCATTACAATTTCGCAACTATTAAAATGTGAGTTACATTTATTTTTTAGGAATTAATCTTAATTTGTATTCATATATCGCTCTTACCAGTTTTGGTAATAGTTTTTCTCGACGTTGTCGAACAGTTCATAATGACGTAATTTCGACTTAGTCGAATTGCTCGATATTGCCGAATAAAAATGCGCGTCGAATTCGTAATAGGCATCTACCCTAGTAGAGATACAGAAAGTTACACACCAACACACCTCAGTCACTAATGCAAGCAGTATCCGGTATGCGGCAATGCTAAGTGTGATTTGAGTTAAAATGGACCACCAGACAACAACAGCGTAAGTTACCATAGGAAAGACTGGTGATTCTCTTCGTAAACACAAAAACCCTTCTAAGAGACCTCAATTTGTAGAGTTCATTGGGTAATCAAACAGGACATTAAAGAGACAAGAATGACGACAGTACAACTCCCTTGGGACTATTTGCGGAAGCTTTATGAGAAATAGGAATTGATTCTCCCATCGAGCGAGTTAATAACAGTAGCGTTTGATTGCCCAGAACCAAATTAGTGTTGATATTGTAGCATCCAGGAAAACTAACAGAATATGTGTAGTCACTTCCCAATTTCCCTACTGGAAGAGATCAACCTGATATCAAGAAGTCGCAAGACATCAAATTTGAAAGAAAAATTTGTATGCAAAGACTTTTACGTCTGGCGACGCCAGATTGTTAGTTTTAAACCTAAGGACGTGGCGGTTTCTCAAGTAAAGGAAATCGAATAAATGATTACTTGGTGCAATATAGCTTTGGAACTTTGAACTAGAAAAAACTTTATAAATAGGTTTAATAGTCGGGTAGTTGTTTATTTTCCTTGTTTGCTGCAAAGATTCAGAAAAAAGTATAATCACAGCTGAAAATAAACCTCTTCGATCCAGTGAATAATCCATCTATAATGTTACCTGTGATGATAAGCTCTATGACAATACCGAACTACACGGTAAGGGTTAGGCACACTTTAACGGTAATTTTGATGTTTCTTTAGGTATTTACACAATTCGCTTTGCGTCATTCGTAGGCAACTTTATATCGTTTCTTTATCATACAGTAGAAATTAGAATTTTTCATTGAAATTAGTTGTTTATATACTTTCATTCCTCTTGCCATGCACGAACAAGTCATATTACCAAATTTTATAATTTTCCTAACACTAAATTTGTTTAACCATTTCGAGATTTTTAAAATTCTAACAAAATATAAAATAAAATTACCCCCGTCGCTCTTTTAAACCGCCGCATTATTGAGGATCGATTTATGACCAGATTCACTTTCTAAGATGATGTTAGAGTAATAGAAATTTAAAAACAAATAGTTATTAAGCGAACGTAACAAGCACTTCTATATGTGTTCACCATTAGACACAAACTGCAGCCGTTAAATTAGTTTGCAGCTTTTTTGCAATAAGCGATTATTTGTGTGTGCTATGTGTATCGAAACACTTCATTTCGCCAGATTTATTATTGTAGTAAAATATAAACCAATAAAAAACTATGAGTCAGGTTATTAATAAAGCAGAAGTTCAATATTGCTATCGAGTTGACAGTAGAGTTTTAACTCACAGCCAGACATATCAGTGTACACCAGTGTTTGCAAAATTCTGTAATGCGGAGCGTGGTGGAAGATGGATTTTAATTTTGTCTTATTGTGTAAATATTTTAGGATTAAACAGACTAATAGCAAATTAAACAAGCTTTTAAATTTTGTTTATAGCAACGCCACGTGAGGACTAACATTGGCATACATGCGACACTGGCGTTTAAAAAAATAGAAAACTGTATAAAAACCCTTCCTAAAATAAAATACATAATCCACAGGTTTAAACCTTACAATTGAAAGCAACATAAGCTTTGTTGATATTTATTTTATTTTAGCCGCATGCCCAACTGTTAGCGATGTGGAACATGCATAAACACGAATCTGAAATCTTTAAACAATTCTTTGTTACATTTTGACCATTTTAACGTCCAATTGTTTCCCTGATTTCATCGTAGGAAACAAGAGTGATAGAAATTACCAATTAAATAATTTTCAAATTAATCGTGGCATCATGTTGTATGACCGACATAAAATGTTGAGTGAAACACCCGATACTTATAATTTTGAAGATATCTGGTCTAAATTTAAATAAATGATATATTTATACTTGCTGAATTAGTAAATATGTGAAGCAACATGGGTTCTGGAAATTAAACTTTCTCCAGACACGTTTGACTGTCAAAGTGATTGTTACACAATCCGTATCTATGCAACTCATTCGTTGCATTCTTAAAAACCAATAACCGATTCATCTGATGGATTCTCCATAAAAGTGATACCACTAACCAAACTGTCAAGATTTAGTAATTACAACTACGGAGCGGCGTTACGGCAAAAGGGATGATAGCAAGGAGACGCTTTGATGACAAATGAACAATTGTAGCAAACGTCCGTAAGGCACTTTACTTCGAAAATGGATTGTTCTTCGGAAAAATCTCAAGATTGCTTCTTAAGAGTGTTCTTTACTAAAGTAAGAGTAAATTGTGCGGTTCGATAAGGAGGTAGAACATATTCTTCTAGTTTTTGATATTTCAATATCTATCATAGAAAACTCGTGCATAGTTTTTTCCTTTTCTTGAAATTTTCTTTTAATATTTTGTTATTAGCTCTCAAACTTGAAGAAGTTGTCCAAGCTCGATCACTCATTGTTCTCGCAATAATAAAACTAAATCAATAATCTCGTGCCTAGTTTTGTATTTTATATTACAGAAAAAATTTAAATAAAAACAGACATGATGAAAACTAACTCAGGAAATTGCCGTTAGATGGCCAGAGATTGTTTGGTATGCAAATATGGAGTTTTTCTATTAGGCAAGTCCAAAAAAAATTATAAATAGACACATTGAAATTTTATTTTTAAGTTAGATTCAACAAAAAATTAATTTAATAAAGACCGCTCTTAAGTATCGTTAATTAATCCTCAAATAGAAAACCTAAACCGAAACAAAGTGTTCTATGAAGGGAGTGAGAAGCCAAGTTTCGATGAAACAATGTTGGAATTCGTAGTCTAGCTCCCTTTTGGATGTGAAAGATAAAGCTAATCTCAAATATGACAAATTCCCTACAAAATCTTAAAAACTTGCTAGACCACCGCTAACTGTATCATTGGTGAACAAGAAACACTAATTAATATAAACATCTATATTTATCTTATATAGTACTGTAGAGGGACATTCGATTATAACATTTCATATTTGAACATGACCCAAAATTTAGCCGATATAGAAAAACTAGAGGAACCGTCAAAGCACATTGAATAGTTTAACGCAGCCGAAAAAACGAACTGATAAAACTAGATACGATTTACTACGAAACTGTAAGTACCCTGTAGGCTGTAAACTGAATTAATTTTATAAGGATATCAATTTTTACTTGAAGAATAAGCATTACGAGTGAGCGTTTAACAATAAATATGAATTTATCCATTAATTCCCGTTAAGCATTTCAACTGATGATATATGTAAAGCGTCTGGTTCCCAGATGGTCAATTGCTCAGTTTATAAAGTACTATGGTAATGTTTTTGTGGATAAACTAACTTTTATTTTCATCTGTTTGCCAAATATCTCTGATTGTAACTTTAAATAACAAAACATGGTACCTCAATGCAACGGTACCTCCGCATTGCAGTGGAAAGTCGAGCCTTTTAAGTGAAGTGCGATCATAATATATTACGTAGATGAATAAACTACTACTCTACGAAGCACTATATGATGAACTCTTACATTCATAATCGAGAACCATGAACACAAAGTTCCAAGTCGCAAACGGGCTATATGAATGATAGTTCTCCATAAAAATTTAGAGACGCATCCAAACGGAGTAATTTAGGAATTAGCAATGAGGGTTCAAATCAGGTTTAGAACACCGAAGCCAAAGCGAAAACCCCTACCCCAACTAAGAATGAGTAGGTATTAAAATATAGATCAGCTCTTGATTATTACAAAATTTGGCAAGACAATAAGTTAATCAAAATTGATTGTGCAATTAGAAGTATTGCAAGACTTTAACGGGTTTCTAGGTTCAAAATGTGAATAAATGGTGTTCTTTAATTTACACAATAATACGCAAACAGCGCTAACAAAAGCATATTAAATTGCGCCAATTTACGCAATATACAGTACCAATTTGAATCAACAAATAATTTAAATAAAAATCAATTGCCATAAATATAACATAACTAATTGATCGAAAAATATAAATTAAGCCTACCATAGGTCCGCCTCCTAATCCGCCGGGCATAGGCCGTCGATCCGGGAACACACGTTGCCCAAATATACTCCCCCGTTGTGGCGGGCCACCTGTACCCACGGTACCAACATTACTGCTCCCGCTTGATGACAATTGTAGATTTCGATTAGGTGATAATTGTGGCTGTTGCTGAGATTGCCCAAAATTTGAAGAGCCTAAAATATCTATGGACAACAGAGAAATTTAGTATAATTTGCGATCTGCACTATAATACCGTGAACTCTGATGCTTCTTACCTTGGGGAAACATTTGCGATGTTGGTGTGACATGTCCTGATGATAATGTACCACCAAATCCACCTGCACTTCGACCACTTAATGTGCCACTAGCTATACTTCTAGGAGGCTGCTGAAAATTCAAATTTGCCATAACCTAGAAAACCCACACACAAGAAAAAATAGAACTAGTTTAGAGTCCGTCCAAAATTAGAGCATTGATCTAATTAATTTTCTCGCTTCATGTACATAATAAAAAAACGATTTTGACAGCCCAAAAAAGAGCACAAACAAAGCTTCGTTCGTTTCTTTTCTTTTATGAATCTTTAAAACTTTTTTTTTCGTTAGCCTTTTTATAATTACCTAATAAATACTTTGTTAAAACGAAATGTAACATCCAATATTGTAAAAAAAATATGTATAATCCAATTCAAAAATTTTTTGTTGAACGAAAATGCAACTTTTTATTTATATTTCTTGTGTGATATTGATAAGATTTTTCTTTTCTTTGATTATCCGTCTTCGCGTTTATTTTTATTATGATTATCATAAAAAATACTTCATCACTTTTTTGTTAAATAAATTATCACTTTTTCTTCTAAACAATAATAATAAAAGAACTAAATAAATTAAATCTCGGAAAAATAATAAATTAAGCAAAAAGGCAGAAAAAAACTTTGAAAATTTCTTTTCGATTTGAAATGAAAGATGGAAAATGTCAAATTTTTTTTGGTTTTGTATATACTCTGAAAAAATTATTTAAGCATTCGTCAAACTCAAAAAATGTTAAAGCTTCTTACGAAACTTGGTTTTTTTATAATTGAATGTAAAACTATTTACACAAATTAATATTATGGGTTTTTGTAATTAAAGCGAAAACAAATTTAAATTGCGATCTTTTTTATTATTTTTTGTGTATTGAATGTCAGCCACATATAAGAACACTTCTAAACAATCGTAGCCATATTTGATTTTTTTTGTGTATGAAAAAATACACAACCGGAAGTTAAGCTCAAGCTAGTTTTATTTTTTTTACGAAATTATATATTTAATATGTTTATTAATTATTTTATACGATTAAAATGATTCCGAAACGATTTTATATCGACTTTTACATATTAAATGGTATAAATTTGTTTTATTTTGAAAGTTGGTTAATTATTGCTTATTTGCATTAGGCAACACCATTTTTGTGCCGATTTTTAAAATAAATTATTCGCAAATCAATTTTTCCGAAATAATTAATTTCAAATAGATATTCTGTACATTATTCCGTTATAAGTGTACTATTTATAGTAGTTCGTTAATACATTTATAGGGGATTATAACTTGTATTATGTACAACCTTTTGGAACTGGTAGGTATTACAGAATCCTTCCTCGCCGCAATAGTAAATATTGGGCAACTTTGAGCTTGAATTTTAAATTTTTCACTTTATACGATTCAAAAATATTTTTCAGTTTATAAAACTTCCGCCATCGAGACTGTGTATGAATATTATTTAGCCCAACAAATAAATTCATAAAATTATATGGAATCTTTCATTTGAAATTAATTGATAGGGGTTGACATTTCCTAAAAGCATCTGTGGTCAGGAAATGATTGGGTGGTTATTTCGGATATCAATTCACTAAAAACATTTAATGCATTTATTTGCAGGAAGTTTATATAATTTTTTTTATTTACTCTATAGGTTTTGCAACGATTACAACAAGCGTCTTAATAAAAATAAAGATTTTTCAATGTGCTTTGCTAAGCGCCCATCAATCATTGGCCTTACATCATTTGCACTTACTACAAACTAATTAAATTTAAACTGATTTATTTTTATCAAAACAAGAGTTATATAATTGCCCGAAGTTCAGGATTATTTAACTACAACTTATTATAATCAAAGAATTTCTAATAATTATTAGAAATTCTTTGTTAAGTTCTCTGAGTTAAATAATCAAAATACGTTTCAGTCAGTTTTTCGTCTTTCAAACTATAAATTGAACGAAATCGATTTTATCTTGTGGATATATCAAACTTGCGTATTAAACACTTCCGGGGAAAACCTGAAGTAGTTGTACCTACTAGTCGTTCAAAATTCTGATTTTAATTTAAATAATAAAGTTTTAATAAATTTTACGAATTGATTAAAGAAAGTAATTAACAAAATTACTGTTAATTTCATTTAATTTTGCTGCCCTTCTTTACAGATTTCCCCCGCGAATATTATTATAGAATTGAATGGTAGGTTTTTTCAATCTTATAAATTTATTTGTATAAGATTGCAGAACTAACATTGCAAAAGAAGTGGAAATGGAAAGAGAACCGCATAACTCGGCCAAATCCCCATCGGTATGGTCTTCCTCCTAGCGTCACAGTATACAATTTAGGTAGTATTTTGCTTTTAAAACAAATTCCAAAGCAGTCTTCTTTTGGATTCTGCCTACTACCATCCGAATATGTATTTTAATCGCTTCTGAGTACTGCAGTCTGCGTTTATCCATAAATATGCTTTTCTCAACGTTTTGATTATAATCAACGAATATAGTTTTCGGCCATCAATATTTTTTCCGCAACCGACAGATAAATTTCTTCCTTTGTGGTGGTTTTATCACTATATTTTCAATTTGCTTCTTTTTAGAGTTTTTACCTATCCCTCCTTCTATCCCTCCTTACCAAATATCTTCCCAAAAAAGATGTAGCGCGACTGTATTTACCTTAAATTATATTTTATATTCTGTTAATTAATGATGTTGGGTCAAATCATCCTAATGGTGAATCAATGGTCAGTGGTTGATCGGTTAAGATGAAAATCACACTGATAGTCGCCAATGATGTTTTGTCACGAGGCTGTGCCAAGAAAGTTTTCACATTTAAGACAGTCGGCTTCTTTTTTGTAAAGTGGTCTTCCAGTTCCCCGGGACCTCTTCTTGGCCACAAATAGAGACGATTTGAGATCGTACAGATTTGATGCAGCGCCTCTGAGCTTAATCAATTCTGTGGAGCTTCCGTCAAGACCGTCCATTTTTCAATCTACTAATAATTGCGTCTACTACCATTGTTGTTATGTGCAAGCTGTTAGGACCGATGTGCGATGTATTTTCTGTACTTATACCCACCTAACGTCAGCCACGATGATTTTATTGCCGTGGTACGGTATGTTATTGATGACTCCATCCAACACGACAAAGAATAAATTGATCTTTGACATTATCTGAATTATCTTCGGTGTGTGTATGTATATTAACGATTAACATACAAGATAGACGTCTGCTTTGGCCACACCTAACCTGGAACACGGTCACTAATTTGGTATTGGGCGCCAATGACACGCCGTGACTTGTAATGTTTAAAAATATAAATATAATTTCCTCTGTTCGACTCCACTACATCGCCTGACGAGATATGAATCTGAAACTTCGCTCTCCACGCCGTTATACAATATTTCCGTTAATTTCAATTTTTGTACGTTTTAAATTTTATTTTGTTTCTTAGTTTAGCAGTCTGGCGAGTCCGGCTTGTGGTCAAGGAGAGGTAATTGGTTGGAAAATATTATTATTATTAAACAGTTATCTCAAAAAATAAACCTCCAAGATTGTCCTTTTTGCATAATTGATGTCCCAAAATTTTCCCAAACTTGTCAACGGCGTGATTATGGCTATATACCCAATAAGTATTTTACTCGCTTCGGACCTTTTATTGACCATCATCATATGAAGACCGACTACTGCTATCTTGGCTTCAAAGCAGTCTGCTATGAGTCTGCTCTGAGTAATTGTTTAACTCAAAATTGTATCAAATTTGTCTACAACACCCCTTTATACAGATTTGTACTCGTAGAGCATTGCATTATACTCCTAATCCCAAGTATAACCGAACGAAACTCAAAATCAACTCTCGTATTTTTATCTAATTATGAGATAAAAGTCGAAAGATACTTCATTATTGTAAACTAGGAGAGACGGCTTAATAGTTATATGTGATGTGAAGAACCCGTTCAAGGTATGTATTACATAATTAGAAAAGAAGTATGTATTACATAATTAATTAACTGAATATTAATGATTATCAATTTTCAGAATAGCTAACTAAATTTTCATTCGGCAGAAGGTACGTACATTTATTAAGGTTTTTAAATAGTTAATATTTAGTTTAGTTTATTAACTATTAAATAGTTAATATTTAGTTAAGTCCACTTTCGAATTATCGTGCCAATTTTCATAGAGATTTCAATACCAATATATTGAAAAGCCATATTCAATATAACTGAGGTAGTCGAGTAAACCCAATAAAAATTATGTGCGTCATATAATTGCACCGGATCATTTTTTTTATTTGTAATAAATCTTTAATATCTTTGAAAATCGGTTTTAATAGCTAGGTTATCTGGAAGTTTATCCAAAATATTCATATTTCGGTATTAATTATCGTTAAAAAATTATTATTTGGAAACGTTTCATTTATTAAACATCTAATAAAAAAGAAGAATTTATGATTATAAAATTTCTTGAGTGGGACAAAATAAAGCAAAATAGGTCAATATAGCATTTTGTTCTGATTTATGTTTAGTTGGTTGGGCCAATAAAAAAACATCACATATACAAAAAAAAACTATTGCCATCATAATTGCATAATTAATAAATGAAAATTTCTCAAATTAAGATCTTTTTATTTGTAAATTAAACTAAAATATCAATATTTACAGTGAAGCTCGAGTTAATGAACATTTCTACTGATTGTATAAGATATTTAAAATTCATTGCAAACAAAAAAAATTCCCATGCATTTTGTTCGAAAATTTTTATTGGGCTTACCTACTCTTTCTACTCTTGAGTTTTTCGTTTGAATAATGACGAAAATATCGAAACTTGTACAGAGGTAAATAATTAGGAAATGCAGCCAGTAACTTCCGTTATAAATTTATGTAATTTGAAGTCACCCTGCAAATTAAATTTTAGAGCAAACAACTTACAGAATCCATCTTCTTACTCAAAATTGAGGATTTTAGTGTTGCCCATAGATGTTAAGTATAAAAATTTCCCAAAATGTTTTCAGTTCAGTGCATTTTTTTCCAAATCATATGATTTATTAAAAATCTCTCATAATTTTTTTTTGGTTTTGTGGAGAAGGCGTCAATAGTCTAACTCCTTATTAAAAAGTGTTAATTTATAAATAAGAAAAAAATTATATATATATTTAATAATTTATAATTATTAAATATACAAAAACACCACATTTTAGTTTATTATATATCTTTTTAAACTAGTATAAAACCAAAAAATCGTTCAACCATGGCTCTAAGCGATGCTGACGTTCAGAAACAAGTAAGTTTTATAATTAAGAGCAAATAAAACATTTTATTAAGAGTAATAAACCTTCTACTACACTATTTATATCTTAAGCAAATTTGAATCGGTTTTAATTAATTTGGCCCAAAATCTTGATGTTCCTAATTTACCTTTAGGAGCTTCTCTAAATTTTCTTATAGACATTCGTAATTTTTGGATAAGATTTAATTCACTGATTATCTTAACTCAATTATGTAACATTAATTCGTCCCTAAATTTCCGAATTAAGCATAAAATTAATCTTTTTTTATCAATTAATTTGTAATATCTTGTGAGAGGTCACAAGATACAATATTGTCATGTGAACTGAAATGTCAATTTACATTATTTTCCTATTTTATTAATTTGTAGTACTTTAAATCTCATTTATATAATTAAGTTTCATGTCTGTTTAATTAGGGTGCATAATAAGAACATTCGATGTGTATATTTATGAAATTACAGCTGAAATAATATAAAATCGATTTTTTCTGCAGTCATGTGACATACGTCGAATTTCGGCCATATTTGTTATTCTTTTTTGCTTTCACTCGATATTGCGAATTATGCATAATAACTTTTACTCAATGGTTTGTTTATAATGTCTAATTCCAGATCAAGCATATGATGGCCTTCATTGAGCAAGAAGCCAATGAAAAAGCCGAAGAAATTGACGCCAAAGCCGAGGAAGAATTCAATATTGAGAAGGGGCGTTTGGTGCAACAACAGCGTTTGAAAATTATGGAATACTATGAAAAGAAGGAAAAACAAGTTGAACTACAAAAGAAAATCCAGTCGTCGAATATGTTGAATCAAGCAAGATTAAAGGTCTTGAAAGTGCGCGAGGATCATGTGCGAAATGTATTAGAAGATGCACGTAAACGACTTGGTGAAGTTACAAAAGACCAAGGCAAATATTCGTCAGTATTACATACCTTAATTGTCCAAGGTTTATTCCAAGTAAGATTTATCGAAATTCGTTTTATCTAATTTATAGATCTTATTGAAGTTTTATTTGATCTCGTAGTTGATGGAACCAAATGTTACAATTCGTGGCAGACAAATCGATCAGAATATCATCCAGGGTGTTTTACCAAACGCCGTTGACGATTACAAAAAACAAACTGGTAAAGATATAGTAGTTAAATTGGATACAGAGAATTTCTTGGGCGCTGATACAACCGGTGGAGTTGAGTTGGCAGCAACAACAGGCCGTATTCGTGTACCAAACACTCTTGAATCCCGTTTGGAATTGATTTCCCAACAATTGATCCCAGAAATACGTACAGCATTATTTGGACGAAATGTCAATCGTAAATTTACAGATTAAATTCCAATTTAATTTGTTCTTCAACAAAATTTTATTAATTTAATAATTAACTTTAAAAAACGCTTGGATCATTTTTCAAAAAAAGACATTCCTTCAAATAATATGTTGCGCGTCACCTTTCGTTTACCTATTTTCAAAATATATCCGTATAGATTATTCAAACCTTCTGCATATAACAACATCCACTTTTTACGATATAATTAACTTTTAATTGCAAATTTATATTTTATCATCAGCATCTTGGCTTGATTTACACCAATTTTATATATTTATATTCTATTTTGTACCATTTTTAATTGAGGGAAGAGGAAATAATTTAAGGCATTTCTTAACCGTTATGAACACCTACATTATCGACAGCGACGACTCAAACCATTCTAATAATGTACCTAATTTTGCTGAATATCAAGACAAATGGTAAAATATAAATTTAAGTATTAATAAATAATTATTATTCGGGCCCTTTTAAATATAACTATATTCTTAATTAAACGAAGCACAATAATTAATTTACTTCATTTGAAAAAAAAACTAAAAATTCATTAAAAAAATTATTAAATGTATATTTACTATTATTATATTATATTGTAATTTGAATGAAACAAATAAATTAATTAAAATATATATTATTAGAGACAAATTATTATGGCGTTATGGGAAAATTATTAATGAACAAAAAAAATGTTAAAAAAAAGATAATAATTAAAAATAAAATAAAAAAAATTATTCTACGTTAATGGTGTAAATAAATAAGTATTATAATTATTATGTTGTAATTTAGACGTGAGAAAATTATAAAAACTGGAAAAACTATAAAAAAATGTTTGAATTTAAGTTTTCGTGAAAATATTTGTATATGCACATCACATGCATACCCAGATAAGACAATTTAGTGGATATAAGATAAAACTTTGTTCGCGCAGAATTGTCTTTGCTCGTTTAGTAATAGCAAAGAGTAATGCTATAAAGAGTAACGAAACAGGAAAAATTTTCATCAAAAATGTGTGGGTTATGCAATTTAAATAGGTTATACAATACACTTACGCAACAATTTTTTATTTTAATTGTATCGAACAAACTACTTAATATAAGTCCTGCTAACACCATACATATGACATATATAAAAACTAACTAAAGATGCATTTGGTTTGTGGTAGATTTTGGTTAGATAACTAAGCATAAATCTGTTGGTGCAAACACAAAAAAAAATTTAAATTTATGTTGCATTGTTAGTGTAACCAACACAATCCTCGGCAGTTTTTTTTATATAGTTATCTGTCATTTCATTTAAGTAGATCTTGGTATCGAATCGAGTCATACTCGTCAAAACGATAAAAATTACGGCAAATAAAGATGTGTAATAAGTGTATGGTTAAACGTTTAACCCACTTAAATTACATAACCCGTACAATTTTTGATGAAAATTTTTCCTTTGTTTCGTTACTCTTTATAACATTAGATACTCTTTGGTAATAGGGATTTTAATAGATACTATTACAACCTTAGCTATTCTGACAGGACCAAACAGAGTGAATTCCCACATCATTTCTAACATTTGGACGTGAGAAGCGAAACTTTATCAATGTATCTGATGATTTCCTTGCCACATTTATTAAGTAATACCGCCAAAGGAATAAATGCTAAATTCATGCCCAAACGAAATAAATAGTAATGGACCCAACAGCTACGAAAATAAATACCACTCTGGCATGCTTATATCGTTCAGAGGTAAAGATGACTGACTATTCACTGGTATGAAGAATCCAGCCGAGTAGGCAAACAAATTAGAGGCTTGATCCCTGTCACCACCTGGGCAAAATAATCCTTTAGACAACATAAAGCATCACACGGAACCTACATCTCAATCGACGTAAACTATAAGGGTTGTTGGGTGATATTTATATGAACTGGTTTGGTGATGGGAAATATTCCTGGTGATCATCTACTGTCAAACATTATGAGACTATGGAGATGCTTGCTTAGGTATTATTGTGATTGATAATATTAGTGTGTAGCCTCGTGAAAATGAGAGTACAATGGTTATTTTGATTATGATATTATTTTTTGTTATCCCGCTGCGTACCTGCATGCTTTCACGCACATGCATTAGCTTTGGGAATCAGTAGTTGCACGTGACAAAGAACAATGACGCAACTCTAAAAGATCTTTTTGAGTTAATCCGCTAAAAAGATCCGCAATGTTCGATTCCATATCCTACATGTTTGATTTATCTTTATCGAAAGTACTAGAGAGCGAAGTGTCGTTCTTGCTATTATAAATTTTGTCTTTTCATGATTAGACAACAGTATTACTTTATATTTCGTCCGAAATGGCTCCTGATTTATGTGCAGCAAAGTGATATATGTGGCCAATATCTTCTCGACTCGAAGAAAATTGGCAAACCTCATAAAGTAATTGCATGCACTTTCTTTCGAAAATTTTCTTGATTTTAAGGATGTGTTTCAGCATTAAGTTAAATGGAGTGACATAAAAATAATCCGAGTGGAGAAAGATATATCTGGAGATTTTAATCGTCAAGACGTCTTACTACCATGTACATTAAAAACATTACAGTAAATAATACGAATGGTAAATCGCAGTCACTCGGAAATCAAGGACCTTTTAAGTGCTATTATGTTCCCAGAACTTTAATAATGTCTACGTGTCGATATTTAATGCCTAATCATATTTGTTTACCTGTATACTCGGACTTAGTCGATTTTTGGTTACTTTACTTTCTTTTACGTAGTAAATTAAAAAAGTATAAAAATTATGAAAAATGTTGATCTCGAGATTTTCGCAGAAAAGTATTAATATTTGTATAAAAACAAAAAATTGAATTTATTACACTATTTAAAAAAACCCTAATTTTATTTTACTCTGTACAAAAAACTAATTTTAAACAAATTAAAAATTATAAAATAAATTATGTAGGTTTATCTTAACTTTTGTGATATTATTATTTTTTGCAATGCAGATCAGTTTCGAACTACTTGTTCATCCCCAGTATTATGTTATGATAGGTACTGAATTTTGATTTAATACAAACAACCGAAGTTTGTAGATTTTGTTTTTATACGCGCGTTATAACTGTAGCATCATTTCGTAAATTTTATTTGTGTTAGTGTTGGCCGTTTAATATTCCTCGTTCTTTATATATTTCATACTCCTCTATTCTATCTATCGAACGCTAATAGACCACCTGCGCGTTCCAACTCCCGTTCGGAGCATCCAAATTGTTGGTTCCATTGGAAGTTTGGGACAAGCAAAGCAAACCGATGCCGCATGCCGTGCAATTTTGACGCAAACAAAATAATCGACCCGCTCACTGGTCTAAATTCAAATTATATGCGGGTGTCACCGTCGACGAGACGAGCGAATACAAAACATACCTGTTGGATTTGAATTACGCTGGTCTACTGGAATAGTTCAAGCAAATTACGATGCTTCCACTGCCAGGAAAGGAAATTTCTACCGCTATAGTACATCGAATTATTACGACAGGACATACTGTATAAGGTCTGGAGCCCGATAAACGAATTCGAATTATTGATGAAAGCCGGAATTTGTCGACCGTGTAGTGATTATCGCGCTTTAAACGCCATCACAAATCTGGATCGTTACCAAATTCCGTATGTGAACGATTTCGTTGGCAATTTCCAAGGAAAGACCATTTTCCCAAAGATCGACTTGCAAAAAAGCTTTCCATCAGGTTCTAGTCGCAGAAGATAACATTGTAAAAACGGCTATAACGACGCCGTTGTTTGGACTTTCTGAGTTTAAGTTTATGACGTTTGGCCTACGCAACGCTGCACAAACGTTCCAGCGATTAATTGACGAAGTTTGTCGTGATCTCGAGTTTGTTCGCACATCGATGATGTGTGCATCGCTTCGGCAACGCCCAAAGAGCACTAGGGACACTTGCGAATCGTTTTCGGGCGATTGAAACAATACGATTCCACGATAAATGTTACCAAATGCGAATTTGGCCAGCAGTCCTTGGACATCGCGTTTCATCCGAAGGACATTTGCCGTTGCACGACGAAAAAGAAGCCATCAAGGCATTTCCACTATCGGCAATGGTCAATAAACTAAAAAGTTTTTTGGCGATAATCAACTATTATCGCAAGTTTTTACCAAAACCCATGGAAACAAGTCAAATTACTGGAAATAATTCCTGGAAATAAGAAAAACGATCGAACGCTGTTTAGATGGGCGGACAAAACGAGAAATGCATTTGATAAGTGCAAATTCGATTTGTCCAACGTCGCTTTGCTCGCTCATCCGTTAAAAACGGCAGAGCTTTCGCCATATGTCGACGCCTCCGATATCGCAGCTGGTGCAGTAGTTCTGCTTCTTCTCAGTAAGTCGTTGAAACGGACTTCAACCGTTAGGTTTTTTCTCAAAACAATTTGAAAGAGCGCAATTTCGATACATTTGGCCGATAACATTTCAAATTCATGCTATAAGGAAGAAGTGGTCACATCTACACCGACCACAAGCCGCTTACATTTGCCTTCGCACAGAAATCCGAAAAAACGAACGATCATCAAGCGAGGCAACTCGATTACATCGGGCACATGACCACCGATATCCGGCACGTTAAGGTCGCTGAAAACGTAACAACAGATCTTTTATCACGCATAGAAAGTATCCACTCGAGTGCAGAAATCAGTTACGAGAAATTGGCGGATGACCAGAGAAACGATGAAGAATTAAAATCTCTACTGGTGGAAGGTAATAATATTTCGATCAAGTTAAAATTTTTTACCGATCCAAGCAGTTCGAAACGAGTATATTGCGACTATTGCATGAGTGACGTTCGTCCATTCGTGGCCCAAAAATTTCGAAGTCAGTTCATTCAGGCAAATCATGACATCTCGCGTCCAGGTGTACGAGGCACGGCTAAATTGATGACAAAACGATTCGATTGGCCAGACATTCAATCAGATATTGCTAAATTTCTTCGAAGCTGTTTAAAATGTGAACGCGCAAAAATTGAAAGTCATGCACATTCGGAATTGGAGAGATTCGACGTTCGTTAATTAAAATAAAATTAAATAAATAAAAATATTGTTTTAATCCTTTAACAATCTATATACGCCAGTAAGTGAATGCAAAAATTTGATAATACCCCAATTTTTCTAAGTTGTTGTTGCTGTTTTCAATGTAAATATTTTTGTTTGATTTTTCTTTTATAGTTTAACTCACTATATTCTACCCAAATTTTTAGATCAAGGCCAACTAAACAATACGAAATTTTTGCATTCTAAAATTGAGTTGTGTCGTATATTGTTTATTATATGTCATTATATTGGAACATTAAAAGACCGCACACCAAGGGTCGATGGCGAGCGGCGAATTTAAAAATGCATTAATTTGTTTATGTTTTGTATAGAAACCATACAGTATAAACAAATATATACCAAAAATAAATAACCAATAAATATAAAAAAAATATTACAAATTTTTAATTTTTAATACAAAAATTGTAATTTTAAGAAATTTTATCGAATGAAGTTGTATCCGCCGCCGGGAAATTATATCCCACACCAAGCGGCCACAAAAATCATCCATCGCACACGAACATAACCTAAAAATAATGATCTTCAATTGTGGTGTATGGACCAGTCAGTCGCGTATGCATTCATATTATTTACCAATATTAATAAAATAAAAGTCCATACCAAAGATTCCAGTCTATACCAAAGATTAAATAAAAGTTCAAAATTCTCCAAATTTATCTAAACAAAAAATCGCCGCGCCCTCTTGGTGTGAACGGATATGTGCGTCGAGTAGTATATGTATTGTTCTCGCTACTCGTCCTCTATGTACACCGGCCTTAATTGTTTGACTGAACAACACTCGTTTACATGTACCTAGTACTCATGATTAGTTGTGCCCAACACACCTATGGAAAGACCCAATCAATATGAATTTCGAGGCTAATCAATATGAATTTCGTAAAAATTCGCATAATGCGCAATAAAATTAAATTTTCGGGAACAAAAGGTACTAACCAAAATATTTTCCTCATCCCAACTGCATTACCAACACCGGCATGTGCGATTTTTGCAGTGTCTTCAATCTAATTGGAAATGTCAAAATAAACCATTTATTTGTATGACGTATGCCACAAACAAATCAACAACCGTACTGTACATAAATGTGGGTACGTAGACCACACGTAATAAGAAACTCATTAAACATACGCAAAGTATTTATAAATTGTTTTAGAAGTAATAAATTACGTATAGTTTTCTAAGTTATATAATAATAAAGAAACAATCATGTTATGTTGGTAAGAAAAATTTAATCAAAATCAACCTATGCCGCAACGATAAATAATCACAAAGTCCATAAATTAAACCAACAAAAAAATTATCAAAAGCTAAAAATGTAGATACTTAGATTAAATTATAAATGCTTCAAAATATATCTACGTTATTTTATATTCTTTTTATTTCTCATTTTATTGTAAACGTAAATTTCACTCTGTTAAGACGACAATCGAAGTGTAGTGTGTTGCGCGCATCGATATCATGACAAATTTAGTTGTAAACAAATCAAAATTCGGAAAAGTAATCGGTTCTATTGATGAGGGAACATCATCAGCCCGATTCATATTATTTAAAGTTGAGACATCGGAAGTTGTGTGCTTTCATCAGGAAACGGTTAATTCAAAATATCCACAGGAAGGATGGGTCGAACAGGATCCCATGCATCTACTGAATGTAGTGAACTTGTGTATCGAGCAGTGTTTGGAAAAATTTATTGCTCTCGGTGGTAGTAAAAGTGATATTTTAGCAGTCGGTGTTACAAATCAACGTGAAACAACAATCGTGTGGGATAAAACTACAGGTACATTATGTAATGTGTAATTAAAATGGAGTACGTAGGTTGGCGGTATTTAAAGTATTCAATAATATTGTATACTGAATACCATAAATCACATAAAATTTCTTATCTATCGATATTGGTATTTTGTTTATAAAAATCCGATCAAAACAGCTTTTTCACACCTCCAAAAAGTGTTTGGTTTCATTCTGAAAGAGATAAGATAAGCTCATAAAAAATCGTCGTCATACACACATATTATTACATTCCTTAACTATTCAGCTGTTCCGGTCGTTGTTCTTATCAGCCCACCTTTATTAACAATAATTCCATCCAATAAATTTGATGATGATTTCATTTCTTAATTTTGAGTGTAATTAATTCACATTTCTATTTAATAAAAGTATAATTTAATTAACGTATAGTATCTTATCTTACTATATAAATGATGTATGGAACAAAGGTCCTAATGCTTGACGTTTTTTTTTGCTAGACGCGATAAGAAATATGATAGAGTTTCATTAATTTTAAAGGCCAATCTGAACTGCAATCGTTTTAATCTATAGTGTTTTTATAATTTCTAGGTCAACCACTACACAATGCCATTATATGGCTTGATATGCGCACCACAACCACGGTAGACTACTTACTAGAAAAAGTACCAAATAAAACGCGTAATAAAAATTACCTCAAACCACTATGCGGACTTCCACTATCACCATATTTCTCGGCCGTAAAACTGAAATGGCTCATCGATAATATACCAAAAGTACAGAAGGCCATTGATAACGATACGCTACTATTCGGAACGGTTGACACTTGGATAATATGGAACTTAACAGGTGGTAAAAATATTGGAAAACATGTAACCGATGTAACGAATGCATCACGGACAATGTTAATGAATATTGAAACGTTACGATGGGATCAAATGCTATTAAAATTTTTCGATATTCCGATTAAAGTATTGCCCGAAATTAGGTCGAGTGCTGAAGTTTATGGTCATTTTAACGCAGGTAGCTTGACAGGCGTTCCAATTTCTGGATGTCTTGGCGATCAGCAGGCGGCTCTAGTTGGTCAGCAATGTTTTCAAACAGGGCAGGCGAAAGCGACTTTTGGTACTGGATGCTTTTTACTTTATAATGCTGGTCCAGTTCCCGTTGATTCAAATCATGGGCTATTAACTACTGTAGCTTATCAATTTGGTAAAGAGGGATCACCAATATATGCACTCGAAGGATCGGTTGCGATAGCTGGGGCAGCTCTCAGCTGGTTAAAAGACAATATAAATTTAATAGATGATATTAGAGATTCAGAAAAAGTAGCATTAACCGTTGAAAACAGTGGCGATATATATTTTGTGCCGGCATTCAGTGGATTATACGCACCTTATTGGAATCAAGAAGCACGAGGGTAAGTTCACTAAAATACTCTATGTTATTGTTGTGATCTAACAATTAGTTAATTTACAGAATAATTTGTGGCATAAATGAGGATACCCAAAAAGGACATATAATGCGTGCCACACTCGAATCAGTATGCTTCCAGGTGCGTGACATTTTAGACGCCATGACAATGGACTGTGGCAGTGAATTACTTAAATTAAATGTTGACGGTGGCATGACCGCGAACAATTTACTTATGCAATTGCAAGCGGACTTAATAGGATTAAACGTGTACAAACCGAAAATGTGTGAGACAACAGCGTTAGGTGCAGCTATTGCAGCCGGCTATGCAATTGGGAAATGGGATATCGAGAATGTGGAAGTTGAGATTGATAAAGTAGTATTTAAACCGAAAGTTACAGAAAATGAGCGTGATATACGTCATTCTAAATGGAAAATGGCTATAGAACGCTCCATGGGTTGGGATGCGTAATTCCTCGTTTTTAGAAAGAGTAATATGCCTTCATACCTCAAAATGTGTAAAAATATAGCGCGCGTTATTTAATAAATCAAGTTAAAATAAAATTAATTCGTTTCACTTGTGTTGTATTAAACGCACTCATTTTGCAGCAAAATCATTTTCGTGTTTAACTTGTTAAATAATCACGCAATACTATATGCTAATAACTCTAACTATTTACTAACATCATAAATTTACTAAATATTTACTAATTTTTACAAAAAAATTGATTAAAGAGCAAAATTATAACTTACTTTGATCTGGTTCGGGTATTGGCTAATGTTAATTGGCGTAAAATAAATAAAATATACATTTTTTTATACAGTAAATTAATTTTATTTACTTAAAAATCGAAACTAAGGCAATCTAGATCATCATCCGGCTCCTCTAAAATTATTTTTCTTATATTATTTTGTGTTATCACAACTGTTTCCTCTTTCGAATTACAATCCGTACTTGTATCCGGTTCATTTTGATCGTGGTGCGCAAAGTGTGCTAATTTTGATAAGGTTATTGTGGAAATTCGAGAATTTTCTTCTGGCTTGGGTGGAAAATCAGCAATATCGCCAAATATCTCGTCCAAATCGATATCTTTCTGGGTGCTTAACATCAGATTTTTTGGTGTTTGCAGAGGTAATGGTTCTGACGTTGGAATTATTGAGTGTAAGTCTTGACGTATTCCGCCTAGTATATTATCTAAATTTATATTTTCTAAAGGTGTTACATCGATATTCACCGGCGATTTTGTACGAGTTTTAATCTTCTTTTTCGGTTTAAATCTGAAATTCTCGTCGATTGGGCTACGTTTTGCAGGCGGTGGAATATTCTTCGGTGTGTTTTCCTTCTCTGATTTCTTTCTCGTTTGTTTTATAATCGGCGGCGGAAGAGGACTATTGAAATCATCTAGACTTAAAATTTCATCTAAATTTTCTGTGTGTAACGTATCGTCTAACAAAATTGATCGAGGTGGTGTCTTAGGAATTTCCGGGTGTCGAAGCAATTCTTTACGAACTGGTTCAGCTAAAACATCACCACCATCGTCATTTGGATCAAAGTCCAAATTTAAAAGATTCAAAATATCTTGTACTTCATTAATTGTTGGTCCCAGTGGTAAAGGCGTTTCCAAAATGTCGAACGGTCGAATAAGGCGACCAAATCCCCATGACGATTCGATCAGCTTTATAACGATTACGGCATCATTCATCGTAACTTTACTACGAAATAATAATCGTGCATGACTCTGTGCCAACCGGATTAGACTATCGAGTAAACGTACACTTGTTCTTCCCGGATCCCGCATCGGATCCGATCGACAATATTTATAATAACTTGCCAGTATTTCATTCGCCCGTTTGGTCATTTCCGGATGAATATTTCGAATTGTCAAGAAATGTGATTGCAGTTGCTCTAGACTAAATAAATTTTCTGTGTTTGTTCCGATTTCGTTTTGGTTGAGTACATGATCCACAACCCGTTCATCCCACTCAAAACTTCTCGTGTCTCGCAAGATCAAAACAACATCAAACCGGCTCATTAGTGGACTAGCAATTCCAATTTCAACGCTACTGTTTTCATCAAAATTTGCCGAAAGATTTTTGTGATTGGTGGCTGCGAGCACGGCACATCGGGTAGTCAATTTACAAACGATACCGGCTTTAGCCATGCTCACTGTTTGTTGCTCCATCGCTTCGTGTATCGATGCCTTATCGGTTTCTCGCATCAAATTAAATTCATCGATGCAACATATACCGCCATCCGCTAAAACTAGAGCACCCGCTTCTAGAACCCATTCGCCGCCATCTTTTATGGCAGCAGCGGTTAGCCCTGCTTGAGAACATCCCATACCAGTTGTATACACAGCTCGAAATGCTATTTTAGAGGCAGCTTTGATTAATTTTGATTTTGCTAGACCGGGATCCCCCACCAGCAGTAGATGCGAATGTCCTCTCGAATTGGTGTTATTGGCCCGCTCTACTCCACTGCATAATGATAATGCCACCGCCAGTTTAGCCAAAAACATTCCGTGCACATCGGGACAAATAGATTTTAATATTAAGTCGCGTGCTTCTAGCTCACCTAGGCGATATATAGTCTCCTGCCATTGGGCCCGAGCATAAATAATCTGCTCCGGAAGATCGCGACCAATTTGCGGTCTTGTTTCTTCCTTCGAAACGCTCACCGCTCTCATTACGATCACAACTTCAGATTTTTTACTTTGGTGTAAAGGTTTCCATCGTCGTTCTATAGTCCCGCACACTGTTATGCAGTCTCCTGGCTGGCAGCAATCTGTTAAATCATTTTCCAGTGTGATCATCATGGCAGACGGAATATTTTTTTCACTCAACAACTCCTGTATTCGAAGTTCTTGATAATCAATACAGTGTTCCGATTTAGGCTGCGCACTAATCGGATATAGTAAACCTTTACAATTGTCGCTTACTGTAGAGAAGCACTGTCTCGGCGGTTCCAAAACATACATTTTTGAATATGCAGCCGAAATCGTAAATTTATTTTTACATTTCGGACATCCATACTCCTTTTTAATTTCGACCAAGCGAGTTTGGGTCATTCGCACGACATTCCCTTTAATCTGCAAGAATTTACCAACATGATCATTTGTGGGGAATGTACTATCGCTCCGACCCTCTAAATCCGGTAAATTTATGAATCGGACATGACAATTCTCCTTGATTAAATATCCATCCTCTAGGAACATATTTCCCTCGACTAAGGATTTCTGTACTTCGAGCAATATTTTGTTCCATTTTAAGTATTCTTCGTGCGGATTCTTATACAGCTGCTCGAAAAGTGTTCGATTCGATTGATGCAAATGAGTGAGACTGCAATATAAATATAACCTTAAAATATGTATTTATTTCTTTGTGCGGATCATGAACTTACTTGATTTTGATTGAGACATGCAAGGCATCGTCATCATCACCATTTAGCAGATCAGTAATTTCTTCTTTGTGATATGTTTTTAAATATTCTTCCATATTTCGAAATAAATTGTCTCCCAAAACATAAAGCGGGACGATCCAGTTTGTTTACAAAATGAAAACGTCAACATACTCAGTGAGTGCGTTTTGTTTATTTTAAATCATCGTATGCTACACCAAAGTTACGAACCCAAAATATGGAAAGACCTTTTTGGTATAGAATACATATATATAAAACACAAAAAGTTATTTTAAATTTAATTTTATTTTCCTCATCAGATTTGCTTTGTTTTTTCTTTTCTCATTTTATTACATACTTTCATTTGTTTAAATTAATTAAATACATAAGCGGTAAACTTTAATTCGAATTTTATTGGACCCAGAGAGGTTTTACAATGTTCGTCGTCATTAGGAACCCCCCTGAGCCCTAATTAAATTTTGGATTAACAACTTTTTATTTATTTAATGTTTTTTTTATATAAAATGTGCAGAATTTATGTTATAACTTATCAGGGTTTTCTTTGTCTTTTCCACTGGTTCTTTAAACGGCGTTAATAAAAAAAATATTTTACTAAAAATAATTAAAATTAATCAATCAGGGCTGGTATGAAATTGGCGCATTAATTGCGTATTAAGAAGTCTTCGGCGAATCCACATTTTTGAAATCAGTATATATAATAAAATAATTTGCTTTGTTTTGTTTGTAAAAAATCAAATCACACGTGCTGCATTATTTTGTAAATTTGTAAACCGTTTTCTTTAACTAAAAACATATTTTGTGACTCAATTCTTTCTTTAAACCCAATAATTATGTTTTATCATGTTTTAATATTTTATATAAGAAAAAAGGAAACAAAAACACTTCTTGTATTTAATTGTAATAATTAGAATAATTATGTTATAGAGCAATTAATCATACTCATAATCAACTTCATCGCTAGGATTACGTCGACTACTGCTATTACTTCGCGTATTATTTGCAGAAGAAGTATTTTGTTGCTGAGCACTACCGTTGGTTGGTGTACCAATAATACCTGCCTGCGGTCCTGGGGCACTATTATTTGACGTGGTTGGTGAATGATTTAGTGATACGGTGATTGATTGTGGTGTTGCAGAATGCGTGAATGGAAATCCTCTCATAAATGATGGCGTCGCCGATTGGGAAAGTGGGTGCGATTGTAAATTTTGTGGTTGACTAGATGTTGTTGAATTATTTTCGGTACGTGGTACCGTTGTTGAATTTGTTAGATTTTCGTTGTTTTCTTGGTTTAGTAACGTTCTTGCTACAACATGCCCTGAAAGAATATTTGTACATAAAATTAATTTATCATTACCAAATCTCCCTAAAGTATTATACTCACTTAAATTATTGGCTGTAGTTGCACTAAATTGATTTCTCTGCTGTTCTTCGGTATATTCCGGTACAAAACTTTTACGACATACAGGACATGTTCCATGTAATTCTAACCATGGCACGATACAATTTTCATGATAGACATGCTGTAAACCAAAGAAAATTGTTTAAGTAAATTTTTTAGATACATGTGTGAATTGCAAAAATTTTAGAGAAAATAATATATTCTGGCTCGCTTGGTGCCAATATCTTAATTAGTTGATAATTCGCCAAGTGATATTTTCGTGATTCAAGATCTAATTAATTACAGATTAAGATTATCTATCTAGAAAAGGTCAACGGATAGTGGGATCAAACAAACATTACAGTTTAAAAAGCTATTGTACTCCTATACTCGAATAAAATGGGCAGAATCTATATTCACAATTTCCTTCGAATGTAGATATCGTTGGCAAACAAGGGAAACGAACATTTTCAAATTCATTCTTTTGAGAGATTTGATCTCCTTAAGCAACAATTGCTTTATAACAAACTGCCACTCACGTTTTGTACACCAGACTGGAATTTTGTAAACAGCGAGTCACCTTTTTTGAGCGACTTTTTGCTAAATTTAAAAGCGACAAAAAGTGATTTTGCACTATGAGAGTAGTCACTTTTCGCTTTTATTTTCGACCATGACGGTGAGAAATAGCGCGAGAATATTTTATAGTCGATTTTATAATATTTAAATAAAGAAAATACTAATTGAGAACATAAAAATTAAAAGTTAATTTTTATATTTAAAATATGGAATAACAAATATATAATGAAGATTTTCGGCTCAAAAAAATTGTTTACGAATTTATCTAAGATTTATCAAATGAACAATTTAATTTTGTATTTATATATTTTCGTGTTATTAAATAATTTTTAATCAAAAGAGATGTGTTTTGATAACCAAAATTAAATAGGTTTGACATTTTTCATACTTCATATTTTTATTATTTGGAAAAGTAATAAACAGTTGCTCAATTTTCCTTCTACTTTTGCCTATTTGTGCAAAATCGAAAATTAACTGTCGGACAAAATTGAAAAACGAGAAATCGAAATAAAACTCGCTTCTCGCCTTTTGTGCAAAATTCGGACCCAGTAGAGTGCTCCTTTGTGCTGCATTTAGACGGGTTCCATTGGCGTTAGCAAAGTACTTGTGAATAATGTTCAATGGAACGCAAATTTGTTAGTTAGAAGTAAAACATAAGAAAACAAAATTTTTGATCTAAGTGAAAGTACTTGCGAATATTACTAACGCCAACGCAACCCGACTATTGTTAACATTGAATAGCTGCCGTTATTGAGTGGTGGGGATGAACATTGTATAAACGTGAACGTCTAGTACGTTGTATACAGATAATTTATGCAGCACATTTATTATTTTGACATTTATAAAGGAAAACTAGACTCGGATGAGACTTAAATGATGCTTGTAACAATAAGGGGAAATAAATTTAGGGACGACAAAACCATGTGTATTGTTACAATATTGTAACAATGGGTATATCCAGCCCATGTAGGCCTCACTAAAAAATCTTAGGCATCACACATGTTATGGGCTGGATGCAATCTCAATAGTGAGGCAAAGATTTTCTGTCAACTTTTGAGTAGATATTTTTTGGTTTGAATCTGACTTTAATTAATAATTTATTTCGTTCTATTCTCATTTACTTTTATGTTCAAGGTATGAAGTTTTATAGCATCAGGAATGTGAGAATTACTTAATTATTAAAATAAATTATCTTAGACATAAACCCAAAATAACATGAAGATATGCATCCACCCCAAATAGAATTTTACAACTGAGGCACATCTACAATTGAGGTATCTCAAGTGTAGACCTACATGGGCTCGATATACCCAATGTAGAATAAAGAAACATACTCTCAGTGCGATTTTATACATTTCTTCCGCTGCAAAATTTTCAGCAGCATACTATTGAGGGGAAATTTGGTTACAAAATGAACAAGAGTAATAAAAATTTCCAAGTAAGTTCATAATTTACTCGAAGATGGGATTTAAATTAGAACCGAAGACAAAAGACGGATTTGCTTTGATTGGCCATTTAGATGTCTCGTGCTGCAAATTTCTCTGTGGAAAAAAACGTATAAACTTGCACTCAGCTACTTTGCTAGACCCCTTTGTAAAACCATTTTGGAAATGTAATAATCTATCCTAGTAACGGGCTGGGATAGATTATTATATTTCCTAGTAACGGGCAGGCATCGCTCAAAGTACTAGAATTTACATTAAACACTACTCTTCCGAGTAGGGTCTGAGACTCAATACCAAGAGACAGTATTGGTGAATAAAGATTATATTGGCAACTGTTCGGCGTTTACTAAGTGGTTAAACTTGAGCGAGCCAAATATGGAGAATTTCGACCAATGAAATTCCCATTGAAGCAACCTGGACCTCATGGACCTCCATCCAAGATCGAACGAAGTTCGAATAAAGCGACCTAAACCGAGCATAAAGCTCTGAAGATCGATTCAATATTACAAACAACACTCAAATAGATTTAGAAAATATCCTCGAAAGGAATTACCAGTTATTGGTTCTTCGTTGCTATTTAAGTCAGAGGCTGTAGAACAGAAATGTCACTCGAGTCAAAATTTTCCGACAAATTTTTACGTTGTCATAACACGTACCGACATGATAAAAAGTATTGGTAAATGACTGCCCCGTGGTACTCTTGATGAAGCTAACCTGTTCATGTAGATGACTTGATCTCTGCGTTCTTGTATATATCACTTCAACCACAGTAGAAGCTGAGGTGAAAAATCAAGGGCCCTGAACGTAGCCAAAATAATTAAATGGGAAACACTACTAACTGCCTCACTAAAGTCAGTAGTAACATCAAATTCATTTCATTCAATTCATTTAGCATCCATAATATTCAAAGTGTTTGATGATTTCGAACAGGTTAAGAATGCACAACAGCTTCACAATTGGTCTATATGACCCATATAGACCTATTGTTGAAGTGCAGAATTCATAGGCCGACTTCCATATCAGTACTATAGGCTGGCATGCAGCTATGCAATGGGCAGAGGGTTCTACGTAAATCGGAATTATAGCCGTACGTCCGTAATTTGGCTACTGCGTAAGGTAGGATGTGGAAAGCGAATCGCGAAAGAGTTGGGAATGCTTCGGCCCCAGACCAGATTGCACAGATTAAAAACAAACAAACAAATCTACATTTTTTATGGACCAGAACATTAAACGGTTCGTTCCAAATCAAAGAAAATTCCTCAGGTGGGCAATTTTTGAAAAAGCCCCTTGAGTGCCAGAATTTTACCGCATTTTGTTAGACGGATGTTAGAGTACAGACCAATGAGCCGAAAGAAATATTTTAGAGCTTGTCAACTTAACTTGTCTTGTTAACCACAGTCCGTAATTGACTAGAATGGAATTGAAAGACCTTTTTGATGATAATCGTCCATGTACTCAAAATAAATCGCATCAGGCTCAACAGTGTTGTTTAAAAACGATTAACTAAAAAAATCAGCGAACTAATCCGAATCCGTGTTTTTTATAATTGCAGAAATGCCAGAAAAGTGTGGGGTCAGTGATAATGTCAGGTGGCATAGATAAAACATAATAATAAAATTATTAATAATTTACTGATTCCGATTTCGTTTATAAAAAATTCTGCATGAGTTGGTCATTTAAATTCTTAATTGTACCAGAGAGGGATGGCGATATATTTGGTTGTCGAGTGAAAAAACGGATTGTTTGAAACATTAAATGTAAAGTAAACCGTAACTGCTGGAATCTCGATATTATTGCTAATCCTAAAAGTGGAGTTTCGAGTACACCAAATCGAGTTCTTTGTTTCAATTATTCTTGCTGTTACTGATCTGCGATAAACCAGAATTAAAAAATATTATTTAAAACTAAGGCTTCTTTTACAGTACATGGGTTAGTTGCAACAAAGTGAGTATTGTATACCGATCGCGCCCATTGAAGATCAGAAAGATTAAAATCTCTGGACAAGAAGGTTATCGTGAATACCCATGATGCCAAATAGAGTCGATAGCGTCAATAATAATAAGTTTCAACTGTACTGTAAGGACCAATGTACTAACGAAGAATATAACATTATTTTGTTTCGTTCTGTTCCGTACTGTTCATTGGATCTTCCTTCAGTGATTAAAGTCAACTTATTACCAACAAGTCAAACACCAATTCAACAGAGCCGGCCGGGAATGATACGGCCAACAGATCACTATTTATATGATAATAAGTACATATTTTTTTGCATGGCATTGGCAAACGGTTTTATAAATAATATTTCGTTACGAAAAAAAGAATTATTAACCACCCACCATGGTTCGCCGATTAACTTTGAAAAATCGCAGATTTAAAGCCTGCCCAAAATCTCTAGAGATTTGTTTGTTAAATGTTGGTTGGTAAGGACATTTCAAGCTTTTTTTAGTAACAAATCGAGGTTAACTTAAGATCTTGCAAACTGACTGGTTGAGCCCTTAAGGCTTATGTAAAAATAAAGAAAACCGTGCATGAATCGGACTTATTTCTTTCATGAATCGGACTTCTTTCGAGAATTAGAAGATTATTTTAAAGTATAATATTTACTTCTATAGCTGGCGTTCAGGAACAAATTAAAAGAAACCGATAGTACCTTGGAAATAATTTTGAACTAAATCCTGAGTGAATGAGCTTCATAAAAGGTATATTTCAGGTCTTCACCACGAATTCAACGAACAAGTGGTGCAGTGGTTGAAGCTCCGGCACATGTACAGGAAGGTAAGATGTCGGAAACCAACACAACTATGTCGGAAAGCAGAACCCAGCACCAACCTCCCCAGCGCCGAATTCTTTTCGTCCAAACATCTCAAATTTCATCATTGATATTAAATCGTTTTAAAAACTCTCGTTTTGAATAGCCCTATATAAACTTTAAGCCTTTTGACTCCTACAGCTCTTTTGCAAGACTTCTTTTTGAGAAGTAGTTTTCTGAAAAATTGACCCACCAGAACCATCCGAGAAATATGTCTTACAATTACATTAGAACTGCCGACACTAAGAAAGTTGCTGATATGTTCGACGAGTTTTTAATCTGATTACTCAGTTAATGGTGGAAATGTGTGAAAAGAACAGGATATTTGTAATATACTCGTAACATGTTAATGGAGGGCTACAGTTATCACTGACGAGAATATTTTAAATTCCTTGGTGGTGATTATCGGTCTAATAACATACTAGCTTCAATTTTAAAACGCACACATTTTTTGGATGGTGCATTATAGTACTTATTCAACCGTTCTTTTGTTTCCTGCACTTCTTTCGGATCCGAAAATAATACCGACATTCAAGTAAAAGAGGTGATATACTCGTAATATGCTATTTGAGTGAACTCAATAACATCGACCATTGCAACATTATTCGAATTGGTGGTTGTCTGCAATTTCATACCGGGGGAAAAATTATTTCTAACCAACACGGATTTAAAGCTGACATGTCCATGTTTACGAATTCATTAGAATTTCGCATTTCATTCTATCGATTATCTAATAGCACTTGATAGTTTCTATGTATTGGGTTTTCCAGATAAAGTAATTAAAATTGTTTCGCTTGTTTGTATCTAATTAATTGGATACAATATATAAATAAAATTCAATTACTCCATAGATATTTCTTGATTTTACAGTTAAGCACCAATCAATAAAATATTTAGACCTATTTATATTTACATATTTTGTTAAAATGTACCAAACACTTATTTGGGCGTCTGACAGAGTAACGAAACAGAGGAAAAAACGTTCACAAAAATGCTCTCACTAGTGGCTGGATCAGCGTCTAAATTTAGAAATTTTGAAATATTGTAAACTGATAATGAATCAAATTCTTGTTAAATTTTTGGGATTACTGCCTCAAACTTTTTATAGATGTAACAGTAAGCGATAGTATAGTAAGTTGTGCATCCATCAGGACATGAGAATCACAACCAACATATCTCTTTTTTCGTTGTGTCCAGCAGAAGGTGGACTAAAGGCTTCTTTGTTTAAAGCTTTTTGAGTTGTTGTATTCCCGCCTTTTTGTTTTTGTTTTAGTCGTATACATTTTTGAATTCGAGGTAAAAGTCGTAATACAAATTTTTTTTTGATTTCTTAGAAAATTTGTCATAATTAGTTTGAGTCGAAAGTTATAAGTCGTACTCATAACGCTGAAGTAAAATCTGATCATCGAAAGCTCATTTGAGGCTTGAGGTGGGAAAATAGTCCCTTATTGGGTCAATGAAAAAAAAATGAAATAAAAATCTCGTTGCTGTGTTACATATTTTCGAAATAATTGATTCGGCGGTTCAATATAACCCACCAACCGTATTACATTAAATAAAGTCAGCGTTTAGGGTCAATTTGCTTCGAACCTGCCTTTATTAGTTTGGACAAATTCGTAAAATTTTTAAATGTGAGAACCATATCTTCACTGGAGCAAAGAATTCAGCAAGATTGTCCCTTTAAGAGACATGCATAATAATTAATTCGACTTTCAAGCGTAATCAGCGGGTCTACAAATTACTAGTTTGCCTTAATGCTAAACATCTTCAAATCAATCCTCTCCTATTTTCAAATAATTCTATAAGCTGTGGAGTCTAAATTAAGAAACGTAACACGTCGCATACAACTCCCTTCACGATAAATGCAACTAATAGGCCGTTTCTGGCATATCATTTTATATAATTGAATCGCAAAATTCCTTTATGAAAAAGGATTTAGAATTTTTCCCAGTCGGAAGATCAAAATGGAGAGATCTGTAGGCTCGCTCCCATTATATTCCAAAGTAAATTCTGGTAGTTCTCGAATTTTTATTAGTATTTTGGATATCGCAAAACTAGCACATGAAGTCCCAAGATGAAGAATTAAAACTACAAATACCTGACAAAATAATATTGTTTTGCTAGCTGGTAATATCAATACGATTCATTTCGGAATGATTATAATAAATCGTAAAATGAAATATGAGAGAGTCCTTAAAATAATTTAAAATCAACAACAACCAACATTTATTTGGATGACCAGCCGTTTCCTTTGAAATCGTTTTATCGTGGTACTATTTTATATTATGCGCAATATTTAAAGTAGCATAATATAGATCGGGCCTCAGATTACATAATCACAATTTACGTAAGAATCGTTATTAGCAAGTCTAACTGTAAAGTGAATTACTATCGTTTCAACCACAGACACTGCAAACCACCAAATTGGTTCGGGTTATCATAAAAAAATAAAACTTTATTTTTCCGTATTCCGAATGTATTGGACTACCTACCGCTGAGCTAAAAATTAAAATGAAAAGTTAAGCACTTACCGAACATGATAATTTTCGAACTTTTTCTTCTAAACGAAATACATCCCAGCACACCGAACACTGTTCCTTTTTATCAACTTGATCCTGTGTAATGTCAACTTTTGGTACTTCCTGGATTTGTTCTTTGGACATAGGTGGTGGCCCCGTAGTATCCATTTGATTTAATAGTTGTGTTACAATTGTGTCTAGACCCTCGCGTCCCCACGCATAATCTCCCGGATTGCCCATAAAAAACATGGGTGCTCCGCCACCTGCCCCAGTTACCGAAATTAAGAAATCTTGTAATACATTAAAATTATCAATACGCCGTCCAAAATGTCGTCCACCAGGTCCCCCACTACCACCGCCCGTACCACCCCCACCCCCTCCACCACTCGACCCAGACGGATTTTGAGCATTATCATCGTCATCAAGTGAGGATATTGGACGACCGCCCGTCATTGGCATTAAAAATGTTGATAGCTCATCAGTCAGTCGATTACTTAGCCCCTCGAACAATGTAAACGAATCGTTTGGACCGTCCAGCATTTCCACGTCTGAGGTAGAAGATGTATCTGCATTACTTGTATTGGCTGGTAGCTCTTCGATAAATCCACCAGCACAGAGTGGACACGTAAATTCCTAAAATACAGAGAAAATCTCATTTAAAATCACATTTTTAAGAGCTGTCAAATTTATCACTAATCTACATGAATCCCACTCCAATTTAAAGATTATAGATTTTTCCCAACATTTTTTCACATGCATTTTAAATGCAAATAAACTATAGATTTTCTAAAAATGAACAAAAATTCGATTTACAAAATTGTATTACATTTGTCACATTTTCCACTTCAACACCACATTTATGGCAGTAAAATCGTCTAAGGGTTTGTTGTGTTCGATCTTCCACAACAGCTTCGGCCATTTTTAATATTTAGAATTTCACTATTTTGTGAGTTCAGTGATTCCACACAAAAAAATAATTTTTATTGTTGCAATTTAATTTAAAATTGTATTATTAGTTTGTATTATAAACTATATTAATTTATTTTACACTATTTCTTATATTTATAATTTATCATTAATAATTTATTAGTTGTAGTATTCATAATTATATGTTTGTGTTTATAAAATGGATTTTTATTTAAGTGTTCATTATCAAATTTTTAACAATTGTATTATTATAAAAACTAGATTATTTATTGGTAATTGAATAAACTAAAAATCGTGTGAAAATTTTAATATATTATGCAAATTGGAAAATTTTTATAATTAAAGTTCTTTTTAAGGAGGTGTCAAAAAAAGAAAAGCAAAATGGTTTTGGTTTTGTGATTCATTATTTTGTGGTTAAGTTGGCAGTACTTTAGCGGGTAAAGGTACCCTTATACTACTAATTGGTTTCGAGCCGGCTTTTTCAGTTTGATTTGATTGTCAATCATCGGTTGACAGGAAACGCTGGTAAGCATGGCTGGTTTCCCGATGCAATTTTTCGATTGTGTGGAAAAAATAGTTTTGATTCCATACTAAATTCCATATTACAAAATATGAAAGACGCAAATTATAATTTGGACCAAAATAATTGTTTTTCACTTTCTCTTTCTGTTTCGCGATAACATTATTTATTTTTTTATGTTTGGTTTGTATCTTTTACCCTGGAGAAATTTCATGAAATAATTAAAAATTTTGTTTTATTCTCGCTACCATTTTGAAAAAGTCTATTGCGCGTTTTTCTTCAAATTAAAAATTTTTATATGCGTTTTTGACATTTTGAAGCTTCTGAGTAACGTCGAGTATATCTCCAGTATATCTCCGATTGTGCGTGCACTTCTTGTTTGTTTTATTTTCTCGTGTTGTGTTTTATTTTAATGATTTTTAATTATTACAGTAACATTAATTTTATTTAGTTAACATCTAAAATAATGGTATTAAATGGTTGCGATTGGATTGGGCTAAAGAGGTAAGAAAAACAGTTTTGCAATAACGTCGCCATTTAGAAATCTACGCAAATTTTTTATATAAAATGTTCTTGTTTTATTTTTTTAAGATGCTGATATTTTAAGATTTTTTAAGATTTTAGTCTTTTCAGTTTTTCACGGAACGAGAATCGACCCCCTGTATCTTGTAAAATAAGTTTTTAGGCTGGTTACTTTGTTAATTTTGAGTATCTTGTATTTTCAATTTGTGATATTCTAACGGTCGATTGTCTTAATTTTTATAAATATTAGAAAGCCAAAAACCCGCTAAAAGTTAGGAAATCAATGTTCAAGAGCTCCTTAGTTAAAAGCTAAAATAATTTACATAAAATTAGGAATTTAGCTAACTTACCTAATCTATGTACACTACGTATGTAAAATATTTAGTGAAGGAACAACAAATTAATGTTGGCCTTTATTATTAACATTTTTAATAGTTTTTTAATTATTTTTAAAATAATTTGTTTAACTCCAGGCAATTATTGGCAATCCCCACTTTCAGAGGAGGAGGAAAAGTACAGGAGATGATTATATTATTCGAATGATCGAGAAAAGGCTAATAAACCTGGAATGCACAATTTTAAAAACTTTAGGGGAATCTCATCAGGAGCTTGGATTTATCGTAACTTTATTTAATCTGTGAGTGTTCATTAAAAATAGAAAAAATCTGTATTATTGAAATATCTACTTATACTGCGTTATTTTTTCTTAATCGGAGTTTAGAGTAGTCAAGGTTGGAGGTATTCCTCTGGACCCGCCGCAACGAAGGGTGAGTCAACTAGAGGAGATGGAAATACAGGTCATCATTCATATGTCGAAGTCTATTGCTTGATCGTCTTGTTTGGCACAACTGGAGGCATGACATTATTATTAGCGGAGTGATCAACTCTATTATGATCTCCAGAATACTCTCTCATAAGACAAATACATATTTTGCAGCAGGTGCAGAAGGGAAGCTCATCAGTATCGGTGTCATTGCGAAATGTTTTAAAAATACGAACCTAGTATTATCAATGGAGAGGATGATAACTGAAGGTTTACATAAACGATAATCCATTGCCTCATTTTTCTGTCTTTAAAAAACATTGCCTTGAGTATAAAAAGAAAACAAATCATCTAAAAGTAATGGTTAACTTCAGAGGTATTCGTTTTGTTCAGGTCGGGCGAAGCTTACCGTTAAATTACGAGTAGACGTTGATTGGATGATTAATTACATCGATTATATAGGCAGTTTGTCTAGCTAATTTATATTTTTGTATTTTATTTTGTTTTCTACTCTATTAATATTCCTTTACACCTGTAAAATGGGCATTTAATTGTTAGTATGTTAATAATGGTGTATTATTTGGTTTAGTTTAGTTAAGTTATTGTATTTTTTAATTAGGTATTTTTACGAGTCGTTTATAGATCTGCCGGACACCCTCTTAATGCTGCGCTCAATTTGTTGACACATTGTGCTAATATCATTAGGAGATCCAAATTTATATCTGCTTATCTCTTCTGTGTCTCTGTCTCTGAGTTAGCAACCTTGAGTATAAAAATACGATTAGTCTACAGTATCGATTGTGTTAGTATTATGAGTTTTGAGCCAACTAATTTTGCCAAATTTTCTATGAAAACAACAAAAATTACCTGAAAGTGAAAATAACACATTAGTCATAATAATAGTGAAGACCCTGAAAGTGTAAATATTTAATAAATTTTTACTTCATTTATACTTCTTCTTTTTCTAAGCAGATAATGAAGCTTTTATCAACAGAACAGCAGAACTATAGTTTCAATACGGTGGGTTTAGGCTGCATTCTAATAAGGTTCGTTAAGTAGAGATCTATCCTCTATTTTCTAGGCTTTTGGTGTATAATACTTTCTGTGTAGTTGAAAGAAAGTGTCTGTGGTGCAAGTTCCCAAAACTGAGGAGTTCCAAAATTCCTCTCACTTAAACCCAATTAGTATCCTGTCGACCTAATACTAGACAATACAAAATTTCGATCATTCAATTTTGAATGTTACAAGTACGGAACAGTCAAAATCAATATTAACCCCAAATTGTAAAAAAATGTCAGAAAGAACCTTTTCTTTCTTAGGTCGCGATTAGATTATTTTTGGGCTCGTTAACGTTGACAATAACGTGATAAGGCATGGTCACAGAATACAAATATAACCAGACCAGTAGGTCGATTCTGGTTTTCCTATAGGAAAAAGGAATTTGGAAAGATTTTTCGTAGTATTTTTGTCGTAAATTTTTTTTTCTGGCATACTATGGCAAGCAGTTGGTGTAAATTTTTTCATAAACAAAATTAAATTGGGAATATTATTCCTATCCAATTTCGATACGGAAAAAATATTTCCTAAATTATAAAAATTTAGATCAAACATGATTTCTAAGTAAGCCAAAAAATGATATTTTTAAATGTTAATGTAAGTAAATGTAAATGTTTTTCCTATTTCCTTTTCCTATAGGAAAGCCAGAATCGACCTACAGACATTACGTAGGCCAAGAAATTTTGTTCCTACCTTAAATTTTTTATAGCAAACATATCTTATAGATACGAATATTTTAACATTGATAACTGTATGTTAACTAACTGTTTTTGTTGTAATATATTGTGAAAGCTTCATTATGAGTACATTATTGTTTGTTTGAAACAAAAGTATTGAAAAATAACGTATTTTTCCTACCTTAAGTGAGTCAAGGTCAAAAAATGAGTCAATATTTTTCCGTACAAAAAGAGCGTTATATTTTTTCTCTAGTTATTCTGTTATGATTATAATTAGCAGTGTCTGAGTATACGGCCATATTACAATTTACGAACTTTTCATAGCATTTGTATGGCCTGCATCCATACAACTGCTATGAAAATTCTTTTTTGATAATTTTTTGACTTTATTAATTTATATTTTGTAAATGTTGCAAAAAATAAATTTTCATTTTCCAGAACGTGAACTTTGTTTATTTATCTTTAATAGTAATAAATTGTTTTTCATTTTGAAGCTAGATTTTTTACAGAATTTTACCATTTTCCGCTACCGATGTCTTTAGCTTGATGATTATCGTATAATATGTAGAGTCAATATGTATGAAGAATAGTTAGGTTTTTTAGTTTTTCTTCTCTATGTTGTTACACATCCATGCATACACACAAACTTTGCTATATATATTACTTGATGATCATTAAATTAAAGACACCATAGCGGAAAATTCTAAAATTCTGAATGAAAAATTACTTAAAAATAAAAAAGAATTGATTAACATATTAGATATATAATCAAAGTTCATGTTCAGGAGAATGAAAATTTATTTTTCTGCTACATTTACGAGATACAATTAAATAAAGTCAAAAAAACTTAACAAGCATCACCTTCGAACCATGGATATTTGCTTTTGGCGTCGACGGCCCTGGTTCACCTGCCATGACTCACTCTGGTTTACGCTTTGGATTGCCATAATGAATTCACTTTTCATCCTCAGTGATGATCCGATGCAAAAAACCCTTCCTTTGCTGTCGTTGAAGCAACAATTCGCACGTGGTTTTCGGACCTTCCATGTTACGTTCTTTCAATTTGTGTGGCACCCAATTTCCCAGCTTCTGAACCAATCCAATTGCATGTATACGTTGCGAAACACATTGTTGGGTAATATTCAACTTTTCTGCCAATTGTTTTTCGGTCTGACAAGGGCCCACATTAAGCAATTCTTCCAATTTTATATCTTCAAACTTTCTTTGTTCACCTTCACGTTCATTGTCTCTTACGTCAAAATCACCAACTTTGAATCGTTGAAAGCACTCTTTGCATGTTGTATTCGATGGAGCATGTTTACCGTAAACTTCCACAAGCAAACGATTTGTTTCCGCCGCACTTTTCTTCAACAAAAAATAATGAAGTGAAACTTCCCGCAAATGCTGTTTTTTGGTACAAAATTCGACATTTTCAATTACATGAAATACCCTCTAAACATTGCAATTCGAAAATGATACGTAAACGATGAAACTACTTCATACAAAACATCGTTTTCCATTCGTTTTTGCGATTCAAAACCGATACAATTACGAATCCACCGTACTATGATAATTAGACTTTTGGCGATGCATTTTCTATGTGTTAGTGTGTATCGAAAATATTACATATTTTGCGATATATTTACGTATCATATTTGTCTAGCCGAAAACATTTCGAAATTAACGATGCAATTGCGTATCGAAACTGTAGTATCGTTTGCAATGTATTTACTGGAATTAGTAGAATAAATAATTATTTGTAGAATATTCTCAAAGAAAGGTAATAAATTAAACAAATTGCTAGTTGTTCTTAAATATATTTTTAATATTTTAGATAAATAGTTTGTTATTTATAACATACGTCGGATGCAGCATATATTTGTGTTATTTCCTTTTTTATGATACACACAAAAAATTTACAGTAAAACAAATACATTTTTTAAAATTATGAATGAACATATAAAGTAATAAAAAAATTATTAAAAATTTAGAAATAAAAAAATTAAAAATGGTGTATGATTTTCTTTTCACGGTATTAGTATAGATACTCAGTACTCAAACGATTAACACAAAATGGTGTATAATCTGTTTTGTATTCATTTTTGTATTTTTTGTGTTCCTATAGGAAAATAGTTTTAAATGTGTGTATGTGAAAGTAAAAATATATATCGTTTATCGATCGAAGAAAATGTGTCGGTGTTAACGAATCGCATGTTTTGTGTAGAGGGTAATTGTTGTTTACGCTTTGAACAAATGCCACTAGTAATTATACAAGCTTGACATCTAACCTCCAAAAAACATGTATGTATTGCCCGATTGAATAATATGCAAGCAGTGTACTAATGCCACCTGTATAAAAAGGTCGGAAATACATTTGTACACCCAATATATATATATATATATATATATATATATATATATATATATATATATATATATATATATATATATATATATATATATATATATATATATATATATATATATATATATATATATATATATATATATATATATATATATATATATATATATATATAGGTTTTTTGACTAAGCGTTTCTTAATAGTTTGTTTTGGAAAGCGTTTTTGACCTTATGACACTACTTTACAAATTTAGTCACATCAGCAATTACTGCATTTCGAAGTCATGTGATTATAAATATTTATTTTAAATATGGAAGAATAATACTTAATTATAAACGTCCTAAATTATAAATATGGCCCATGCAAATTTTGAATGATAAATTCAAAAGAAAACAACCATTCAAATTATTGATCATTACACCGTTCAAACGAGGTAAATTGATGTTTTGACTCCAGTGCTACCAACGTTAATACAATATTTCTTCGTTTTATTACAATTTAAAGCAATAAGCAAACAAATATTTGGTACCGTTATGCTAGCATTACTAATAGTAATAGCAAAATACACAAATTATCCCAAAAATCAATAAAATTATCATTAAAATTCGTAATTTTTTACCAAACAAATTTTAAAATCCCACATAATATCGATACTGCTGAAATCTATACTACCGACACAATTCTTATCAAGTGACAAACATGTCCTACTGCTGTCAAAATTCTGTATTTTTGAGTTAAAAAAATTGTACACGCACGGCAAATTAAAAGTTTGTGTCCAATAAATTAAATTATAATTAAATCAACTAAATTTCGGTAAAGTTTATACATAATTCTAGTGATTCTAATAAAATTCGATAAGTATATTTGGAACAAAATACGTCAGAAGTAGCAATAGTAACCAAAAGGCAAAAATCAAAATTTTTTGTTGCGTCATATAGACCTTGAATATAAAATAAAAAAGTAAAATTTTTATAAAATTAACGTTAATTAATTAATTAATTTCGCTTTTATCTTTAGTTTTGAAGATAATTTATAAAATTTATCTAAAATTTTACATATGTAATATAAGGAAAACAAAAATATACGTATATTTGTTTTTTTGTTGTCTTTAAATTTTTCGCGATCTTCATCGGGTTCAGTTGAGTCGTGAATCTGATCGTAGAAGGTTCGGTTTAATTAAATTCTGTATCTTGTTTGGTTTTATTATTTTAATTAATTAAAAAGAATAATTAAAATATTTTAAAAATAAATTTCTCATTGAATGGTTTAAAAATATTGGTTTTGTGATATGAAAATTATAGTACAAATAAAAATTACCTATTGCATATAATAAATCTGTCAAAATTTTAATTAATTTTATAGTTTCTTGGTTCTGTGAAATTGTCACAATATTTTATAAATAAATAAATAAAATAAGAAATAAAATATTTTTGTAAAAAAGTGTTAGTTGGAATTAATAATATAAATACATATATTATTATAATATATCTAATTAATTAATAATGAGAAGTGTAAGAAGTAGTTTAACTATTGGAAGATTAGCTGCTGTTCCAAGATGTCCCAAGATAAGATCAAGTAAGTGTTAACCATTTAAAATGACGTATTCATAATGTTATTGTTTTGGGTGTGCAAATTTTTTCAAAAAATATTTGTTTTATTTATAAATACAAAACATAATGAATATATTATTGAATTTAAATTTGTACGGCGTAGTTTATATAAAATCTTAAAGTAAAATGACTTTGGTGTGTTGCGGTTATCGATCTTGTACTTTTTAGAGTGTTTGTTGTTGAATTTAAAAATAATTTATATTATTATAAGTTGTTTATTTGTTTATAATATTTAATCGAGTTATTGATAATTATTTGTATTCTTATATGTGCATAAAATTCTAAATTTTGTTTTGGAAATTCCTTTCACAGAGTAGTATAGTAGTATAAATATAGATCATCATTGCGTATATACACGGCCAAGTAGAAGGCAAAAAAAAGTACGATTTGTATGAATGCAGGCCCATAAAACGTAAACACGGAAAAATACTCATATAAATGCATACATACAAAGTTCATATATTGTGATATGACCGCATAGGTGTTGATAACTTAGAATTCCAAAAATTGCATTTGCATCTTGGTAACAATTATATTGGCAAATATATTTATGCATATAACAAGTTATTTAATAAACTTATAATATTTATACAAATAAAAGCGGTGTATTGTTTTGATAGAATTTTATTTATAGTTAAGTTTTAGATATAGCATTGTTTGTGACTGAATTTATCATAACAACAAATAATTGCTATTGGTATGTTATTATCATAATTAAACTCGTTTTTTTAAATTTTATTGTTATTAAATTAGCTGGAACGTACAAAGTTCCCGCACACAAATAATGAATGCCATCTTTCATAAAGGGTTTAGAGCTAGTGCTTTATAGTATATACACAATTTTTACAGGGCCCGTTAGAATCATCACAAGAATCCTTAAATTGCTCTTTTTAGCAATCGCGTATTAGGCTAAAATACGGTTTTGTTATAATTGAACATGTGTTTCGCCGAACAACAACTAAGTTGTTAAAGTTATCACAGTTGTAAGAAAATGGTACATCAGGACCACTTAGTTCTAGTTGTACGTACGCTGATAGCCACATAACCGCACACTACTCTGTCAGAGGCGATTAACCAGATGTTAACATTTCCTGATCGAATTGACAAAGGGGTTGTTAGGCAACGATTTGAGCATGGTCTTGCAGCCATTGCCCAAGATTGAGCTCTACCACGTTCGATTTCAAAGCCTCAACAACACAGGAAATCAAACCCGTCATCTTAGCTTGATCCATGGTAGTAAATACCCAAATTACTTGTAGATCTAAATTTAAGTGTAGAACAGTAAATTCCGAACCCAGCACTGCAATTAGATCGCCATTTTTATGGAAGGCAATCTACTTGGCTAATTCGTCCCTCAAATCCTGAGACATTCAAATATCTCTCGGCAGAGAAGCTACAGACAAACTTAGATAAGTCATATTTGCGGATTTCATGAACCGCATTAATAGCTGGTATTAACGATTTTAAATTTCCGAGAATTAGCTGATTTCTCATAAATGCACCAAATGCACCCGCCACTGCAGTTTAATCGATAAACAATAGAAGAAACTGAAATTAACACAAATGATTTCCTGCTTAGATAAGAAAAGATTGAACTTAAGTTTAACTTCAAGTTCGTGAATAACCTAAAGCCACGGTAATGATGAGAGCTCATTTGTTGTTTTTTTCTTTCATTTTATTTTGTTTTATATATTTTAATTTTATTTAAATTTGTTTGGACTAAACAGACTCAGCTTCCTTTTTCCTTCCGTCCGCGACGGGTATTGTTTTGCTTAGCTAGCCACTTTGTTTGCCTTTTTATAATCAATATTTGATTTTATACTAATACATATTTTGCCGCTTGTTAACTTCTAAATTTTCTTGAATTTCACTCTCACAAACAAATAATAATACAGATGGAGACTCCCGCGCGCGGTTGGGAGGTGTAATAGGTCGTTGGGAACTAGTATTATCATTATTATTAGAGAAAAACTGTAAATTGTTGTTTGCAATCAGTTTTGGCGGAAACACAGAGTAATTTAGATGAAATGCATAGATTTAATCCAAACCACAGTATTGTTTTCTATTCAAATTGCGACTGGCATTTGTGATAGTAGTAAAAGAAGTGTACTACCTTAAGAACGAGCTCATGTAGCACCACTTCGTAAGATTTACCGAGTCTGTAAATTCGAAACAAAACTAAACTTCATAAAGGCTATAAAGAGATGAAACAGGCGATCGTTTAGCATAATACCATCAATAAAACAATCGGCCATACACCGTTCAAAGAAAAATAAATATTTCTATAGTAAAACCTCGTTTTGTAATCATGGAGCCTGTTTTGGGCGAATTAAGGCGAATTAAAACAATGCAAGCGGATTCTTTCGAATGCGCCTGAAAAAATTCGATCGCTATTTAGTTGTTAATTATTTTTGTGTAAAACATATATACTTTTTACACTATTTGCCGTAGGTACTTGGCGAAACACACTTACACTTAACAAACACATTTTATTAAACACTTGTTTTTTATATCGCAAAAAATTAAATTTTTGAATATTTTAATTAAAAAATTTGTCCAAAAAGTTTAAAAAATCACTCGATCGATTTCGACTTGTTATGTCATCATCAGGAGTATCAAGAGAATCGAATTTTTCAAATCAAATTTTTTGATATCGATGAAAATGGAAATCGAACAATTTCATAATAGGCTACATTTCAATCGGCAGAAGTATTGGGCTGTTCGGTAGCAACATCAACAGGATGGATGATGGAACCAGGATGCAACCTGGAATATAAAACGAATGAAGCAGGGGGCCTAATGAAACTTTTCAATTTTGATTTTTTCGATATCTAAAATATTCCATTCGACGCGAATAAGCTTTATTATATCAGGTGCGCAACTAAATTTCCGGGTCACACATAGATGGTGCTAGCGACACATCTAGTTGTCATTTATGTCAGAAGTTGTGTTTTGTTCATAGCGTGGACAGTTGTTAACGATAACTAGTTGTAATACCAGCACATATTGCAACGCAAAAATATTTTTTCTAAAATCGAAAATGTCGAATTTTATGCCAAACAAACAGCATTTGCGGAAAGATTTGCTTTTCTGCTTCAACTTAAAAAAAATACAGCTGAAACACGTCATTTGTTTGAGGGGCGAACATGCACCATCGAAAACTACCTGTGATGATTTTGACATTGAGGACAAGTAGCGCTCCGGAAGACCAAAACTATTTAAAGACATCGAGCTGCAAGCGTTATTGGATGAAGATGATATGCAAACTCAGGATTAACTTGCGGAGGCATTAAACACGATTCGCCAAGGTATTTCCAAACGTTTACATGCTATGGGAAAAATACAAAAGGAGGGAAAATGGGTGCCGCATGAGTTGACTGAGAAACAGATGGAAAATCGAAGAGCAATTCCGGCACGGCCTAATCAGGACACCATCAAAACGCTGATGTGGGATCTGCTATCGCACCCGCCTTATTCGCCAGACCTGGCTCCCTCGGATTATCACTTGTTGGTCGATGGCGCATGGCTTGGCAAGGCCACACTTGGCCAGTTTCGAAGAAGTGCAAAATTGGTTGGATGAATGGTTTCGGTTCTAAGACGCATCGTTTTATCGTCGTGGTATTCATGTATTGCCAGAGAAATGTGTAGATAGCGAAGGACTATACTTTGTATAAACCATTTTTTATATATCTAAGTATTGAATTTTTTCATTTTTCATTTTTCAAAAAAACCCAGAAATTGAGTTGCAAATGAACGTTGGCCGCAATTTGTTCAACATGTTCCCAAATGTTGGGTGTACTGAAAGTGCCCAATGATAAATGAAGCACCGATATAAACACGACATTCTCATAGCATTGGCAATTTATCTGTGAATAAACGGAGCACATGATGAACAATCTATTCTGCCGTGCTAAATAAAAAAACAAAATAACTTACAAAACAACATAATATTTTATTTCTCCAAATAATACATCTAAAGTTGGCCTTCGTAGTCTACAAACCGTTATAGTAGTATTTAAGATATAAAAACGCGTTTGTTTTTTTATTTGTACTGAGTGGGTAAGAATAATATCAGGATGAATTACGCGGTTCAAGCAACTAAGAATATGCTGACTCATACTCGCGTTAATGAAATTTTTATATACAATTTGCACACTACATCTACAACCTATAAAGTCGACGTTTTTTTCATTCATCGGGCTGTCTTAGTTCTATTGTTCATACTGGTTTAAAGCGAATCTTGTATCCAATTTTAATGATTTCGTATCATTTTTATCTTTTATCGACTATGTAAAGACAGGCAAGTACTGCCAAAAATATCTAAACAAACAAAAGCTGGCTCAATACATGTGCGTATAAATATAACATGTATATGAAAAAAATTAAACCACCAAAGTGAACGAATGTTATTGATCTCATTCGTTGAGATAATATTCAAATAGTATAGAACGCAAATGTACAACACAAATATTAAAGAAAAGGTTATCCGCGGTTTTATAAATAAACGGAACAAAAATATGCATGATTGTCACATAAAAGAACTTCTTACAATTTTCTTCATGCACATACAGCATGTACATATGACCTAATAAAAATAATATTCTTGAACTTGCATAAGCATATGTTATTTGTTTTGTAAATATAAATAAACCATTAAATTTTAAAACAATAACAAAAATTGGAGAGGTGAATATGTTATGGCCAACACACGATTTTCTTTTACCACGAATGTGTACATACGTGGAGATCTCGAATACACCAAACTTCATTTCTAAAGTGAAAAATTAGACTCGCTTGATTAGAAATCAAAAACCATTATTCCTGCTTAAATTTCAGAAAACCAATAACGACCCTTGTTGAAAGTTTAATCTTTAAATTTATTTGAATTTTTTATTCTTTGTCGTTTTTTTGTAAATGCGAAACTTTTCAACCTCTGCAAAAATTGTAAATGCCAATTCCGGTACACAGATTTCCATCAAATTTTTGCAAAGATCTCCCAATTAATAGGAAAAGGTAAAGTATGATGTTTGGTTCCTAACAGTTAATCCGCCTGGATCGTAGAACTGACGAATTTTGGCGAAATAAAGTGTTTTTTTTATTTTATTAAAACTCGTCATTTCTGGTAAGATTTCCAAAAATGATCTGAACAAAATTTTGTTTGAATCTTAATTTACAATTCTTTTGTTTTTAGTAGTTTTTTTATAAATGATATACTTTTCAAAAACTTAAAAGCTCCTGTATAAGCTGCTACTTCTGGTGGACTATTTCGGCCAAAAATCAGTGACATCTCCAAATTTCTGAAAGCAGCCTATACGTGTGAAGTTTTATTTGGATCAATCAATCCATTCGGGTGGCTGTACACGGTTCAAATTTTTTGTTGAAAAACAATTTTTTGTCAAAAGTCTCATCATTTCCTTTTAAATTTTGACAAACTGATCTGGGTCGATATTGTTGCAAATTTAATTTAGAATCTATTAGTTCTTAGTCGTTTTTCTCGTAAATCATGCAATTTTCAAAACACCACACACACTTAAACACCCACAGAGATGTTTTAAAAACTCGGCGATATAGCGAATGCTAAATCTGCAAAAATCTCGAGGTACAAAATTTTTCATGATTACTATACTTTATATTACTACGACGTAAAGTAAAGTATTGTAATAGATGAACTTCTAATATCTGCGCCAGAAATTTTAATATTGACGTTTTATTACGTGAGGCATATTTATGTTCTGTAAATACTTATAAAATTATATAATTGTTTTGCAACTGGTTTTAACTGACTCAGTTGTTGATTAATCACCCAATGTAATTTGTTGTAGAGGAAATATTTATTTTGACGACACTTTCTTTATGAGATTGGTAACGTGGCCGTGAACTATCGAATGTTGTGTAACCATCGACAGCAAATTTCTAAGGTTCAATAAACGTCTGATTTATTATTGAGCAACTATGCACTTTTAACCTGGGAGTGTTTATTTAATTTTGTGTTCGTGCGATATTAAGCATACTTTCTCTATAAAGATCGAGATTGTAAATCTGTTTAAGATCATCTTCGATTATCAAACCTTTTCTTTGTAAGTGTGTACATCACATCATACATACAATTTTGAGATCGATCGTTTTCGTAAGATGCTTAAGAAATGTGTGAATCGAATCAAAATCTTAACGCTATTTAAATATTATATACTTTCTTATGTGAAACAGATTAAAGGCGTAATTCATTTTTATTTTTGTATTTTAGAGTATTAATTTTAATTTTTTTTATAGATGATATTCTTTAAGGCTCTTGCTTAATATGCCTAGCAACCTGATTTAGAATTTTTACGTTTTTTTCGCTAACGATACATCTCAAGGATCCCATTGGCCGCTTCATTCAAGTTTTCCATATTCATGTGATTTTCGGAATAACGTATGATTCCTTTTACATTTTTTTGGTAAGCTATTAGCGGACAAGAATTTTCAAACTTAGTCCATATTGCATTTGACGAGTTTGCCTAATTGCACTAGGTGAGTAAAACAAACTCGATAGTTCTCTAGAGCAAAATTCCTAGACTGTTAGTTTTTTATTTCAATGAGTATTGAACGATGTCCTCTAAAGTTAAACTTAAAAGAGTGCTTAAAGAGATCTTAAAATTAAGACGATGTTGGGCGTAGAAAAGCCAATTTCAATCAATTTACGGTGAGCGGAATTAAAAAAGTTCGTTCACACAATTAATAACGTTTAATTCGGAGAGCTTCGGGGGTTAAACAGAGATGGTTCGCTGCTATTAATATTTGCGATCCCAAATGGCTCGCGTCACAACCAATTTTAACTTGGAATGTTTTTTATTCGAACTCCTCGACATAAGTGCTAAAAATTCCTCGGAGGTGGTTCAGGGGATCGTATGGCAAATATACGAAAGTGAAAATAACCTTCGTGTAACGGTTCAATCATCAAAAGAAACACACGGCAACAAGATCTGCCGTTCTACAAAAATATATCTTTGCGAGACAGAAAACTTTTACCTAACTTAATGGGAACATACTTACTTACTACTTACTTATACTCACTGCAAATTGATATATTTTATAAAATTGCTTTTCTAGAAAGGTTGTGTGGAACAGTGTGAGGTAGCCAGACGATTATTTCCAGAAATTCCAATAATCTTTTATATCGAGATCGTTTTCGAGAATCATCAGTATAAATCAGTCACTAAACAATATAGGCCCGATGCTGGATAATATCTCCCGCTGGGCTGCGATGCTAACGCGCTTCATATCTGTTCGTTAAGTGGCCTTGAATTACGTCGTGTACGGTTTAAGTGCTGTGGCCTCGAACGCTCAACGACGTATTCCCTGTGAAACAACAGCTTATTCATTCATTCATTTATTTGAGACGACTTTCGTGTGGTTTGAGGCAGTTTTTGTTATTGGATATGGTAGTTCAAACACATGTCCTGTTTTTAACAGTAAGGGGTGCTCCCTAAAATTATAAAATTGATCAGGTGCCAACCATATTGTTGAGTAAAAGCTATTAAATTTGCACAAATTGCGTTACAATCTCTTGTGAGTTAAGATAGAGTCATAGGTTTGCTTCATGGGCAATAATTAACGAGTTTTCCGGTCAGAGTACTTGATTAGTGTTTGTTTTCACTCACTTGTTTCAAAAGCAAAATATTCAATTAAGATTTTTTCGGTAAACGGTATCTATATAATTATACTCGTAGAGACCATAAAATATAGAGACGTTGTGAATAATCACATAGTTGAAAACGGTAGATACTTAGTTTGTTGATGAATTTTAGAGTTAGGCGATTAATCTTTATATATTTTTTAATTCTTTATACAATCAACATTAAAGTTGTGACCTTTCTAATCTTTAAACCGTTATAGTAGTATTTAACATAATAAAAACTTATACTTCTGCTTTATTTGTGATGAGTAGGTAAGAACATTAATCAGAATTAGATAAGAGGTTCAAGCACCTTAGCACTTTTGCGAAATCTTCACTTTATTAATGATGTTTTTATATACAATTGTGCACAAAGCTACAACCTGTAATACCTTTAACTTTTTCATTCATGCGGTTTTATTGTTCAAATTGGTTTATAACGAGTATCATATTTTCAGTTACAATAATTTCATGACAATTTTATCTTTCGTCGACTAAGCGTCGCCTTGAACTAGATAATTAAGACACACAAATTAGCGATTTTTCAGCGATCGTAAAATATACTATTTTCTTGATTATTAAAAAAATGCGTTTATAATTAGTAGGCTTTCGTAGGCAGACATAAATTCAAGTATAGAATGGAAATGTCAGCAATACAGGTCTACTGAAATTTATTCTACAAGGTTAAAACTATAATTTATTTCTATAGGAGTTTTAAATTAACAAGGGTTCTATCAGCCTAGCTCATCAATATTTATGCTTGTAGGGTACTACGAAATAGATTTTACATTTTGGCGAAATCCACTACCATGTTTAGTTATCAGTTTTGTATTTCTTTATCTTAGATTTAGGAGCATACTGTTGATTGGATCATCTCTATTAGAGAGATTTCAATTCTCCGATGTTTTACCAAATTGTTTCATTTCGGCTAGTACTGTTCTCTTCCAGGTCATTGCTCGTCTTTCTACTTTCTTCTTATACCTTGCGAATTTCATATTCTAAGTAAACTCTTGTTTTGTTGATTATATCTATCTACACTTTCGTTTCTTGACGTCACGTCCAATTTCGATCTGTTTTGTTTGCCAAAGTAAGTTTTCGTTTGGGATTTTGTTCGGCCGAAAGCATCTTATGGTACTAGCCCGAAAAGGCATTTGCTTTCAAATTTCTCGAATGTTTTTATAATCTTCTGCGTGTGTTTCTATATTTCACAGCCGTATACGCCAGTAGTTTTACACAGACATTGAATTTTCGTGGTTTTTCGTTTCTTGATAGGATATACTCATTTCGAATCTTCATATTGAGGTATTTCTAGCCTTGTTGGTGCGTTAGTTATTGTCTTCCTCTATTCCACCTGTTTTTTCTACAGTACAACCAGCAGTTTAGTAACACTGAATGCCACTCGGAGTTGCAATATCTAGTTTATATGTAGATCACAATATCCAAACTGTTAGAAACATAGTGGACAGTTTAAATATTCTTATCTAACTCTTCACGTGTTAAATTATTTGTCACTTTGTTTCCTGTGCATAGAACATTATTCAGTAGCGTCGCTGTATATTATGTGATAACGGTTTTTATATTACTTAAGACACCTATTTTGTAAAGCTCCTTTCTGATTGTGCTACTGTTAATGGAATCTAAAGCGTGTTCGAAATATACGAAGTATAGGTAGAGTGACGACCTCTATTCGTTGGATTGTTCACAACTTCTACTTAATTTGAAGCCAGCCGGCTCGTATCTTATATGCCGGTTGACCATTGGTCATATTCGCTCAAGAATTTTTACATCCAATGAAGAGATTTTGCCGCTTGCACGGTGGTTCTCCAGCTGTCTCGGTTCGTCGCACGCTCCCACCAGTTTCAACATCCTATTACTCGAAGATCTTGTTCGACGTCATCACGCCATTGTAGTCTAGGTCTTCTCTTACGACATAAGCTGAAAGGTTGCTGATAGAACGCTTTTCATATCATTCGTTCGGATGGGGATCTTTCACCGTGTCCCAGCGATCTAACTAGCTTGGATTTAATGAATTTCGTGATCCAATCGAATCTGGCACTCGTTGTTCGTAACTGTAACTGGACCGTAAACAGATTGAATGACCTTTCAATCCGGAGTCTTATTAGTGCCTTTGTAAAGTGCGAGTTGACACGACGGTAAAATTTTGATCGCAACAATCTGGTGCGTAGAATGTCCGGCTGCGACGCGAGCCTTTTTATATGCCGAATATCGATAATTGACCTGATATATATTCTGTCAAAAAAGTAACGGGAATTGGTCAATAAAACATAAAATATTTATTATTCATTCCCATTTATTGTATTGCCTTCAAAGTAGGCCCCTTCCGAAATAATACCCTTATGCCCTCGAGTAATCCAATCATCAAAACCTTTTTCAAAAGAAATTTTCCGGAATCAACTTCAGTTCTCGCCTCAAATTCTCTTTTATGTCTTCTATCGACTGAAAACAGGTGGCATGAAGTGATAATTTGAGTGTTGGAAAGAGAAAAAAGTCAGCCGGAGTCATATCAAATGAATTCGATGGTTGTTCGATAATATTTGTTGAGTTTTTGGCTAGAAATTCGTTCACAATGATAGCCTAGTGAGATGGTACGTTGTCGTGGTGCAAAATCCATGAGTTTTCTTTCCACAAACCTGGCCTGTTTCGACGAATTTAGTCTCTCAAATGCCACATAACGCCTAGATAATATTCTTTATTTACCGTCTGACCTGGCAAGAATTCCGAGTGCACAAAACCGCGATAGACAGTCAACATTACCTTGACTTTTGATCGACTTTGAGGTGGTTTTTTCGGTTTCGGCTCAGTTGGAAGGTCCCATTCCAAACTTGTTGACTGGTTTGAAACTCGTAAATCCATGTTTCATCACCAGTTGAGGTTAACTTCAGTTGAGGCCGAACAGAGCGAGGCAAATCTTCCATCACGATCGCTTTTGAATGCACCGTACCATTAATATGCACATGCTTTTGATAAAGTCGATTTACCGTAAGCCTTCTATAACATTTATCTATAACATTTTATTTCTATAAAAAACCAATGCAAATAAATAGGGGTTTTCGCGCGGAAATTGAGAGACGAAACCACAAGTTTGTGTATACGTACAAGAAGGATAATACTCAATTTTGAATAAGTGTGTTGTCAATTGTTATACAAGTATGTGTATTTTTTTGGGCTCATAGACATCAACATTTATTGAACCGGGCGGAATCGGTTCAAATTGTTGGTTGCTCCACTCCAGCTTTGTGACATTTTCCCATGGTATTGAAATGGTGAATTTGGCTTTTCAGTTTAAATATAAACATTTCAGTTTTGAAGAAAGTTAATTTATTTTTTACGTGACGTGTTATTTAACACGTAACGTTTTACACAATGTTTTTAATGAAATATAAAATTTGTTAGTTTATAAAATATAAAATTATTAACCTAAAATCAAAACATTCCGAGTTCCGACTGGTGCAGCGCGCTAATTAGACGTACGTGTTTGTTACTAATACAAGCACATTTATTCAACACTATTGCGTTCCGGGAATTTTTCTCTCATGTCATTCGTTCAAAATAGGCGAACAGGAAAAGGCAGATTAATGGTAATTAATAGCGTAACATAGTTTTGAACTGAAAAGTGCCTTATTTAGTCCAAAACGGTGTCAAACAGACAGCATACATTGTATTTTGCCAGTTGGTCACTGGTACCAGCATCTTACGGTAGTTTTATCTCCTCGCGTTTCCGGTAAAATAATCCGATAAATGTAAATAAAAATGACGCTACATTTCAAAATTTTATTCACAGTTTTCTACGCCATATAAAGCGTATAACCTAAAACAATTTCATTACATTTTTTCTGAAACTGACTGTAAGAACACCATTAACAACAAATTGATCGATTGCTTTCCATTTGCGATTTACCACACTTTAGGATATCCAATCATAACTAATATAGAAATAGGTTTAACATACTTAATCGTTATCAAATTATGTTAATTATATTGATATTACAGCATTAATTTAATCTTATTAATTTTTTGCATTCTTTTATTTACACACACGTAAACGAAACTTAATTAAATCAATATTGAATGTTAATTTGCCATTAATAAATAATACAAATATGTTACTTAATTTTCTATGCGCGTATTATTGCTGCAAGTTCATTCTGTCAATTTGCATAAATTTTGCGATTTTCGTTTCATTAACTGTCACTAATTTGTTGACGTATTCGTTAAGCTAAATACATTTCTTTATTGAGGAATATAGCTGCAATATACATGCATACATGCAATTTCTATTCTATGTAAACAAAAATATTAAAAAATTGAAACTATTTATTATTTGTAATTGTAGACATGTAATAAGAGTGAGAGTACTATAAATAATTATGTACTCGAATGTATTTATTATTGTTGGTTATTTTAAGGTACACAAGTATTTCTAAATAGTAGATTTATGGATAATTTAAATAAAATTCAATATGTGTTACATAATTTTGTTGTTGTTGCTGCATATAGGTAATACATATTTGTAATTGAAATGACATTAATAAAATTTTAAAAAATAATTTTACATCACTTTATACATAAATACAAGTATACATATTTAGTGTTTGCGCCCAAAATTCTACTGTCTATCCAATTTGACAAGCGAGATAATTTTTATGTGACTGCTTAGATGCGATATTTCGTAATAAACATATATCAAAATGTGGTTTATATGTCGAATGTCAATTACAATGATTTCAGTAATCTTTGATTTATCATTTGTGTATGTAAAATGCAAAACATGTCGAGACACATTTCAAAAGATAAACAAAACTATAAATCGTATAAAGAAATGATAAAAGCATTGCTTGACCGGGAAGATAAATTAGTTTTAGTTTTTTGTTTATTGTACGATAGTTTGATATTTAAAAATATATTGACGATCCTCATTATTCTTGAATCGAAATATCTTAACTTGAAGACTACTTCTACCATAGAAGTTTTGTTTTTTCCTTCTAATTTAACAAGCAGTTGAATCAAAATAACTTTTATGGATTAGATATAGTTGCGTACTATATTGACGGTAAAGGTGCAGATGGAACTATCGAAAGTTTGACAATTATTAGCAGTGATAATTTGTTTTATTTATAACAGACATCGACAGATTTTTGTGAAATGAATGGACAAGTACTTGCCATATATAGAAAGCAAAATGTGGAACAGGCAATTTTGAATGGAATATTTGGTAGATGGATATAGTTTTAAGTTTATAATTAAATTATCATTTTTTGTAGGAGTTTCATTGAGAAGAAATACTAAAAATTGTCTTTGCATCAACGGTCGTGATACAAAATCCAAAAAGTAATACAACACTTTAATGTTGCACCTGTAATTAATGGGCTCGCGCAATTGACAGGTGTCCACCACTTAAGAGCTTGGATTTGCAAATTTCTAGCAATCTGTCGTGGACAGAATGAATATATATATATATGCAATCTACAACGGCCAAGTCATTGTTGTGTCGTCTAGTGAACGATGCAACTTATACTTAACTCCATCGGAGGTCTTAAGACTTTATAAGGCTTACGTTAGATCTACTATGGAACTCTTTGTTTTGATAAAATGTTTTGATATAATTCAGAATATAGTCGTTCGTGTAATAAACGTTGTATACATTCATCCTCAATACTTTAGGGCACAGACGTAATGTTGGTGCTCTAACTGTGTTTTACAAATTTTATTATGGTAGATGCTCTTCGGAAACTAGCTCCAATCCCATCCACAAATTTTTAAATGTGTAACCATTTCCTTTTGTTCTTTTACTTTTCTTTTTATTTTGTATCTCTTTAATTTGTTTTATTTAAATTAAATTTAACTTGTTTGATTGTTTAAAACATCAGAGAATTGTGTTTTTACTAATTCTATTTTATTTCGAATGTAATATTTTAAAAATTGAAAATGTTGGTCCGTAGACTGTTATGATAAATAGAGGAAGACCAAATACACAAAATGTTTCCTTCGATATCGAACACGCAAATTAGTTGTTCTGTAGTCATAGAAATAATTTTAAGAAAACGACTGAATACGACTCAGTAAAAAAAATCTAGGTAAACCTTTCAAAGGGAGTCATTTTAACAACCCCAATATGATGTTGATGCATTAGTTCTTAAACTCGTGTTTTTAATTTTGTTGGTATTATTAACGTATCACCATAGGCTTCATTACACCATTATTTAAAACTTCTTCTTCATTCGCACACTTTTCTAAGTATTATCGTTATTTGTTTCGTCTACAAATATTTTAAATTTATTCGCCTTCAAACGCAAAGTGACTGGCATCTGGCGGAATATTTTAAAACTACAGCCAAAGGTAATCAATTTCTCAAGAAACTAGTTTTTATATTATATGTACAAACTTCATAGTTGACTATATAGTTCGACTGAATATTATGTAAAATTCGCAAGTATTCAATTAATTAACAATTAATGAAATAATAATAAAATGGTATGAGTCTTTTTCTCATATAAACATATATCACGTTCGCTTGAATAGAAAGTGGTGCTAACTAGGCAGCGTTTAAAATGCCAATAGGCAAATGACTGCATAACTACCAAATTTACAAAAAATACCTGCGTTTCCTTCCATAGGCACACTTGAGAGGACATCCGCATTTGCCAGGGTTGCCTTTTTTGTATACTACATAATTCATATTCGTAGATAGAAGCTACAATTCCTAACGGAGTAGTCGCAATGAGGCGACTCCTGGAAGTTCTTTTACATGTCGTTTTCTTTGAAAGTCTAAAAATAAATTGAAGAGGATGATGATCCGATTATGGATAAACCGTTTTATGGTTACGTTGAACAAATTCAACTATAATATACCTACATGTTATTGTAAGAATCCAGCCATGCACAACTTATAATTCTTAAGTAACAACAAAATCAGCATCGACGTTAATTTACACAACGTTTATGAATAAAACATGATTATATTTTTATGTATTTTGATTAATTTATTAAACAATCATTTAATTTTAACATGTTTTTAAATAACGTACACAATTCAATCTGATTTTTAGGTTTGGTTTCATAAATTCAATAATTTTATCATCTCACTTTATATATTTATTTAGTTATTAATTATAAAATTAAAATAATTTCTGCCTTTTTATTTGTGACAGCTAAAATATAACGAAGTTTCGTTGCGTTTCTTAAGTAAAAATTAAGTTTTGCTGGGTAATAACACTGACATGCCATTTATCACATTCTTATTTTTTCATTAAGTTAAGTTTTTATTCTTCACTGGTTCTCACTTCAGCAACATTGGCCCTTAATTTTAGTCTAATTCAATTCGGCGATTGTTAAAAAATACTAGCCGGGTTTTTACCGGAATTTGTAGTCTGGATGTTGGATGTAATGTATATTTATTTTTTCCGTTTACCTTTTACTTTCCAACGTCTAGGTTACAAATTATTTGTCGTGACCGCCTAAACAACTTCGATTTATTCCAACCCTTTTAATGAAACAAGGTAATAGCTCTTAGCTATTTTGTAATTATGTACTTCGAAGCTTTTATTTTTAAATTAATGTGAAAATCATAATCACATTAGGAAACAAAAATAAATATTTTAGTACTTTTAAAATATAAACTTCAATAGACACCTTATAAAATTGCAAATTATATGATGATCACACCTTGGGATCACTACTTTTTATAATCACCAAAATTAAAACCTTCAGCAATACGTAGTCTAAATTCGTTGATCAATGTAACAACGTAACAACGATGTCATCCGTTTTAAAGGTGTAATACATAACTGGTTCATCATGTTTGGTAAGCGGACTAAATGATAGAACTGAATGTTCTACTAAAGCTCAAGCCTTGAACAAGTGTATTTTTATCGATGAACAAAGTAAATGCTATACATATTTAAATTGCGTTGCTTACACATTGTTGATTTAACAGCCGTATTTAGCGTATTTAAAGAATTCAGATATGGAATTTTGTTTATTTTATCTTTAATAGTGTTAAGGTGTTACATTTATCATATAACACAAACATACACTACCCAAATTATATTTATGCAACAAATCACTTCCTGCACAAGTACAATAATAGAGAACATAAAACAGTTTACTTTAGTAATGTAGAAAAATAATCATTATTAGCGTAGTTTTATGAGGGTCGTTTGAAAAATTCGTGACTAGATAATTACGTGATAATTGGGTCATTATCATTTTTTGGAATCATTTTGTTAGATAAGTTACATATAAATTGACACTTTTGGTATTTTATATCAAGTAATTTCTCAATTATATTCTAATTATTAATATGATCGTCTTGAGGGAGTTGGAAGAATTGTCACCAAGTTGGTTTACTCAACAGTATACAACTCTTACAGTGTCCATATAATTGATTAGTAATTAAATTAACTTCTTAGCTCAAACAGATGCACATATAGAACTGCAAATAAATAATGGTTTATGTTCTTAACATTTATGGAATAGGAACTAAATATGTGCGAAGAATGGTAACCTTATACATCCAAATAATAAATAATTTCGCATACTAATTTACATTTTGAACAGCATATCAGTGGCATACAAGAAAAACTCTCAATCTCAAGTTAATCGCGTCCCACGTTTGTACACACTACATGGTTCGGTACACTTGGCGTTTAAACTCAGTCATTGACAGTGATCCCGAAATAGGAATACGATTATGGGCTGGTATGTCGCTGGTGACACTGTTGTCGGCCAATTGTTGGTTAGCAGAAATTTAAATAGTGAAAAATATTTGTAAACACTTTAAGAAGCTGTTTATGCCTGTCGTAATACTCGTTTTATAAAACCAGTTACTAAGATGTATGCTCGATCTCGTTACACTGATAGGCGGCCACCAAGGTCTCCTTACTTAACACGTGTATTGGTATTTTTATACCATTGGGTGATTTTTTTAAGTTGAAACTTTCAAATATCTCGGAAGTAGGAGAAATCGAAAAAAATTAATATCGTTATTATAGTGCCGATCATGAATCGAAAAAAATGTTTCAAAGAAATCCTACGTACTGTAAGCCGTAGAATCCGAATCTGCAATAAAAAATATGGGTTCCTATTTTAATTTCAAAGTTACCCCGTGCCTCATCTACAAGAAGGGGTGAAGGGATACTAATTTTAGCACTAATATGTCCCCCCGGAATGATTAAATTTTGATAATGGACATTTTTTTCGTAGAGTGCTTATTTTCCGAGATATTTGAAAGTTTCAGCTTAAAAAAAATCACCCGGTATATTTAAAAACTAAAAATTATAATTACTACACTGTGTAAAAATATCATAAACGCACACGTTCAACATCAGAAGTGAATGCGAAAATAAAAATTCTAATTAAGTTAAGCTCAAAATAGGAAGCATTTTAAAAATCTTGTATGGGTAAATGGTTTTTAATTTGTCAATTTTTTCATATAGAAATAGATGACGTCTCTAAAAATACAAATCATAATCTTATAAAAGCCTTTGCATTATAGAATTACCCGCAGACATCCTTCACTTAGAAAATTGTTAGTGTTATTCTCTTTGCTCCTCGAAACCAGACAAAACGACTTATGTATGGAACACACTTTTTACTTATAAGTAGTTTGCGAGATATTTCGGGTAGGAAGTTTTCAATACGTTTAACGGGTTTCCTTCCACACATTTTTTAAAAATATCAAATTCTGATGCAAGATAGTGGAGGCTAAATAAAAGCTTTAGATTTGTAGCTAAACCCAAAAGTTTAAATATATAAACTTTAAAGCAAAAGTTACAATTGTACAAAGCTGCAAAGGTTAAATGAAAAAAATAATATTTAGTTTTTTCGCATAAGTTTGTGCATGGTTCCTATACTAATTTGTCGGTAATTTAAATAAATAAAACGGTAAAAAATCGGTAATTTAAAAAACTCAAAAATCAGTGGATATGCAGTTTTACGAATCTCATTCTAGTTAGCAAAACGGGAGATTTAAAATCTTTTAACATGTTTAATGCTGTGTGCCTCTTGTCAATGATTTGTCTAAATTTCCGATTGAGAAAATTGATGGTTAATTCATGCCGCTGATTAGTGGATGGCATACAACAAACCGTTACTGACATTTAGTTAAAATTGGCAAAATACACTGATATATGTTTTGTTAGCACAATATAGGAGGCCAGTAAAGGCGTCTAGTTATTATTATTTGGACACACTTCACAAACAATTTTTGTGCAAAAGGGTAATAAGACGCTGCATCATATAAAACTAACATTGTGACCCGTAATAATTACCGTAATAACTTCGACAATATCACTGTACCTAACCGTCTAGTCTAGTCTAGTCGTCATTATACGAGTATAACACGAACAAATCTTCGGCGACGGGATAAGCATGTTATTTGTGTAAATGTGCGCGGATTCTTCCTAGATTAACTTTCTTCGGCTTGGGCATACCGTCTTTTAAACCGATAATAATTCGGAGGCTAGCCCAACGGATTCTGGGGTGGGCCTATCATTGTTTAACCCATTTGGGTGAAGGTCCAAATAATCAAGATCACCAAGATCTTCAACTGGAAATAACTTTCAATACGATAAAGAGAAATAAAGGAATTTACAACTAAATTGAAAGAAGATTCTACAATTTTAAAGAAATAGAATGAATATCTCAAAAAAGCAGTTAAAACACGTGCACCACTTGGGACGACATCTACTCCTGCCATCGATGATGACATTAATCCATTCCATACGGATGAAGAAAAATTTGAAAAAGAAACAAATTGGGTGTTGAATCGCAATAAAAGGCCAAGTAAGAAAAGGAAAGCTCAAAAGAAATGACAGAAACTTTACCGTCAACTTCAAAAAAGGTTTCTAGAAACCAGTTAATCATTAAGAAACAACTAGCCCTAGAGCAACAACCAGCAAACCAAAAGAGAAATCACCTCCACCAACAAATGTCGTTATTATGAAAGCGATTACTGTAGCCGAGTACAAACTCGTATCTCTAAACAGTGGCGTCTGGAAAATTAATGTTGTAGACTCTGAAACTTAGTGAGCTCTGGCTTTAAAGCTTAATTCCGAGGGGAATCACTGGTTCACCTATGACGATAAGAATGATCGTCTAATCATAGTTATATGGTTAGGGCTTTTGATCCAAACTGCGCAAAAGAGGAAATTCTTGAGAATCCCAAGAAAAAGGATTATCAAATAGAAAATGCTGTAAATATATTGTATTGTCAAAATATTGCCCCAAGATACAATTTAATTAAGGAAGACTATTGCACATTATTTAAATCACTTGGATCAAGTTTCATAATCGGAGGTGTTTTTAATGCAAAAAATACCACTGTGAATCAATAATAATCTCTAAAAAAGGAAGAGAGCTGTATGCAGCAGGAGGACTATGCAGTTGCGATCTTCATTCTGGAGATCAACCAACTTATTGGTCTACGGAAGAAAACTACATATACATAACTATATATACTCTACTGTCTAGCAGCGAGGGGATTATGTCGGATCACTCGCCTGTTACATTGACAATTAGTGCAACGATTATTAAGAAAACTAGTCCACCTTGGCTAACTGAAACAAAACCTGCCGGGAGAAATTCCAGAAACTAATTGAGGATAATATTGATCTCAGGTGCCAATTAAAACCCCGATACAGCTAGAAGAAGAATTAGAACAACTCAACAACAGTATACAAGAAGTAGCGTTGAGTAGTACACCTCAAATTCAATGGAAGAGTGCCGAAATGCTATTTATCCTCTGGAATTTAGGGACCGTTGGAGCAAAACAAAAGCAAGAAAGGCTTGACAAAGAAGTTAAGCGCCAAAATATAAAACAACTCTAAATTTTTTGTGCAATAAACTAAAGTTGCTAATTAAAGAAATCAAGAACGAATCCATTAATAAATACTTAAGAGGCGTTACTGGGGAGAAAGCTACCGAATATTCTTTTGGAAAGCAACAAAAGTTTAAAACGACGTAATCTTCCACCAGTTAAAAATGAAGATGGAACATGGGCTATACGTGCAAAGCATAAAGCTGTTTGTAACCCATCTCGAGAACACGTTCCAGCCTCTACTTAGACAAACAGCAGAGGAAAACATACCATCAGTAAATAAAGTTGATAACTACAATATATCTCCTATCACATTACAAGAATTAAAAGAGGAATTCAGTCTTAACCTAAGTGCAAAGAAATCTCCAGGATATGACTAAATTACAGGACAAATAATAAAAACGCAGTGTTCAGACTTAAACACGTTCTTCAATAGAAAGTTGTAGTAGTAATCATGATATCTAAGCCCAACAAGTCACTAACAAAATTTATATAGACCGATTTCCTTACTTCCAATAATTTTCAAAAATATTTGAGAAACTACACCTAAAGAGACTCAAACCAATAATAGAAAAAATAAATCTCATTCCTCCACATCAGAACAAATACATCGAATTACAAACATAATTGAAGATGTACTTGAAAATACGAAAGTATCTTCTTGGATGTAGCACAGGCTTGGAATATAGATTACAAAGAGACTCACCAAAGCAGTTTTATGAAATACTAAAATCTTTCATAACTAATCGACACTTTCGTATAAAATTAGATGGTGGATACTCAAAAATTAAGAAAAAATCAGCAGAAGTACCACAAGGTAGCGTTCTGAGACCAACTTTATATGATTTATATACCTTGGACCTGCCAAAGATAGAGGAAACTAACATAGCAACATTTGCGGATGATATGGCCATCTTAGCAGTCGCTAATACCATAGAAGAATCCACAAGCAAATGGCAAAGAACTGCTAATATTGTCGAATATTACGAATACAACTTAATGAAACAAAATTTGTTCAAGTAAACTTCACCAACAGATTCTCTATGCAAACACGGCAAAATATCTAGGCATGAAAGAGCACGCCAAAATGAAAAAAGAAGAGTTACACATTAAATACAGAAAGACGGATTTGCGCTTAGGAAGAAATTCTGAGGTAACTTTACATAATAAATTTCTACTAGACCGGCAAATTCTAAAACCTGCGTGGACTTACGATATTCAGCTCTGGAGCTGAACAAAAAAAACCAAAGTCAATATCATCCAGTCATTCCAAAGCAAAGTCCTACTTGGAATAGTGAATGCATCGTGGTACATAAGAATTGACAACCTCCGTAGAGATCTGAAGATGGGTTTCGTCAGTAAGTAATAATAAATAAATAAGCAAACACGCGAGAAAACACATGCAACATAGTAGTATATGCCAACTAAGATACATCGTAGGTTGGATGATTCAAACTCAGTAGGACGGCTGCGAAGGAAGAAGCCACCTTGATCTTCTAGATACAATCTGGATCGATTAAAAATACAATAAAACTGTAAAGGGTGCTAGCCAAAGGACTACCATCCTCCAAAACCCTCCAAACAAGAAAATAAATTATGTAAGATAAATTACTAGATGATTTGTAAATCACTTGTAATAAATAAATATTATTAAAAAATAACAATAGTTGAATTAAAAAATAAACTTTTATATTTGGATAAAATATTTGGATATATTTGGACGCTATAAGCGACGGTCAACTCTTAAAATTATTAATATACATTTCGTATTGCAAATTTATATTTTATCAAAATAGCAATTCACGTAAAATACAAACGTATGTGTTAACTTATCGTATTTCAGTCAAAACAAACTCCAAGTAAAACATTTTTATATTTCAAAAATCGCAGCGATAAGATAATAAAACGATATATAAAACTGATTTAAATAAAATGTCTGTGGAACGTCTATTTGTATAAATATACAAATATACATATATATATATATATATATATATATATATATATATATATATATATATATATATATATATATATATATATATATATATATATATATATATATATATATATATATATATATATGTATATATTGATTTGTGTATATGTGTGTTAATATATATATATATATATATATATATATATATATATATATGTACTCGTATGTTATATGCTAATTAGAAATATATGTAATTTATTTCAGATTGGTGTTTGATTGATAGGCAATTAGACAGAAAAACAGACAGTTATTGTATGGAAATATCTTTATGTATATAAGAAGACGAAAGTACTTTGTTTTCAATGAAAATACATTTCGTTTTAATTATACCCTTTGTGCAATGGATTGGTTCTGCCTGCAGGCTATTATCTTGGGATGTATGTCTAGGACATAAAGATGCTGAACAAATCTATGATTTCGAATATGTGTCTTACTTTGCGAATTGTTTTAGAAATTTACTAGTACGTACTTTCAAAGAGTTTGTTTAACTGTTTTGTTTTTTAACATTGTACGTGGGAAAATTCGTCTAAATTTATAAATTACTTTGTGGTTACTTTAGTTTTGATATGAAATAATTTTGAATGCTGACGTTTGTTTATAAATTCAATTACAAATTATAAGTAAAAATACACAAAGTTTTATAATATCAAAAGTGACGTACAATCTACATACAAAAATTTATTTTTAATTAATTTACGTTTTGTTGTGGGACTCAATATGTATTTGTATTTCTAATTATTAATAAAGGGTGATTTTTTTGTGGTTAGGATTTTCATGCATTAGTATTTGACAGATCACGCGGGATTTCAGACAAGGTGTCAAAGAGAAAGATGCTCAGTATGCTTTGACATTTCATAATGAATAGACTTACTAACGAGCAACGCTTGCAAATAATTGAATTATATTACAAAAATCAGTGTTCGGTTCGAAAAGTGTTTCGCGATTTACGTCCGATTTATGGTCTACATAATCGACCAAGTGAGCAAACAATTAATGCGATTGTGACCAAGTTTTGCACTCAGTTTACTTTATTGGACATTAAACCAACCACACGAATGCGTACAGTGCGTACAGAAGAGAATATTGCGTCTGTTTCTGAGAGTGTTGCTGAAGACCGTGAAATGTCGATTCGTCGCCGTTCGCAGCAATTGGGTTTGTGTTATTCGACGACATGGAAGATTTTACGCAAAGATCTTGGTGTAAAACCGTATAAAATACAGCTCCTGCAAGAACTGAAGCCGAACGATCTGCCACAACGTCGAATTTTCAGTGAATGGGCCCTAGAAAAGTTGGCAGAAAATCCGCTTTTTTATCGACAAATTTTGTTCAGCGATGAGGCTCATTTCTGGTTGAATGGCTACGTAAATAAGCAAAATTGCCGCATTTGGAGTGAAGAGCAACCAGAAGCCGTTCAAGAACTGCCCATGCATCCCGAAAAATGCACTGTTTGGTGTGGTTTGTACGCTGGTGGAATCATTGGACCGTATTTTTTCAAAGATGCTGTTGGACGCAACGTTACGGTGAATGGCGATCGCTATCGTTCGATGCTAACAAACTTTTTGTTGCCAAAAATGGAAGAACTGAACTTAGTTGACATGTGGTTTCAACAAGATGGCGCTACATGCCACACAGCTCGCGATTCTATGGCCATTTTGAGGGAAAACTTCGGAGAACAATTCATCTCAAGAAATGGCCCGGTAAGTTGGGCACCAAGATCATGCGATTTGACGCCTTTAGACTATTTTTTGTGGGGCTACGTCAAGTCTAAAGTCTACAGAAATAAGCCAGCAACTATTCCAGTTTTGGAAGACAACATTTCCGAAGAAATTCGGGCTATTCCGGCCGAAATGCTCGAAAAAGTTGCCCAAAATTGGACTTTCCGAATGGACCACCTAAGACGCAGCCGCGGTCAACATTTAAATGAAATTATCTTCAAAAAGTAAATGTCATGGACCAATCTAACGTTTCAAATAAAGAACCGATGAGATTTTGCAAATTTTATGCGTTTTTTTTTAAAAAAAAGTTCTCAAGCTCTTAAAAAATCACCCGTTAGTTTATTGCTTCTCGTACATAGTTGTACGTCGATCAATAAATCATTTTGTCAGAATCCCATCTCGCTTATATGTTTACGATTGCACCCGACTTTTGTTTAGAATTATTATTATATTAGTATTTGACCATAAAGAATAACGGAGGTCCCTTGGCTTATAAAGTTCGTGCGTTGTTTGTTAAAAATAATTTCGATACACTGAAACAACAAACATAATGGGCCAAAATTACAAGTTACACAAGAATTTTGATATAACATTGAAGTAACGCTAATGTAAACAAACTAATCGGAATAAATACGGTACGGCACTTATTGAACAAATATATATTAGTTATTTATAAAAAAATCCCCGAATTTCTGCCCCCCTCAAGCATTAATGCATTATTTACTAGTTTTTGTAAATAGGAAAATAACTAAATACGATTTTTTAGTAATTATCAATTTTGGCTTACCTCCAATGTGTAACACTGATGCCATTGTTTATTTCGTTTTAACTAAATGCAATTGACTGCCGCAAGCTAAAATATTTATAAAACTGACCTTTACCACGACATAATTTGTTTTATGTAAATAAGATTTTCAAACTTTGTATGCAGCTCATAGCTGTATATCTCCGCTTGATAATCATCAAAATGTGTAAATTAAATTTTGTCTGTTGTCTGTTTTATTTCCATTCAGTAATTTCAGTCCACTTAATTACGTTAATAAATTGTATTTCAAGTAATTTAATTAAAACAGTTCTTTGCAACCTGTGGTTCATGTGAAGAGATGGGATGGTACTATTTCATAGTTAAATTTTTGTAGCGTGTATAGGTTTTTTCCACCATTTCTTATTTTTAACGCTATCCAGATGATCTCGGCTTAGCATTTTTAAATTTTGGCTTAGCAGTTTATTTCCAAAGAAAAAAAACGTTCGTTTCTTTCATATGCTCTGAAATATTTTTTGTCTAAATAATGTAATTTGACAAACGTAGTCATCTCAGCAAATGATTCCAGCCTGTCAATTAAAGTGGGTTACCAACAAAATCGAGGAAATGATATACGTCATATTGACTCAATGATAAAGTTAAATACACTATGTAACGTATGTTGATTCTTCCACTAATCTGAATGTATACAAACACATAGATAACGTTGAGTTGGAAGTTGTTGGTCTCGTAGCCACCGACCCTGCACTCGCAAAGAGATTATCGAAAGTAAACATCTTTGACGCTAGTTCAGACATTGGTTGGGCACAAAGATATCTTATTCTGGTCTTTTTCAGTAAAATCTAAGAGAATAACTAGCTGGTAAAGCTGTAATCTAAGGAAGGGCGTACTGGACGGAAAGAAACCAAAATCAGCTTCCTAAACTTTGAATACTTCTCGAAGGTGCGCGAATCGGGTGGAATGGTGGTTTTTCAGGAAACTTAGTGAAAGTGATCCATTTCCATTCACATGTTAAAGACCTATCATCTTGCTACCAATTTTGCGGGAATCTCCTAGAAAGATTGCTCTCTACTCGAATTTCACTATGAATTGACCAGAGTGCAGTGTCCTCGGACAAACAATTCGGATTCGCCCAATAACCATTGTTAAAACCTAAAATTTAAATACTATGTTTATTTCTACAAATAGTCTGAATATTTCTTGACATACGTGGCCTAGCTTCATCGCACACGTTTATAGCTACTTCCGCATTCGATTTGCAAAATAGAGATATACAACCCTGCTGCAAAATACAGCACCAAAGGAAGTCTTCAAGACTCTATTTTAGGTCGCCTGGCGTGGAATATCGTATTTAACACAAGTATGCTTAATTTATTTTAGGGCCAGGGTTAAATTTCAGCATCAGGTTTAAATCGCAATAAATAAAATGCATGTATAGTGCATAGCAATTAAAATACCATTATTTGCGGGAAAAACGGCAAATTTGGCCCTTACCGATCTCTAATCATATCTTTAAACGGATGAAGCTTGTAAATAGTCAAAACTGAGTGTCGATTTTGTACCAAAAATGACAGTGCGAGCTGGCGAGGTGAGCAATAATTTTGTGTACATATACAGTGTATAATATACAATTTTATATTTGTGATGTATTTTTTCTCTCATGTATCTGTGCCTTCTGTATGTCTTTTTTACGATGGCAAGTACTAAAATAAATGGTTTCGGTTGAACCGGTTGAATATGTATGATGCTGACGTCTACCTCACCTCTTCTATTCGCTTGCTTATGAGCAGTGGAACCGATTGTTTACTATGTGATTTTGATTTTTCATTTTAAAATTTTTGAACAATACGAAAACGCATTTGACACATCAAATAAAAAATATATACATGTAAACAAGATGACGCGCATGCACTCAAGCAAACCAATGTAAATAAAAAAACCACTACTACATATATTTTTCCGGTTTACTAACCTCGCGCTGTTGGTACAATATTGACACTCTGGTTTCGGCGTAATCTCACAATCTAAGAGTGTGTGAAAACACATTCCAGTCTGTGACGAAGGTGTCAAGGGGTCCTGAATCATAAAACTCTTATAATAATTTCTAAAGATATTTTAGTCCCACTATTCGGGCATATCATTGCAGGTTTAACAACTTACGCTGTCTCTATTCAAGGTAATTAGAATGTGATTAGAGAAAACATCCTACTATGCAAAATTAAGAGTTGCCGAACGACAAAAAAAGCTATTATTGTTTCTGACTGGTTTTCCGGTTTAAACCCGGTTGACATGTTAACCTAAATGCGAGCACACTTGGTTGTATATATATATATACACTTGGTTAAGTAAAAAATTTCCAAAAAAAGTGAACGCCTTCTTACATGTAGTATATACTATTTATATAGCACACGAGTGTTTATGTTTATCTTACAAATTGTAAAAAACTGTTTTATTACTTCGAAATCTATGATATGAGAGTCCTATATTCTCGAAATAGTTCACCCTTCTTTCCACGGAGTATTTTTAATGGTATTAGTGCAAATTGGAATTTGGAATAGTAGAGAGTAACGGCTTTACTAACTCTCACGGGCTCGTGGGAGATAATTGTGCCCCTAATGACGCCAAGCTCTTTAATGGGGAATAAATGAAATTACGGGGGTGTAGTGTCCATCGGACCTCGAGACAACCGGTTTTTAATCGTATAAACGAATTTAAAAAATTAACATTTCGAACATTACCGATTTAGAAGTTTAACCATAACATATACACTGAAGTTACACAAGAAAACAATCAGATTCTGCCCTCATCTTCAATTTTTAAGAAACGGGGAAGATGTTCTATATTGTTTTTGTGTTACCATTGAATGTACCTTCAGTTTCCGAAGTTATATACCGGTTTTAACTTTATTTTAAATCGAGCTTTACGAGATAATTACTTGAAATCTTCAATATAATTTTCACCAATGCGCTTGACCTCTCCAAAATATGCAGATTGCCATCTCCATTCCTTATCAATGATATTCATCATCTATCCTTGGAAATTGAAGTGTGCAGATCTAAATGTAAATGGAGCCCATACTGACATAGACATGTAAATATAGGGTGGCCCTTCTAACGTTTTTAATTTAATTTGGCTCTAATTCAAAGAAGAATGAACATTTTTCAAAGCGATTTGTTTTATTAGAAAGCGTTTACATTACCACCATCCCACGGCTGGCTATATATTACCATTCCAAGGCTGGCTTTACAGTACCAATTCTTCATTATCAATGGAAACTTCGATTTGATCTTTCAAGTCTGTGATAGTCTCTGGATGGTTAGCGTGACATTTATCCTCAATCTTCGGCTTCCCACGAAAAAGCCCAACGGTGTCAAGTCGCAGCTGCGTGGTTGCCAATTGACATCTCCATTATGGCTTATTATTCGATCCCCGAAGACAGTGTGCAAAAAACCGACTGTTGCGTTTGCTATGTGGCACGTTGTGCCGTGCTGTTGAAACCAAATGTTATCTCTGCCGTCTTGAATTCTGAGTAATAAAAACTCGTTTATCATGGGTCGGTGATTGTTAGGGCGGCTCCTTTCTCATTTTTGAAAAAAGAATGTACCAATGATGCCGCTGGTCCAAAATCCACACCAAACAGTCACTCATTGTATATGCATCGGCTTCTCCATGGTTACGTGTGGATCTGAGCCCTAAATGAGACAATTTTGCTTGTTGATGTCACCTTCGAGGTGAAAATGAGCTTCGTCGGAAAAGATGATTTTTCGGTAAAAATACTCATTTTCTTCCTAAGCGTTCCACAGTCCAATTAGCTAACCGAAAACGTTGCGGATGGTCATTTTGCTTCAGCTCCTGCACTAATTGAACTTTGTACGCCTTTATACCGCAGTCGTTATGCAAAATTCTCATCACAGAGCTGCGTGAAATGTTCAATTCTTTAGCACGATGGCGAGTTGATGTTGATGGACGCTCAGACACATTCTGAGCAACAGCTGCAATGTTCTCATGTGTTGGTGTGTTCTCTGCACGTGTTGGTTTATCCAATAACAATCCAGTTTCACGAACTCGCTTGACAAATTGATCCACAAATTGCCTTGCAGGCATTTCATTTCTACTGAATTTTGCACGTAAATTTCAGTTTGGATAGAAGACTCACCACGTTGATAGTAAGTTTTGAAAATTTCCCAATTTTGTTCAAGCGTAAAGCGACCCAATTCGTAAATGTCAAACATTAAACTAATTTCTGTCATAACACGAATAACGTAAGTGTCGCCACATTCGAAATAACCCGTAGTTGGAATTACAAACGCTAGATGAGCCACTCGTTGTCATTAATGTCCACATTTTAAAAAAAATTGATTCTTGGGGTCTATCTATTTTTGGTTTCAACTGCTTCCAAAAAATCTCTAAGGGCATACATTTACAGAAAGTGACCATAATTTTGAAACTTATTTCGAGTTCAAGTACAATAATGACGTCCTTATATTAATGAAAATGTGGTAACCGAGAGTAACCCAAAACTAACTCAAAGCACTTTTGGAAGTATTTTAAATCAAAATGTGAAATTAAATGTTTCCCTGCTTGTTGATGATTTTAGAATATCCAATATGTTTGCCAAGTTTTTTCATTTGGTATGTAGCTTGAAGATATTGCGAATACAAAAATCCCGATATCACCGACAGCAGCGTCTCTCTTCTTGTAACATAATTATATTTGTAATAACACACAACTCTATTAAAAAAAATGCCCGAATCACATTCCACAAAATTTCATACCAAACAGATCAACATATACCAACCTTATTGTTCTCAGGTCTTTAATTTTATCAGCTATCGTATGATTCTTTAAAGTTTATATAAATTTGGACTCTCCCATGTTTTTGCTGGTTGGTTCAAATCATATTTGAGAAGGGGAATCGTGTAACTTAATTTACACCATCTTTGGTGTCTCTCGAGGTTCTCATAGATATTTATGATATTCATGTATGGTATTACAAATGAATCATAAATGGGATTTTCTGAGTTGGTGCTAAATTAACGAATTCAATTTGAATATCAGCAAATGTAAGGCTATATGTTTCCACCGCAAAGTGAACTCCGTTTAGGATGACCAGACGTACCCCTTTCTGGGGTATTATACTCCATTATAATTAATAAATTTTAGATATATGTACGCCAATTTAAAATGAATGAAATACATTCGGATTACCCCGTATGAAAATACCCCAAATTCGTAAAAACTACAAACGGAATTAAATAATTTATTATTTTTAGACAATGGGCACTCTAACCCCGATATACAAGTACATTATATCAAATTAATTGTATAAATCTTCAAAAATTGAACGAAAACAAAAATTTGGGTGTTATCTTTGTGGAAAATATAAGCTTTACAAAGCATATGAAGCACTGGTTAGCTGTAACTAAAGCCAACTCTGTGCTCGGCTTTATTAAAGTCTGGACTAGACATATAAATGATATGTCAACAATTAAGATGTTGTACATATTATACATTTGAGCTCCCATCTTAATTATGCCATATGCGGTAACTGTTTGGCGAGAAAATTGTTGGGAGTATGATATGGATTTGTCATGTTTTTACCATATACAGTCGTATTATCATATGATGCTGGATGTAATAGTTATGCCTTAACATCTTTGGCTAATAGGCGTCAGCTGCTTAACCCATATTTTGTTGGAAACCTGTTACTAGACAAATAGTGATTTTAAAATTTTGGAAATATCACGAATTTTAACATATTTAAAACATATTTTCGTTGCTGTGAAATTAATAACCACTTAAGAAGTTTTGTATTATTCGACAGCAATCCGATTTTAAAAATACTTTACCAATCTGCATTATTTATTTCTATTGATTGTTACATTTTCAATTGGTATATTTTCAGTATTCTGGTTCGAAACTGATTGTTGTGATTCTACTAAATTTTCCATCTTTATAGTAGAGTTAAAAATTCAAATAAATCTGCATAATTTTTACAAACATTTCTGGGCTGAATTCATTAAACTTTCTATTTTTATTATTGTAACGATTAACCATTTTTAGGCAAGTGCTCCTTAAAATCTCATTGAATAATAATGGTTGAATGATTTTCGGTTGACGCTTTTTTGGTTATCCATCGCATAGCTTTCGCGCACCTTATTTCATTTTTAACTTAACATCTGATTTGTTAGCAGTATATTAGGGAATATATGAGGAAAATTTGGTCTCCGCAAGTATTCTCTTATATATAACTTCCGTAAAAAATGATAGCATTATTATATAAAATTAGTTTTAAAAGAGACTTTCAAAACTATCCGATTTTTCTTTATCAAATTACTGTCACTAATGACGATTTATTTTTTCTTAGTAATTAAGTAAGTTGCGCCTGATGGGCATTTATATTTAATTTAAATGTTCAATTTATCAACCATAAATTTTGTTAAAGACTAAAAGTTGAATTTTATGAGTTTAGTCTGAAATTCTTGGACTGTAACAAATTATTGTTATAAGCTGACAATTTATATTTTGATTTGTGGTTTGGTGTGCATGCATCTTAAATATATTTGCGTTTTATATTTTTGGCTTGTGCAAATTCCCATTTATTAATTTGTATTTATTTTTTTTTTTTCTAGGTAAGTTAAACCCAGCTGAAATATGCATATTGAATTAGTAAGTAGATAAAAAACGAGCAACAATTTTTTTCAAAATCATCGTTAGATTTTACATTATTTAACAACAGCATGAATCAATATTATTATTAAGCCTCTAAAGTAAACGTCATTATTGACCTCTAAGTTTATGGAATTTATAAGCGCACGTTTTGATGCGGAAACATTATAAAAATTCGACGGTAGCTGAAAATCACGAATTATTTTTCATCTACTCAATTATAATCTGTTCAATTTGATCATTATAGAGAGGAGGCACGTATAAAATTTTCTAATTAAATGAATTTCTTTAAAAAAAAAACCTTGGTTGATTGATTTAATTTCTAATTTTGTCGTTTCCATGTAAGTAGTTTTTTAATCGTATTACACAGATTAGACTACATATTCAGAAGATGTGTACCTTTAAATTAATAAGCAACAGCCGCATAATAAAAGAAGTTTAATCACATTTTTTTGTGCTTAAGATCACGCGTATTTACTATCTATTTTTTTGGTTGACCATGAAGTAAAATTAAGTTTTAATCAAAATCAGTTTTTATTTTCGATTGAATGAAAATCGTTTCAATGACTAAATATATATCGTATATGCAATATATACTTAATAATAAATAACCACGAATTATTCAATTTCGTTGACAAAATATGTCTTAAAAATTATTAGAACATGATTTGGGACTAGAGAAAGTTATTTTATTTGTAATTTTTGTACTTTGCCGTTGGAATTATTCATCATATAAGACCCTTAATCAAATCTTTCATCAATCATATTGCCTACAGTTTCGATAAATCGTGAGCTCTAATTTTATTTCCTAAATTCACATTTTGAAATGTTTGATTCTTTTAAATTTATCTTGATAGAATCTCATGTAAGTATGTTGCAAAATATAAACAACTCAACGCTATAAATCATATAGCATTTTACATAAAAACAAAAATATACTTGGTTCTTTTAAGTCCTATATGATTTGTATACAAAAAGCTAAATTTAACTATATGGTAGTTTATAAACGCTGACATTAAAATAAAAACTAATTTATGAAAAATTGTATTTTGTAAGAAAAACTTTCTCCTCTTATGTGTGATTGTTTTAGGTTACTTTACTTATAATGTGCTCTAATTTTTATCTCGATGATCTTATTTTTGTATTCACGAATAATAAGAAATGAATATGTAATAAGATTTTTTATTGTTTTTCGTTTTATATATGCTTAGGGAGTTTTTTTTTGATGCAAGAAACAATACTCCGAGATCTGACTATCGATGTGTCAACAATGTTTTATTATAATTAGTTTTAATTGGAGTTAATTTATATTCCAATTTGGTTTTGTTACGGCTTCATTTTCTTATATCAGTAGATCTAACCAGAATTTTTATTATTTTTGTAGTAACGAGCAATGACTACGAATGATGAGACCTAAGAAACGATTCGTAAATTCATGTTTGTTCAAATTGTTTGGTTTGTAAGTTCGTTAAATGCGTTCGTCAATCTGTTTATAGTTCCCATATATACTTAGTTATTACTAACCTGTTTACTACCGGCTGTGTTATCTCTGTTGTTGAATCTCTGTTGTGTTATCTCTAATTGTTGAAAAATTCCGACAGAACCCCTTTTCGAGTAAACTATTGGCAAGTTTAGATTTAATATTAGCTTATGTTTTGTTTTTTTGCCGAGGCGAAAGTCTCACCAGAAGCGTACGAATAGGTTGAGTTAAGACCGTTCCGTAAGACTCTTCTAACTCTTTTGTAATCTGTAATCTGTAATTTAACCTTCCCATATGCATGTAAAAATAATACTTATTATAAAATAAAATAAAAGTGATATAAAATAATTATAAAAGATAAAATTTACAAAATAAAATATACAAAAATTTATAAAATATTTCTTTAATTTATGTTTGAAGCCGTTGCTCGATAATGAAAAATCAAATAAATCCTCCAGATCGTTAAACTGTTTAGTCACATCATTGGTTGGTTCATGCTCACCATAATTTGTTCTATGTCGCTCGAGTTTGACTAAAATTTGGATGTCTAAAGGTTATAACCGGGCATACGGTTTTTCTGTTTTATCCTGGAATTGGCAATAAATATTGAATCAAACATGTTCCATTTATGTTACAACAAGCATCGGAATCTTATATCTTCTACATCTCGTAATATATAAGGTGAAAAAGTGTAACACTTTGGTTATAAGATAGGTCTTAATCCTAATCAGTTTTTTAAAAAATAAAAACAAGTAAAACTTGGTTTTGGACTCTTTCGATCCTATTAATGTGCGCTTTGTAAAAGGGCACCATATATGAACTGCATATTCCAGTTGGGATCTTACATAGCTGCTATTTTGCAAACGTCATATTTCTCACAAACATAACGCCTAAGTCTTATCTACTCTGTTGATACTCTGCCATTGATAGTAAAGTCGAATGGAATGACATAATTTTGCCTTTATTTATGTTAATACTTTCAACACTATGTGCCTTAGGCACTTGGCGAAACACACGTACAATATACACTTTTTTATTAGCACTTGTTTTTTTTTATTTCGCAAAATTAAATTCTGAATATTTTAATTAAACATTTTTTTCAAAAAGTTTAAAAAATCACTCGATCGATTTCGGCTTGTTAGGCCATCCTCAGGAGTATCTACTGATTTGTAAAAATAAAAAGTTAGTTAGTTACTTTAGTTTTTTATTCAATATTATTAGTTTATCTATATGAGTGAGTGGAAAGCTGACATATTAATAGTATGGGGATGACTTAAAGAACTAGGCATAATAACGTCTGTATACGTGGGTTTCCGATAAATTTTGAAGTCTAAAGAAGAATTAATCCTGGTTATTGTTATATCTAGAAAATTAATACATTTATTTTCGTCTTTTACCAACGGAAACTCAAAGGTGGGATATTGAGAATTTAACCAAGTAAGGAATGATTCTAATAGTCTAACAGTTCCGTTCTATAGGCATAGTATGTCATCAACATATCTATACCAAAAGATTATATGACGATTTGATATAATCATTTGTTCGAAGGAACTCATGAAAATTTCAACTAACAAAGGTGAGCCTATGGGTAGACCACCAGCGAATTTAAAATATAAATTATCAAAACAGAAATAATTTTGTTTAATACAAGTTTAAAACACCAACTTCAGTTCACGACGTAAGCCCTCATCTACAACATCCCTATCTAAGTAAATACAACCTATTTGAGACAAAGTTTTAATTGGAATAGAAGTGAAAAGATTGGCAACGTCAAACGAAACTAGTTTTGAATGTAATGGAATGTTGACGTCTTGAATTTTGTTAATCAATTCTACCGAGTTCTTAACCCCGAGTAAGCCGAAAAGAACTTTGTATGATCATTGAAAAAAATATGAAACCCTTTCATAGCTTGTAGGCACGAGCATTGTAATACTCAACTATTCGGTCTAATCGGAATGCCCATAAAGAATCGGAGCATATGGACTCATGACAGACTACTTCCAACCAGTTCCATTAAATAACTTTTGGCATTACTAGTTTAAAAATAGTAGTTTTTATTTTTACAAATTAGTAGATATCCCTAATGATGGCCTAATAAGTGGAAATCGATCAAGTGATTTTTTAAACTTTAAATTTTTTTTAATTAAAATATTCAAAATTTAATTTAAAACAAGTTTTAAAAAAATGTGTTTATTAGATGTAGATGGCTAACTTCACACCATTCGTTGGTATTTTGTTAATGTCTTCTTCTAAAAGGTTAGCAACATGCAAATTTGTAATACTTTTCAAGATTTTTAAGTCATCCGTGAATAGGAGAACCGTTGAGTTAACAATTACCATAAACTATGTGAAAGCCTTTAGAACTCCTGATATAGTCTCTATTACATCTGATCTTCGACCATCAATTTCGATAAGTTGGATTCTGTCGTAAAGATATGAAGAAAACTAGTTTTTAGTGGTTGATGGAATCAAAAGCTTATCTGAAGTCAGTGTATTCATTTTAACGAGAACATGGTCATTCCATGGACGGTTATTTTAGGTTTCAATCTTTTTTGTTACTGATATACTTAGGTCGAAGCTTCTAGAGTTGGCTTTGTAGAATTTATCATCTATGGGATTCGTGTTGATATTGTCATTGAACTGATGTTTTCCTGGTGCTGATTAAATTTTTTTTTTTTAAATTGTACGCAATGCTGTTCCTATTGTGGCAGTTGTTATTCTGTCTCATCTCGCATACATTAACTAGTTTGTGGTGTGCGTCATTTAAAACATAAGGTCATATTGATTATGTTATACTAAAGATATTTGGTTCATTAGTAAACACTAAACCCAACACTCGTTCACTCACATTTAATGTTTTATTATTTGATAAAGATAAGTAGAAAAACCAACACGCGTTAGACCCCGCCGCGGCTCTCCGTAAAAAACTGATTTATATTTGAATTCAAACTCTAAAAAGGTACCCGGTGGTCATGTTTTAGAGTTTAATATTGATAAGAATGAATTATCGTCTACACTTCTTAATGAATCCTTTGAATTGTCCATCGGTATAACAGAAGAATCGATATTATAAACAATTGTTCTTCGCGGTTTTGCTTTGGTGGTAAGCAAGTCATTTGCTTGTGGTAGGAATAATAGTTAAATAATAGCTTAGTTATATTCTGAAACTTCATATTCTGCTCTTAGCCTTATGTCTTACGTAAAATATACAAAAAATTAAATTAAAGAAGAAGAGAAAAAAGAAATTAAAATTTATAATTCACAATTAAAATGAGTTAATTGTAAACAAAAAATCTTCAACTGAAAAGTAATGGAGAGCATCAATTGACTCCTTCGAAATAATATCTGGTGTGCGAAAGGGAGATGTACTCGCGCCTGTGCTCTTTAATCTGGTGCTTGCGTAGATAGTAACCAAAAGTATTATTGAAACATCACACTGCGTATTTAATAAATCAGGCCAAATGATATCGTGCGTCTTGGCCGGAGACCTAATGAAAGTTTAATAAGCGATATTCGTATTATATTGGGTGTACAAATGTATTTCCGACCTTTTTTTAAGTGAAATAAAAGAAATTAGGTTGTGTAGAAAATGAAAGAATGCTTTGAGCTCCTTCGAAAGCTATATAACCGCTCATCGTTCAGGCAATAAACGGATTCCCAGAAGGACCAGACTTCGGTTGTTTCGAGGCGATCCCGTCGTCGATCCATTTTTTCACGTTTTCATATGAAGTGAAGTTCTGCTGTGCCAGGGCTGATTGTATCGCCCGGAACAAGTGGTAATCAGAGGGAGCAATGTCTGGTGAATACGGCGGATGGAGTAGAATTTCCCAGTTCTGCCTGTCCAAGTAGTTTTTGACAGGTATAGCAATATGTGGCCTAGCGTTGTAATGTTGCAAAATAATCTTATCGTGCCTTTTGTTGCATTTCAGTCATCTTGCAGCTAGAGCTTGCTTTAAAGCCATCAGTTGTCGTCGATAAACTTGTCCCGTAATGGTTTCACGCTCGTTCAGCAGCTCATAATAAACGACATCGTTCATATCTCATCAAACACAAAGCATGGATATCGAACCATGGATATTTGCTTTTGGCGTCGACGGCCCTGGTTCATCTGGCTTGACCCACGCTGGTTTGAGCTTTGGATTGTCATAATGAATCCAATTTCCCAGCTTCTGAACCAATCCCATTGATGTATACGTTGCGAAACACATTGTTGGGTAATATTCAACTCTTCTGCCAATTGGTTTTCGGTCTGACAAGGGTCCACATCAAGCAAATCTTCCAATTCTATATCTTCAAATTTTCTTGGTCCGCCTTCACGTTCTTTGTCTCTTACGTCAAAATCGCCAACTTTCAATCGTTGCAACCACTCTTTGCATGTTGTATTCGATGGAGGATTTCACCGTAAACTTCCACGAGCAAACGGTTTGTTTCCGCTGCACATTTCTTCAAAAAAAAAAAATGAAGTAAAACTTCCCACAAATGCTGTTTTTTGGCACAACATTCGACATTTTCAATTACATGAAAATAATTGTTGTTTACGCTTTGAAATGTCACTAGTAATTATTCAAGCTTGACATCTAACCTCCAAAAAACATGTATTGCCCGATTGAATAATATGCAAGCAGTGATACTAACGACACCTCTATAAAAAGGTCGGAAATACATTTGGTTTGGAGGTGAGCAGCAATTAAAGAAATTCTCTATTAACACCAATGATAATTTAAACAATGTAGAAGACTTTATCTATATCTCGGGTCAGTTATAACATCAACGAATAATGTCCAGGCAGTTATAAAAGTACGCATGGCTAAGGTTGTTGCGATCAAACTAACTTTCGTGTAAGCCTGCACTTTACAAAACACTCATACGTTGATTGTATGGTGCCACGAAGTCGAAGAAAATCTCATCAATAATGTCGAAGGTTAGATGTCGAAATTAATGGAAGCGTGCGATGAATCGAGACATACTGAGGACCACCACACAGGCGGCAAAATCCTTTGATTTTCTTATGTTTTCCGACAGCATTAAATCAGAATTGTCCAGATATACACCATTCTATGAAAACCGTCCATGATCGACGGTTTAACTGGAGTACTCCGTTTGAATGTCCAATATTGTAATTAAAAGGATGTTTAGTTACTCTTATCCGAAGTTTTGTTTTCCAGCCTACTTATATGTCTTATTTTCCCAAATCATTCTATATAAATGGTTCTTGGAATAATCAATACCGGATTCGGGACCAGTGGAAATACTATCTGATCATACTAGTTTTCTCTGTAGTAATCAGCTGCCTCGATTCCTGGAGGGCCAAAGTAATAGGAAGACCTCATAAGGGTAATTTTGTTTTTCTTATACGCAGTTCCATTAAAATGTAGTAGCCGCTTCATGTTAGTTTAAAATAAACACCGGAACTGCTAGAACTGGCAATGCTGCCATCCCAGATTCTGTTTTTTTTTGCAATACGGCACGGACAATACGATATTGATACTCCTATGTCCTGGTCTGTAGTTTAACTGTGATCACAGCATTAAAAAAACAAGTGTTTCATAATTCCTGTTGCGCTTAGACAAATTAGTCTAAACATTTTTTTTGATGTGCAACATTTTGATTGCTCTGATTTTAACCACTACACCCAGACAACATACGAGATCATAGGCTATATAATGCTTTGGTTTTGCTAAATATTTGTTTTTTAATGAATGAATATTTATTAGCTTTGATAGTGATCGACGAAATGTGGAGGTGCCAAGTCAGATTGTTAGCCGAACATAACCCACAGAAGTTTAGCGTCTGTTGGGTTTTACCTTGTAAAAGGAGCGTCGAACGTAACTTTTACTTCGATTTGTAAACGGTTCAACCAATTTTGTTTGGGTGGCAACTGATTACCACCTTATTGTAACAGCCGTTTACTAATCTTAGACCTTGTTAAATGTGCTTCGCTATTGTTATCTCCAATTTGCTCCAAACTCTCCCCAAGTTTTTCTCCATTAGATTCCATCACTAGCAGCCACAAGAGAAGTGAGAGAGCCCTCGCTTGGAAAAAACTTCGAGTTTCTGTAATAGTGAATTTAATATTGGTGAACAAGGCATAGAAGCTGAAAACATTATTTTAATATTTCGGCCGCTGGTCTTTTAGACTTAATCAATCAGTGTACGAAAATCCTGATGAAATAAGAATAATTTAAAAATACTAAATGGATTCGATAGATGGCTAGTAAATATCGGACTATTTATATAGGTTGATATTAGGTAAGCCTATTTCTATATCAATGATCCATAACGTAGCAATACGCTTTGACTCAATCATTGAATAGTTTCCGTTGCATACTTGGCTAACTCTATCATAATTCAAAGCGCGGGTTCATGTTTGATACTCCAGGCTTTATAAAATTAATGCGCTGTATTATATATCTTATATAATTTGAGAAGCGTACTTTATCCGTAGTTAACATGCGACTATGAAAATTAAGTAACCACAATATATTCTCTATACAAATCTGACGAAGAAGCTGGACAAATTTGGCTTCCGTAATTGCTTCGCGATCTCAAATCCTTTCCTTACGCTTACACTATCCGTGGCAATAATATTCGAAATTAATCCAACCATTAGACACAAGAAGAAATACCCCTTTTATCATTATTTACTATTACTGTTGCAAAGCACTTAGAATTTTTAATTAAACTTTCGTTTATCATTTCTTTCTATGATATACGAGTAACTAAATTACATAGTAATCAGTCTCAAGTCATCTTTGGATTTATATAATATCTTAGAAACTATTATTATCACCTAGGTGAAATTTTTAGATTTAGATGTATCAAAAACATCATAAAACGACATGAAGCAATACAAATTCTATCATTAAAATTAATTAATCTTATCTAACATTTACTTTGGTTGCAAAAAGAGCAAAATTTGAAAAATGTACTTTTATAAATCAACTTCTTATGTATCCATCATCAATCAAATCTTCTGCAAGAACACAATAAAAATAATCAACGTCTTTAAAAGTTTTGAGCATAGTATTATGCTAACAATAGTTCCAATAACAATCAAACATGACTTAAAGAAAAAATTTGCAAACCTTATACTTTTTTCAAATTAATGTTTTTTTAAAGAAATTGTTTTTACTTACTATCTTCTATTTCAGTTATCCTATTATAGCGATATAACATTTTATTTTACTTTGTTATGTGTAACTAACTCGCATAACAAACTCGAAGAAATGAATTAATATTTTCTTAATTCCAATTGAATAATGTTATGAAACAATTAAAAGAGAAGAAATGGATGATAATTTCACGTGTTCATGGATAATAAATTTTAATAAGTCGGAAGTGATGAGATTTTGTTCGTAGATAGGTAATAATAGTAGACGTAATGCAGGTACAGAACATGAATTATGAAAATATCTGTTAAAATTGTTACTGTCTTGAAATTAACTTTGTATAGTTTAATAATAGCAGTGTTGGTTCTAAAAAGATACGGTCCGTACAAGACGAGATTAATCGTACGATCAGCAGTACGTTTTAGGTCCAATCGTCCATTTCGAACCAAAAGTCGAGCTAACTTGTCAAACCCATAAACATTTTTCTTAAAAATTGTACAATTAACCTAAACTGTAAGAAATTACGGATAGTAGTAGCACATTAGCCGTTTGGAACGTCACATAAAACAAAACGTAACATTGACTGCGATTGTGTAAAACCTTGGCTCGATCCACATAAACCGTCACCAAGCCTGGAGGTTGGCTTAAGAAAGAATTATATTTTTGGAAATATCGGTATTGTAGGGCGCTTACGCGGTATTGTAGGGCGCTTACTGTAATCTTCTAAGGTAATTTTAGAAATGAATGAGGACGGTCCATTTAAATTATAAACAGGATAGTCGCTGGGCCGTAGCTATGCTATAAAAAGGCAGCGATGCTGTGATTCTGGATAGATCAGTATAACCGTTACACCATGCACGAGTCAAATAATTCCCTTTGCTAACCAATCTTAAATACACCTTTCTGAACTGTGTTAAGCAAAGTGTAAATCCCTGTTGAGCTGGCCCCGGAGCACCTTATAAAATTCGAAAAACAGTTAGTGCAGAATTAAAAAATATTTACGAGCAGAGTAGTAGTTTAAATAAATGTATTGGGGGGAGGAAGGTCTTGTCAATGATTTCTAGCCTTCATTTTCTTGTTCCTGAATCGACTAGAATTTGCAAATATTCAGCTACGAGTATCGATATCGTGTTTTGCCCATTTATTCATAGGTACTTCCATAATGTTTCGTATAAATATTTAGAGGATTTTCAATCTTTCTAAATAGATCTCAAGAAAACATAAAAGTAAGACCAATGAAATATTTTAGCTCGCTAAAAATATCCGTTGCACATTAGTCTAGTAACATATGGTCGAGTCGAATATGTGACAATGTTATTTCCAAAATAAACATGATCTACAAACGATACTACAATAACCTACTTTAGATCGCTAGCAAATTGCCAGATGAATTGAAACAATTATTCACCAAGTTAGGTTGGGCCATCTCAAGTCCGAATGACATTGTAAATAAATATTTTTTTTTTCGCTGGGTAGGTGATATGAATTATTCTACTGTATCTGACAGCTACGTTGAAACGGAATTTTTTTTCTCTCTCCCACGAGCGGATTTAAGAAGTTCGGTAAATCTTTATAAAATAATGGTATTGCAAATGTTTTTATTCCTCTATTGTGTTTTGGAAATAAAAAAATGCGAATTGAAAAATGGCGAATGAAAAATGTTTACGGAGAATCTAGTCCTAATCATGGCTCTGTTAGGAACTTAGAAAATCGCAGGCGGTTTCCAATATAGTTTGGCCTAGAATTTAAAAAAATTCAGAAATTTGATACAACAAAAGAAGTAGATCATCTCTTTTCGAATTTAACGTACGTCATTTAGTACATAAGTATGTACGTAGTTGTAATGCACATTACTATGATATACGTAACTAGCTTCCCACAGTAAGCATAAGTATTGCTTAATCTTAATTTAAAAGTACTTGTTCTTATCATTAGCCTAAGTCTGTGAGTTCCCACCATCGTTGATCTCACATGTTTTTAAACATTATTTCCAGTATACACATGATGTAGCATAATATGCTTTTGTATTGA